>MU227658.1:5531115-5607636 GCA_018584345.1 Thuja plicata
ACATGAATGAATGTAATAAACTGTGGATTTATCTCCAGGCTTGACAACACCAAACATTCATGATAGTGTGGCTTCCATCTGAAGCTCCAAGCACATGCATCAACCTCTTGACTTTCTTGTCCAAGGTCTCCTTAGATGATATGTCAGACTTCTTTTGAATGTGATATCAACCTTCTAACCTCTTCATCCAAGGAAATGTTAAACTCCCTCTAAATCTTATCTCAATCATCAATTCGGTCGCAAACATCAAGTTCATTCTACCTTGAATGTAATTTCTTATGCTTCTATCCTGAAGGTATAACAAAGAGAGATTACCAATATCTCATAAAAAATAAACTATCTTGAAGAGAAATACCAAAGATAGAAGCATACAAGATTTTACTAGCCAATATTATAGAATAAATTTCAAACTCAAAAATTCATGTACAATAATAAAACATGGAATACTTATCTTAAGTTTCAAATATTTCCTTTCGTAAGGTGAGCCCATATAGGAAATATCAGGCATACATCAACTCTCAGCCAGATCCACCATGTCATTCAAACATTTATTTCCAAATCCTCATGGGAACACATATTTGGTTTAGACATTAAAGTTTCCTTCTAATGTTATGCACCCAACTAAAAAATATTATGTATCTAACTAAAAACTCTGCATCTCATTGAATAACTCATTTGATGAGTCATCTATGAGTTATCCAATTTCTTATGTTACTCTTCCCTCCAACAAGCCTTTGCAAATGTTACCTCTGGTAATTGTTGTTGTGCCCAATCTCTCACAACATAGATGTACTAATAAGACATCACAGAGAAACATAATCTCTACATTGTTTTACCATTGAACTCCTGAAGAATCTTGTTCTTCTATCAAACTCATCAATTCTTTCCAACTTGTATATTCAAAGAAGTCCATTTTTCTCCATGTGTGACCAAAATAGACAATATATTGGTTTACACAAATCTAATGTTGCACAACAATCACGTCCAAAGTAAATTCACGATGGCCTCCAATATGCAGTTTGATCACATCAAATTTATGATAGCCTCCAATATGCAGTTTGATAGCACATTTAATATTGCCAATAAATTAAAGATCTTGTGTCATCATCCTTATGCAAGGATTGACCCCAAAATGGGGATTAGTTTTCTAATTCAAGAATTCAAAAAATGCCACAAACAAAGAATTAAATTATTCTAGCATTAACTAATGCTTATTCCAGATTAATGTTTGGCACCAAATGGGCCCTATAACAGCCTCGTCCTCACTAATATGCTTGTTCTCTGATTTCAAATGCATCTTCATCTGCTTGTACTTCCTCTGCTACAGCCTCATTGTGACTCGGATGGTATGAGTCATTGAATATAGTAAAGAAATCATATGCCCCATCCTGCGTCAGTGGAGGAGAAGACGAGGGTTACTATCCAAGTTTGTATTTTATTATTCGAGCTAGCCATGTCAATGACCTTCATATAGAGTGAAAACCTAGAGTGGATGATCACCATTTTCTCACTCTCCACTAAGGATGGTTCAAATGGAAATGTAACATTGGTTATTATTCCCCCCACAATGTACAATTCTCACTTTTATATTGTTGAAAAATACTCATGCCTTCTTGTTAAATGACTTGAATGCTCCAAGAGAGGTGACACTATATAATTGATGCTTTTTTTATAGAAATAGACACCCTTCCTTGAATTCATGCTTCTTTTTTATTGCTTGATCATGATCATAAAAAATTAATATATCTTTTTAATGAAAGTCATTTTCAGAATTTCACATAGACCCGTACATAGTCTATCATAACTTTTGCATCCAAGAATTTTTCTCTAATCGCTTCAGTGAGATTATTTGAAATTAGGTTTTCACAAACATATCTGAAATTTAGCAAAATCCAACGGTGCCTTTGTGAGATATGGTCCTTTTACCGAGACTATATTTTCTGAGACAGTCACACATTCACCATCAACAAACTACTCTCTTACATTTGCAGTCTGGCTCTGATACCATGTTAAGTTTTAGGGTAGCTGCAAATGTAATAGCACTCTATTTTTTGTGTTTCTCAAATGCAACAATCTCTCTTTCATTTATATTTTCAAAGAGGCTAGGAGAGACATGTCCCTTCATGGGACATGTCTATTCATTGTAATTGTTAATGTTTCATTAATCAATCATATATTAGAATAATATAAGTTTGCATAATATATGTTTTAATCATAATATATATATAATAACATATATATCACACACACACACACACACACACACACATATTATTAATCAATATCAAAGTATTATATGTATTCTAAATGATCATACGACTCAAGCTACAAATATTAACACTCACTAATGCCATCACCACTCAGAATATTGATGCTAAGAAGGAAATTAAGGAGAGAGCAGAAATGAAGTATCAACAAAAGCTTCTAAAGAACATCAGCCAAGAAGTGGTCGAGAATAAGGTAAAGCTGTTAGAATTCATTACTGAATTAGACCCCATCATATATGAAGCTATAATATTAATTCAAAAGCTAAGCATAATAGAAAATTTCACTCAAGAAAATAGTGACAACATAACTAAGCTAGATATAGATCTAGCAAATAGTGCTAGTAGCTTGACCACAGATGGAGAAAATGCAGTAAAACTACATTATGAAAAGATCATAGAAGTAAAATGGTTAAGGAAAGAGATGTGGAGGCAGAGACATGATTCAGAGAAGAAGTGACCAAGCTATAGGCTCAACTTCTTCCAAATCTTACACTGCTACAAAAACATATCAGTTCTGCAAGGCAACTGATAGCAACTCCTGAGATGTCTGTAGTAGACATCATCTATGATATGCATGCCAAGATAACACTTGAGAAAATGGCTCTAGAAAACCTAAGGGAGAAATGGGAGAAAATGATGGAAGACATGAAGTCTTCTCATTCACACATTTTTGAAAAGCTCTAAGGTAATTGATTTTTTCCCTTAATATCAAATATAGGGGGAAATGATACTTGTACAAAATATCATTGAAAATGTTATGTACATTCAGTCAGGATGGGAAAAAGGTAGATATGTATATGTATATTCATAAAGGGAAAATGATATGAAGAATAAAAATATATCATATGTATAGATATACCAACATATACATAGGGGGAGTCATTAAATGACTAAGGATTATATATGTTGTATATACTTAACATTTTGTTAGTATTTTGCACATATTAGTTTTTGATACTAATGTCAAAGGGGGAGATTGATGAAATTAATTTTTCATTAGTATTCAAACAACATTTTCGGTAATCTTACACCGAAAGATAGTAAAGGGAAAACCGAAGATCAGATGAGAAGATCACCAAAATTGACTAAGTACAGAGAGAACTGATGACACAAGGTAGTGTATAAATCGAAAATAACAATACAGAGAGTTAGAGTGGAACATGACAAAGGAACCCAAAATGCAAGTTATAGTGTAGGCTGACAAAGAAGATTGAGTTCAACCGACAATAAAAACCAAAGGACATTCAAGCATGACCGACAAACAGAACCGAAAGTCAGTTGCAACTCACAAAAAGTGGATCTGACTTCCACGTCAGATAAAGCAAGGGTATTCTATTTATAGAATATTTAATTGTTTTAAATCCATTTCTTTAGGGACAAGAAACATTAATGTAAGTGTTTTAATCAGTCTAACTGATTTAAAGCACATAGACTAGGAGATCTAGGTGCAAGTTGTAAACCTGATCGTAGAGTTAACATTGTTTTTATCACAACTCGATGAAATCAATCCATCTATAAATAGATGATGTAGTCATTCATTAGAATGTGTGTGTAAGAGAAAGTAGAAAAGAAGGAGCACATCTATGGATTGAATTAAGAGTTTCAAGAACCAGAGCAGAAAAAGAAGAATTTGGTTAGCAGAACAAAGAACAGAGGAAACCGATAATTAGAGGTATTATTCAATCATAGCTAGATGATATTAATTTTTATGTGAACTACATAGTATCTGTATCAGCAATAGGAGATTTCATTTACCAGGTAAATTTGTAATTTGTTGTCATTCTAACAAGTGAAGCAAAGTGTAAAAATTCTTTCAAGAAAGGTGGGTTTAACAGTCCAATATCAAATCTCTTAACCGAGTGCACACTTAACAATGTTGCTAAAAGATCTTAACAAATTAGACTTTAACAGGTCTCCACCGATAGTCCTAACAGTGTGGATCATTAGAAGTGATCAAAATTGTAAGCCTTAACTGACCCCTTCCATTCTACAAATAGTGAAGTTTTGTGGGTGCCATCCCCACCACTATTTTTACTTCCTAACAGGAGTTTTCTGCGATATCATATCTTGTGTTATGTGTCAATTATGTTCATGAATATTTCTATGAATGAATCACATGTTTATTAATGTTATGAATTGATATAACTTACACAAAGATAATGTAGATCAGATTGAATGGATATGCAATTGATTGCAAAGGTTAATTGATTAAAGGATAAGAAATTTTTTTAGAGGTACTAATTCACCCCTCCCCTCTTAGTACTACTTCCCATTAAACCCAACACCGATCACATACAATGATATCATCAACATAAGCACTGTAAAAACACATTTTTAGATCAACTATGGATTACATCGTAGAGGAGTCATGGAGGTAAGGGATCTACCGAATGAATTCAAGGTAAGTGCACAAGGGGAAGAACTAGAACATCTGATCAAAAAAGTACATGAACAATTCAGGGAAAATTGCAGTCTAATATAGAAAAGTATAAGATTCAAGCAGATCAGAAGAGGATACATGTTACTTTCAAAGTGGGAGACAAAGTATGGGCATACCTTAAGGAGGGAAAGCTACCAAAAGGGAAACATACAAAATTACAAATGAGGAAGAAAGGCCCTTGCCAAATCATCGATAAATTTGGAGAGAATGCTTATGAAATCTCCCTCCCTCCTACTGTTTCTATTTAACCAATTTTCAATATATCTGATTTCACTCCTTTCAAGGGTGATGTAGGTTATGATGTTTCTTTGCAGGATGATGAAGATGAACAAGTTAAATGTCTTAAGGACCTCCCTTCGAGCCAACCACTACATTTAGAGAAGATCTTGGACCTCAAGGTTGTAAAGAAAACCAGGAGGAACACCTATAAACACTGTCTGGTCAAATGGAAAGGCCTACCTGATCTAGATGCTATATGAATGAATGAACAGACCATAGCCAAGCATGACACCACATTGGAGGTGTTTCTCTCAAGTACAAACTTGAGTTTTCAAATCCAAGGGAGTATGGTCTAGGAGAACCCCTCCTAAGATGTACTATATGTATTTTAAAGGCCTAAGATTCCTTGAGGATTATTAGATCCCTTTTGATGTAATAAAGCCCAAATTATAAGACTAGTTGGCCCAAGGTGCACTTATAAGCCTTGTGGTCAAACTTGGTCAAAGGGAAAGATTTTTTATAGATTTTTTTATTTTTAGGTGTCTTAGGGTATTTTGAGTGAAAATTCACTTATTATAAGTCTTTAGGGGTCATAGATGGTTAGGACATGAAAAATTGTAAAAATGTTGCAAACTTACAAAAAGTTGCTTAGAAACTTTTGCAACTTTTGGAAAAAAGTTGCTACAACCTCCCCAACATTCCAAATTGTTTGAAAATTGGTTTTGGACATTGGGTTGAGGATTTATAATACCATTCATAATGAAATCCTTACTTTTTTCCATGAATGTATTATTTTGGTGGCACACTTGAAAGGAATAAAATTTGTTTTTTTTGTATAATTGTCTTTGTTTCTGTAACATCTATACTACATTTGGATTGGGAGAATTTTTTTATTTATTTATGGAGGCATGGTAGAATGTTTCATGGTTCAAATTCAATTGGTTTTATCTAGTTTTGTGGAGTTTCGAGAGAGGAATCACTATTTTTGTATAAAATGTCATAGGAACCCTCCATAACCTAGGTCCTGAAGATGAGCCCCTAACTTGTAATTCCACCAGTGGATCATAAAATATATGGGGGGAATGAAGTAGGGATAGGGATAGTTAGGAATCCATCAGGATAGATGCAAAATAGTTTGTCTTGTATTTTTTCCGCCATGTCCTAGCCGAGCATCCCTTATGTTCTTGGCTATAGTTGAATGGTGTTTAATGCACATAGCTATATAGGGAGTGGATAGGGGAAATTTGGCTGTGTGTTTTTTTTTCTTAGGTGTAGGTAGACCTTCCTATTCATTTTTTTGTTTTGGGGAACCCTTTTATGTGTACTTTCTTCAATAACCAGGCCTAATTAGCCCTATTAGGCCTCTGATCCATGTAGGTGTTTTGGAAGCATAAAATTGGAGTCAAGAACTAATTCTTTGGAGTTTGATATATCTCCCAAAAGGGTATTTGAAAGTGTAGTATTTCAAAGTTATCCTTTGTAATTTAATAAATTTAAGGTGGGAAAACCCCATTCATATGGCTACTAGCCAAGCCTATCATATTAGGTCTAAGAAGATAGTTTGATACTTGTGATGATTAGGACTTTGTGGATGTTGTCCAATGATCCTAACTTGAATAGCTATTGTCAGAGAAATACTAACATAATCCCTATGGTGAAGCATGAATATTTTGTGCATTCATTCTTGTGTATGGAGAAGTTCTTGAGGGAAGATTTGTATTGAAGTTTGAGACACACTAAGTCCAGTGTGGTTGGATTGTACTGTAGTATGCAGAAGGGAGTTGTATAACCATAAAGAAGAAAAAGGTGACTTACCTAAAGGGTTCTTCAGATAGAAGGGTCCAAGAATTAACCAATTATGGCTTGAGGTCTTGAAGGATTAATAATTGGGTATTTGGGATCAATTCCAACACTATTTGGCTCCACTCTACATCACTTGTGTCATAAGATTAAGATATTTTTCATTATTCTAGTTTTTCCTATCTCTTATCCTTTCTCATATAAGTGAGATTTCATTTATAGATTTGATATTCATTGATCTTTCATTTGATCTATTATATTAATTTTGCATCCATTATTGGAAGATTTAATATTTTTATTTTCTCTCTTGTAGAAGGAAATTTTGGTTTTCTAGGTGATTCTGAGAGCCTCAGTCTTTAAGTGATTCCAATAGACTTCATAATCCAAGGTTTGATGCCAAAAAAATCCCACACAAAATATTAATAGCTCTTGGGACAAGGTTTTATTTAAATCTAGCTCAACATAAATTAAAGCATGACTAATTTTTTTTTCTCTTTGGTATTATGAAGTGCCTAAATAAGAACATAAGGAATCACTTAAAACCTTTAGAGATTCATTTTTCCAAAAATGTTAGTAACCCGACTAAACGATGAATCTAAATTGGGTAACTAGAAGGATGTTCCTCATTTGGGATTATTTCAAAATGACAAGGTTTCATGAAAATAACAATATTTTTAAAGAAATAAGAATCTCTTCTAGAAATATTCTAAACATTATTAAAAGTGAAAAAAACCTATTGGCCCTATTTTATCTCCACATCTCCTTCAATTGGCCAAGCTCTATACAAAAATCTTCTAAGATCTTCACATTCATTTCAATGCACAACTATTAACAATTAAGTCTATGTCTCTAAAGGAATCCCCCTTAAAAAAATTGAGACTAAAAATAACTATGAGAATCTTCAGGCTTTGAGGGAGAAATTTTTTTATTTTAAAACCATTTGTTTCCATAGAAATCTCTTTCCTTTGCTTGTCAAACCAGCATTTGTATTCACTATTTTATCCTTACATAAGGAATAATTTACATGATAATTAGGAAAAAAATGTTTAAAGAAGACCCGGTGAGACCTAGAGACCCATTCAAGTTAATGATGAATATATATAGCCCAAAAATGATAGAATAACGATAAAATGTGAAACCTCAACCTATAAAATCTAAATCAACCACATGCAAGACAAAATTTCAACATGCACAATCCCCGCAACTATAAAATTCCTCTCATTAATTTATCTACTATAAACATTACAACTTGTAACTATAACCCACGTAATAATTTTATGTATTATAGTTCGGCCAAAAATATGAAGCAAACACATTCATGATTTTTGTAGTGAAGGAAAGAAAAAAAAAACATAAAAATGACTAAACATATAATAACAAGAACATATATTTGAAAAATTTAAATGGTATATTTTTTTTATAATTATTTTTTTAGAACTGGGTGAAGAAAACCTCCAATCTTGCCCGTTTCAAAAAAAATGTTTTTCAGAATTCCAATAATCATCTTGTTATCTAATTCTAAGACATTTTCACTAAGTACATGTAGAGGAGATTATGTTACAAATTCACTTTTTCAGCTTCTCTAATCCTACCTTCATATTTTATGGAAACATCTCCACAATTCTTGGCATCCTTTGTTAATCTCAAATATAGGAAAATAACTAAGTGAATATGTATTTCCAAGATGCCTTGCTTATAAGATTTTATAATAAGCCATCCAATGTTTACATTAGTGGATTAGCATGAAGATGATTGTTTGTTTCTTCCAGAGTATACCTAGACCACTGGCAATGCCAATAGCACCTTGAAACAACCCCGTCCATCCTTTACAAAATTTCACAAATTTATCCCCTTCTTCTTCATTTCATTTTGTCTCCTGTAGTAGTACAATGTCACATGTGATTTTAGCAAGATGGTGTTGCACCATCCTACGATTGTCAGGAGCTGTTGGGACCCTGGTATTCCATTTATTGATCTTCTTTTTTTTCCATCGGAGAGGCCTTCTCCCGTGGTACTTTATTTCTTAAAGAAATAAACCACGCTTTTGGAACCTTTTTCAACGGCTTTGTCCTCCCTCTTCTGTCTATTGGATTTCCTTCCTCTGTTGTTCTTGCCTCTGTCCACTTGGTTCATGGAAGATTGACTAATACACCTGGTTTTTGTCACACCTATCTCATCGACACTTCCTCCCTCCTTGGTTTCTTCCTCATCTATCAATAAATTGTCATTACCATCATCCAATGCCTTAGTATGATCCTCTTTTATTCTCTTCATCATTGTACTATCATTGTTTTCATTTTTCAAAATTCACCCTCCTTGATTCTTCACCCCTAAACATTGCAGTTTTGATGATTTTCCCATTCGAGAGAGATCCACACATTCAAACCTGAATACAATTTTTTTCCATGTTCATCAGTTCCTTGGGGATCCACATTTATTTCCCTCTATGGATTTTTGCACATTTCAGTAGAATGGTTTCTTCTGCCACAGTTTAAATAGAAGAACTTTGTTTCTTTGATTTCCACAATATGAAGCCATTCCTTTCCATGTGCCCTTAGTCTAATTTTGTCAGGAATATTTCTTATGGAAGTGATATTTAATCTTGCATATGTGTAGAGATCTCCATTAGCAATCTCAGCATCAATTTAAATCAAGGTTCGTAATGTTCTTCCTATCTTTTCTAGGGCTTTCTCAGACCAATATTCTACTGGAAATTCATACAAATGAATCCAAACCGCATCCTCATATGGGCATGTGTCAAAAGGATTAAATTTTTGTTTCTATTTCTGGATGTAAAGGGGCATCGATTCCATTATCCAAATACCCCTCTGCAAAATTTTTTATCTTTCATCCATTGATGCAAAGATGACTATGAAAAAATAGCGCAACATGAATTTTATGATGTGCTACATTCTCCAAGTGCTAATAATCCAATCCATGACTTTTTTCCTTTCCGATCTTGAGCCTAGAAATTTGTATATAATCCTGCATCTTGCCAGGGCCTCCAAGTCTTCGGTAACTTCATTAGTGACATCGATTGTTATGAATTTTTCTTCATCTTCAGGCTCCTCATCATTGAATGTTTCATTCCGTAATCTGCTTTCATCCCATTTAGGGTTACAACTCAGTTTCGCCTCTACCTTTGATTCGCTCTACAATTTTTCACTCATTCGAGAGACCATTTTCAACCTCTACAAAATATTAACTTATTTAGCATACTACATTAAAAATGGGTTTCTAGGTGTGTACTGTCTAGCATTGGAGAACACAATCATCAAGTAAAGAGAGGCAAATCAGTAAAGACTATTCAAAGGTTGGATTCCCAACATCTTTTATCTTTAATCCTTCAGATGTAAGAAACTTGAAGTATTACCTAAGCAAGGAGTTATCTTCCATCATCTTTGGAATTGCTACTAGAACAAGGGTGTAAAATTAAGGGAAGGATTTTTTAAGTTTGGTGTAAGACATGATTTGTATTGCTTGAGTTGTTTAACAGTTCTAATGAAAATAAATGTTTCCATATTAAATAACATAGAAAATTAGGATTTAATAGTTGGGAAATGAATGTATAATTAGATTTATAGAATTTATATAAATAAATGGTGGAGATTACTATTACAGATGTTATAAATATATTATTGTGTTTGAATTTTAAGGTTTGTTCAATTGAATGTATTAAAAGTTTTAATTTTATTTATGTTCTATTATAATTTAAATGCATCTATAAAATTATTTTCTTAAAGTGTAAAAATAGTTTGCCTTACAAAATCAAGCTCTAATATAGAGAATTGATTTTGTACAATTTTGATCATAGAGTTTTTTTTATTCATCTCTTGATACTTATATTTGAAGTGGAGTGGTCACTTAGAAATATGATAAGGTCATCTACTCCTTAGTTTATCTCTTAAATGAACCAATTCAATGACTGTGGAACAACTATCAAAGACAATAAGAAAGCATGTATCATATGTCATTTTATGTTATGATTTTTTGATCACTAACATAATTTCTAATGAATAAATAGATGTCCATTAATAGAACAATATTGCACACAGACTACATACATTTGTGGTTAGCTAGCTCACAATGACGAAAGAAAAAGTTTCACAAATTTTCATTAAATTTAAATATAAATTGTGAATTTTAGAAGTTTGAAATTTAGATTTGATCTGCACATAAATAATTTGAATCAATTATATAAGATAGAAAACAAGATATGTAAAAATTTAATATAGTAAAACAACCTAGCCACAAAAAAATAGTTTTACCTATGAAAAACAAAGTAAAATATTTTTTTTTGGGTGAAATGTTGATATTGCTTTCATTATCATTTAATTTTCAAACGACTTAATATTTTATTTAGACTCAAATGTCCAAGATTTCCACATATCATAATCATGTAAATGCACGTTAGTTCTCATGGAATATGCATAAATCCTATTAGAAAATAACATCCTTCCATAAATAGAAAAATTGTATGCCTGATGAAGAAAAATTGTACCTGCTAAAACTCATCTACATTCCCTTGTCTTGGCATTGTAATGACCATTACCATAGCTCAAAAGTAAACAAGATTAACAACCATTTAAACATCAATGTTTAGTATGGCTAAAATTATCACAAAAATGGCTATACTTTATGGTTGCACCATGGTCTGCTATTGAGAATAAAAAATATAATACTGCACTACTGATATGATTTTCATTTAGGTAATCATCACTCCAATAGCTAAACATTATGGATACACCATGGTCTTTTGGACTTGAACTCAAGAATTTTGATGGTATTTGGTTACTGTGACACTACCCTTGGTACATTTGTCTTTTTATTTACATGTACAATATCATGTTTCATAAGAAAACAATGTTTTTCTGTACAAAATAATTTTTGAATTGGTATCTTTGTGCATTGAACTTTTTTGGTGATTTCTTTTTAATTTAGCAATAATTTTTCAAAAATTTCATAGTACATTTAAATTGCTCCAGTAGCTGAAAACTCATTTTTAATAGTATTTCAAATATCTTTCGAGATATAGTAGGATATTAAATAGGTATGTCTTCTTTTTAAATTAAAAATAGAAGAAAATAAGCATCCACAAGGCACACAATGATATTATAAAAATTTAGGGAATTATATTTCTATTAGTGTTACTTGTGGGAATAGAAATTGTAGTAATTTTAGCCTTGCCAAGGATGACATGTTACAGCTCTTGGTGTGCATTCACGTGCAAAATTCTACATTTAAAATTTGGATATTGAAGTAATATACCATGTTTATTTTTTTAATTAGACTTTAATGGTCTCCAATAATGATTGAAGACAACATCTTCTGAAATGCAATACTATCATATTTAACCATAGTTGTAATGTCTATTTTATGTAAATCAACATCTTGGTTTATACAATAATTATCACATTAAAATAAAATTGGTAGTATATTTTATAATTAACTAATAGTTAATTGTTATTTGTTATTAATCCACTAATCATATTGTTAAAAAATTTATCCTAATAATATTTTGGATTCAAAAATCCATAATATGATTAATAGTAATTTGTTATTAGTACAAAATATACTTAGAAACACATCTTCTAGAATTGAAACATACTTCTTAATCCTTGTTTTCAAGATAGAACATATGGTTGGACTAAATTAATTGCTAAAGTAAAGTTGCATAGACACCTAAAATAATAGTAACAACTGTATTGTGGCATCCAATTTCCAAATGACCTATCATTCCCTATCGTGTAAACTACAAAATTTAAGAAAAGATGCAAAGTACATTTTCTCAAGTAGGCAGTCACTAATATTAGGCATACAAAAAAATATTCAGAAACAACAGCTATTCATAATATGTTTTACTAAACCTGTGTTTTCATCTTACCATTATTGCACTATGCCAATGCCTTTGTTAGAATAAATCTCTCTTTACTTCTTAACTAAATTTTTTCTCCCTAACTAAACCTAGATATGATGCAGTCAAGCTTGGAGGATCCAATAAAGGACTGTCCAAACTTGTAGCCAAACAATAAGAACACAGCGGAAACAACACAACACAAGATATTTCAATATCAACTTTATATTAATTCAGAATTCCAATTACAAGAAACATGTCGGGCTGTAAGGCCTTCCTGGTTAGGGCCAATTACATAGACGGATTCAACATGATCTCATAGGTTTCAACTCTATCCATCTACCCTATAGCTAAGTGGAAGAAACAAGATCTGAACTTGTGCTCACAAGCCACCAAGAAATCTGCAATCTCTATCTACCCACTTACACTATCTACAGCAATTTACAATCTTTTAGCTCATCATCTTATTCTACTATCACCTATCTTCTCTCTGTCTTCCTCTGTCTCTGCTTAAAACATCAACCTAGACTCCCTTTTATACAAACTTGCCATAAACAATAATTAAATGTCAGTTGGCCATTACAATCCATAATGAACAAATATTAAATGCACCAGTTGACTGCAACAGTCACTAAATCCACCAAATTTAGGTCCACACAAACTCCAATGAGAGATCCAACATTAATTCAGCAACAACAATTAAATGTAGAAGTCGGCCATATCAGGATAATCGACTTGGGAGGATGATCACCAAAAATCAGCAACTATCGGTAAGAACATCCCCAAACAATAGGATAGACATATAAACCCATCGGTAAACACAGAACCACAACAGTACCAAAATCTATCGGTAAATAATGAATCACAACAATACCAAAACCCGTTGGTAAAGAAAGAACCTGAGCAACAGGAAAAAGGCCTGAGCGACAGAAATTGAGCAATCTCCAAACAACTAAAGAACACAAGTATACATATTTTTGGTTGAGCAGGATTGTTAACTACCCCAGGATGCTCCTACATCAGACACCCCAGGTGTGAAAAGATGCTCTCAGAAGCTGGATGAACATCTATTGGGATTCAACACATAGATCCCAAATTGGTTCTTGATATACATGTATTTTGAGTCCTCAAACAACACACTCGTCCCTCGGTTCTTATTTTGCTTCCCTTTACCACTAGCACTTACTGATTTACCTTCACATCTCTGCACACTTATGTCTGTACCATCTACTGCAACCATTTCAGATATGCTGCCAATGCTCAAGTTCCTCCTTCCATCCCCTTCATATTCCAAAGGAATCAAAATAGACTTTTGTCCATCTTTCAGGATAGTAATCAAATTTCTTTTACAGTCATGAATAGCCTCTCTATCATACTACCAAGGTCTTCCAAGTAAAACATGACAAGAACTCATCTCCACAATGTCACATAATACTTCATGTCTATAAGTATCAATGTGAAAACTTACCATGCACTGCTCTTTCACTTCTACTGCATGACCATCTTGTAACCAACTTATCATATAAGCACAAGGATGCCTCAACCTTTTCAAACCAAGTTTCTGAACCATCTCCTCAGCAACTGGGTTGTTGGTACTTCCTCCATCAACAATCACCTTACAACGTTTACCACCAGACTTGCACACCGTCCTAAACAAGTTCTTCCTTTGACAAGAATCATCTTACTTTGAGGACAACAAAGTTCTCCTAAGCAAAAGATTCACACCTTCCACCTAAGGTTCATTCTCAGTAAATTCATTCACCATAGAATTTCGGTGACTACCAACCTTCTTATATGCACGGGGACATTCAAATGACCGATTTACTTCTTCTCTATAGTTGAAACAAGTACCTTTGAATACATCTCTACCTATCTTTCTCCTTGGTTCAACATGTTTCTGTTCATCTTCAACTTTCAGTTTATCTTTTACCGACTGCTCCTGTTTCTCCTTCCCTCGGGAATTACCATAATGTCTTCTCTTCAACTTATCTTCTACCTTCAGTGCATATTGATAAGCATCCTCTATAGAGTCAATCTTCAACATACCAATCCCATCTTGGATATTTAATTTCAAACCATTAACATACCTTCCCACCTTTTCTTTAGAAAGTTCTCTATGTCCATACCGAATAGTCAATTTGTAGAACTCCTCAGTATAATCTTCCACGGTCATCTCCTTTTGTTTCATATTTTGCAATTTCTTGAACAACTCAAGTTTAGCTATCTCTCACTATCTCATTTAGAGGCAGGCTTTGAGGGAGGGAAGGCCCTTTTTTTCTATCATTGGGTGTAGAAATCAATCCGGCGGGGAAATAAATGGTGTGGAAGAGTGGTGGGCCCCTTGGTTTACTTATGAGGGGGTTGGAGAAATCAAATGATGGATAGCTTATAGGTGGCCCATGACCCAAGCCTAATGGTCTGAGGAGAACCGATGAGACCCATTGCCTACGAAGCAAGCCTTGGAGTTCTATCAAGTCCCCAGAGCCTGATCTCCCCGTAGCCGTCAACCCCATTTTTCATCTCCATCAAACGTGTGGACAAGCGGGTAGCTTGAGTTAGTTTGAAGTGAACTCTTTCCCTTCCTTAAAATAGTAGGGGCCATAGCCCCCCTGGGAGTAGATGCCATTTAGGGGTGGGGGGGCCTGGGAGGAGATTAGTTTAGGGCGGAATGGGAAAGAATATATAGAAATAAGGTAGAGAGTTCATAGGGAATCTATAGAGAGAGCTTGACCCTGAGTTAGAAGGCCCAAATCTAGTCTGGGAAGCTCAGAATTGTCTGGAAAGAACCTGACCGACCTCGCCCAGCATGCATGGGAGAGCCTTCCTTTTATGCTCCGCAGGCTAGTACTAATTTGGCCCTGAAGCCGGTCTCTTGGAAGCCTAAAATTCTATAGGGCTGTTGCGCGGAGTAGACCTAGTTCACAGAATAGATGACCTTAGAATTTCCTCCATCCATAGTGCTATCCCCATAAAAATCTCCCCAGCTAGGGTCAGTCATACGGGTATGCTTCCATTCCCTTCTGCCCTACCATTCTATAGGCAAAATGACTGTGAAAGTTAAACCTAAGTAAGGTAGGTCCCGCGAGAAGGGGAAAGAAGAGGGGTTCACCAAGCTTCCTATAGAAATGGTAGGCACTGAGATTATTATCAGATTATTTATCTATGGAGAGACATTCGAAATTGAACCGAAGAGCCTTATAATAGTAGGGTTGTCTGTCTCTGGTGGGCCGGTTGTGAAATCTTGATCTGGATGCTCTAAGGCTTGCTCATGACCCACTAAATCTAAGCTCATGACCCACTAAACTGTGGAATCTATCCCCACAGTGATAAAGAGTAGTTTGAGTGATTGGGCTAGTGGGGCTCTAGCCCTTTCCTTCCAGCCTATGTAAGGTTTGAGGGAAGAGAATTTAGGAGATCGTGTTCTTTCAGGCTGTAGTAAAGTGAAACCCAAGTAAGTAATCAACCCTAGCCTTCTTTAGGTGTTAACCATTATAGGCCCACCCACACCCACTCAAGGAAATATCTCCCTAGGGTCAACATCTCAATTGGTGAATAAGCATCTCTATAAGGTGTGAAACCCGAAATAGGTAGGAATTGAAATCAATTGACCTGAGACATTCATACATCTGACCTTAAAAGTGAATTCTGGAGAGAGATAGTTTTCTGAAAAGAATAATTCTTTTTTGTCGTAAACATCTTTTCTTATGAAGTTCTTAATCAAGCCTTTTCTTAAAGTGGGATCGGCGGCACTCCAAGTCAGCTCAGGGTCAGTTCAAGGTTAGCTGCAGTTACACTCAAGAGAAAATAAGCATGCCATATATAGATAGGGGTTAAGAAAACCCCCTTAGAATAGTAGGGCCCATATAATTGTAGGGCCTTCCTCGGAGTAGAACCACCCCCGCATGTTACGTATAGAATCAAGTTGGGCAGTGCCCTACCCGCTACTATTGAAAGGGGCCCTCTCCTCTCTAGTGGGGTGGGCATGTTACGTAGAGAATATAGATGCGGTCCCCTCCCCTTACTATTTGAAGAGCCCATGAATGCACAAGGAGGGTTCAGAGAAATGCCAATTCTATGGATTTTGGGGTGGGGGAGCCCCCCCAAAGTGGGGGTTGGGATCGGTCCTACGGCTGATTTCAGTAGGCTTGGTCCTAATGAATATCCTGGTGAACTGGCTGATCCTGAGTATCTGAATGGTTGGGAGGATGAGTTGGGTGTTTGGGTTGTTAGGATGGGTGGATCGGTCCTGCTCTGAATTATCCTCGAGATGATTATGTAAGATCCATCACTGATTAGTACGTAACATGGATCAAGATCACTAAATGGGAATCCAACATCCCAATGGGGGTGTTGGGCATATGGATTGAAGGTTTCCCTAGTTTGGTAGGCTGACTCGGTTGGGTTGGGTTGTTGGGAAGCAAGATTAGTATGTCACATCCATCTGACCTAAGATCCTTGCCATCGATCTGCCTCACATCCACCGCTGATCCTTCTTAGAGATGAACTATGGTAGTTGAGACGCAGATGAATCCTGAACTATAGCTGCTACTACTGCCCTACTATTTGAATGGGCAACCGGTGGTCCCTACTGGAGGTGCCAGCCCTTACACCCTTGGTGGATAAATACACCCCTGATGGCGGGATAGGTGGGATATTAAGGAAAGGATTTCAACCTTGATACCGAAGTAGGGTGAGATGGCAAGAGATTGATTTGATGAGCAAGATGGCAAGTTCTTTCTTTCGGGAAGAAAGGTGACCCGCCAATGAGAAGTTGAGCTCCTCCCGGCAATGAGAACTAATCTAGCTCTGGCCTAGTAATGAGAAGTTGGATTGTTTGAGTGAGAAATAACATTCTTTGTCCTCATATAATTTTAGGGGTTTGAGAATTCAAAAAGTTGTTCTAATGGTCAATTGGTTTTACCCCTGGGGCCACCCCTAGATTAGTCTTCCCTGACCATCCGACACAAGGAGGATGAGGGATAACCTCAGATAGGATGGGAGGCCCTACCTTGGCCCCTACTATTCTAAGGGTAGGGCTATGGGAAATTCAATGGGTGTTGAATTTGGTTGCCCTAAAATTATATGGGCTGGTTACGGTAGATGCCAAAGCTCAGAAGGGAGATAGTTCTATCTGGTTACCCAGTCCTGTCCTCTGCTAACATTCGCATCTTCCCATAGGGAAACTCATCTAGATGATCAATTAGCATTACCCACCGAGAGTTCAATGACACTTTCTCTAGACAATAGTAACTTCAATCTCTACGTAACATTGTTTCTTGCTAGCCTTCTCAAACTATCAAAAACTAGTTTCCCTTCCCTTAGCCCTTACCTTCTCTAGCAATAATCTAAAAGGGGCCTGACACCCTTTCAATATAGGGGTACGGGCCCCCCTTCATCACCTATTATTGTAGGGGTAGGGGTGAAGGTGAGGCACACCCTAATCTGAACTCTGTGAAGGTTACGGGAGGGTATACCATAATATTTTCATAGTTCAGGTGAGGGGAGGGGAATAATATAATAGCAGGGAATAATATAAGAAAGGGCCACCACAATATGAACTATGATGGGGGGAGGTGAGGTGCAGGTTGTAATTTTAGGGCAATAATCAACTTCTATCTTCATTCCCGTGTGTACGTACGTAACATGATAGGTAGCCTCATGACACCCTTTTCAACTTCTATCTTCATTCCCATGTGGGGGGGCCTATCTCTAACCACCCTATCTTAGGGAAACTGCCCTCTCTTGTTCCGCCCTCTCTTTGAACCTCTCCTTTCTCGTACGGGCAGCTTGTACCTCTCTATTTATCATACGGCTAACTATTTGGGATGAAGTGAATTGCCTGATGTTTTCGAATTGATCCAACCCTGTATTTCTCCAGCATGAACTGTATATCTAAGAGATTTTTCCCAATTATAGAAGCTTCTCATTGGTAATAATGGAATGTGATCATTATCTGGGATGAGGGACATTTCCCACCAAGGGATCAGTCCAATAATACCGCTCACTGGTGGATAGCACAATTAGGGCTGATCCCGATAATCTTGTTTCACTCGTTTGATAATTGAAACCAGATCATCATTTTGAGCCATTTTTATGTACTCCAATAAGTGGCTTGCCTCTAAAAGTTCTATTCTAGCATTATCAATTTTGTTCTAGTCAAGAGGTTGTCCATAGGAGAGAGCTAAAATGTCCTGGTTACACTCGCTAACCCTACTTTCAAAGTATGCAATGCTCCTGATACTTTCAGCTAACGAGTGCCACATACCATTTCCCATGAAATCTATATGACCGGTAAATAACTCATCATCCCAACAGTCAGCAAGAATGAACTTAGCCTTTAGCTTTGCCACCATCAACCTCCACCGATTGATCTTCATCTCACCTTCTTCTTCTCGGTCCCTCTGCAATTCTTTCCACTGTAAAGCAGAATGCCCTTTCAACTTAGTCTGTGCCAACTTTACCCTAAGTGGATCTTCAATGTCTTCCAGCTCAAAGTAGTCTTCCAAGTCACTGATCCAATCAATCAAATCTTTGGGCTTCAATGTACCTGAGAAATTGGACACCTCCATTTGATAATTTGTATTTATCTAAGCTTCAGATCTCTGCAATTGATCATATCTACCTCCTCCAGATCTCGCCATCCGATCAGTTCTATCATCTCCACTAGATCTAGCAGCTTCAAAATCTTCAGCCGCTTCTTCATAACCATCATCTGTTCTAGGACCTCTCTGTAATCCAATATTTTTGATACCTTCTATGATTTAATTCTTCATTTTCTCCATCTTGGATCTGAATCTTTCTATTATCCTTGCTTCCACCTCCTCAGAAAGATCTATAATTACCCTAGGTTCCAATATTCTCAGAGGCATCTCTCTAGATCTTTGGAAACCCTAAGCTCCACAAGAAACAAACCAACAGCTCTGATACCACTTGATGCACTGAAGATTGGAGGATCCAATTAAGGACTGTCAAAACTTGCAGCCAAACAATAAGACCACAGGGGAAACAACACAACACAAGATATTTCAATATCAACTTTATATTAATTCAAAATTCCAATTACAAGCAACATGCCGGGTTGTAAGGCCTTCTCAATTAGGGCCAATTACATCAACAGATTCAACATGATCTTGTAGGATTCAACTCTATCCATCTACCCTATAGCTAAGTGGAAGAAACTAGATCTGAACTTGTGATCACAAGACACCAAGCTATCTGCAATCTCTATTTACCCACTTACACTATCTGCAGTAATTTACAATCTTTCAGCTCATCAGCTTACTCTACTATCACCTATCTTCTCTCTATCTTCCTCCTTCTCTGCTTAAAACATCAACCTAGAATCCCTTTTATACAAACTTGCCATAAACAATAATTAAATACCAGTCAACTATTACAATGTACAATGAACAAATATTAAATGCACCAGTCAGCTGCAACAGTCACTAAATCCACCAGATTTAGATCCACACAAACTCCAACAAGAGATCCAACTTTAATTCAGTAATGAAAATTAAATGTAGAAGTCGGCCAGATTAGGGTAAACGCCTCAGAAGGATGATCACCAAAAATCAGCAACCATCGGTAAAAAATTCATGAACAAAAGAACAAACATCGAAACCCATCAGTAAACACAGAACCATAGCAGTACCAAAATCCATCAGTAAATAATGAATCACAACAATACCGAAACCCGTCGGTAAAGAAAGAACCCAAGCAACAGGAAAAAGCATGCCCAAGCAATAGAACTCGAGAAATATCCAAACAACTAAAGAACAAAAGTAAACATATTTTTGGTTGAGCAAGATTGCCAACTACCCCAGGATGCTATTGCATCAAACACCCCAGGTGCAAAAATATGTTCTCAGAAGCTGGATGAACATCTGTTGGGATTCAACACATAGATCCCAAACTGGTTCTTGATATACATGTCTTTCGAGTCCTCAACCAACACACTCTTCCCTCGGTTCTTTTTCTGCTCCCCTTTACCACTAGCACTTGCTGATTTACCTTCACATCTTTGCACACTTATGTCTGCACCATCTATTGTAGTCATTTCAAATCTGCTATCAATGCTCAATTTCCTCCTTCCTTCACCTTCATATTTCAAAGGAATCAAAATAGACTTCTGTCCATCTTTCAGGATAGTAATCAAATTTATTTTACAGTCATGAATAACCTCTCTATCATATTGCCAAGATCTTCCAAGTAAAACATGACAAGAACTCATCTCCTCAATGTCACATAATACTTCATCTCTATAAGTATCAATGTGAAAACTTACCATGCACTGCTCTTTCACTTCTACTGCATGACCATCTTGTAACCAACTTATCGTATAAGGAAAATGATGCCTCAACCTTTTAAAACCAAGTTTATAAACCATCTTCTCAACAACTAGGTTGTCAGTACTTCCTCCATCAACAATCACCTTACAACATTTACCACCAGACTTGCACACAGTCCTGAACAAGTTCTTCCTTTGACAAGAATCATATTTCTTTGAGGACAAAAAAGTTTCCCTAACCAAAAGATTCACACCTTCCACCTCAGGTTCATTCTAAGTAAATTCATTTACCACAGCTTTTTGGTGACTACCAACCTTCTTATCTACATGGGGATATTCAAATGACTGATGTCCTTCTTCTCCATAGTTGAAAAAAGTACCTGTAAATACATCTCTACTTGTCTTTCTCCTTGGTTCCACATGTTTCAATTCATCTTCAACTTTCAGTTTATCTTTTACCAACTTCTCCTGTTTCTCCTTCCCTCAGGAATTACCATATGTCTTTGCTTCAACATATCTTCTACCTTAAGTGCATATTGATAAGCATCCTCTATAGAGTCAATATTCAACATACCAATCTCATCTTGGATATTGAATTTCAAACCATTTACATACCTTGCCAGCTTTTCTTTAGAAATTTCTCTATGTCTAGACCGAATAGTCAATTTGTATAACTCCTCAATATAATATTCCACGGTCATCTCCTTTTATTTTATATTTTGCAATTTCTTGAACAACTCAAGTTCATAGATAAGAGGAATGAACTTAGCATTTAGCTTTGCCACCATCTACGTCCACCGATTGATCTTCATCTCACCTTCTTATTCTCGGTCCCTCTGAAATTATTTCCACCATAGAGCAGCATGCCCTTTCAACTTAGTTTGTGCCAACTTTACTATAAGTGGATCTTCAATATCTTCTAGCTCAAACTAGTCTTCCAACTCACCAATCCAATCAATCAGATCTTTGGGCTTCAATGTACCTGATAAATTGGACACCTCCATTCGATAACTTGTATTTATCCGAGCTTCAGATCTCTATAACTGACCATATTTGCCTCCTCTAGATCTCGCCATCCGATCAGTTCTGTCATCTCCACTAGATACAACAGCTTCAAAATCTTCACCCGCTTCTTCATAACCATCATCTTTTCTAGGACCTCTTTGTAATCCAATATTTTTGATACCTTCTATGATTTAATTCTTCATTGCCACCATCTCAGATGTGAATCTTTCTATTATCCTTGCTTCCACCTCCTTAGAAAGATCTGTAATTTCCCTAGGGTCTAATCTTCTCAGAGGCATCTCTCCAGATCTTTGGAAACCCTAAGCTCCACAAGAAATGAACCAGTAGCTCTAATAACACTTGATGCAGTCAAGCTTGGAGGATCCAATAAAGGACTATCCAAACTTATCCAAACAATAAGAACACAGCGAAAACAACACAACACAAGATATTTCAATATCAACTTTATATTAATTTAGAATTCCAATTACAAGAAACATGCCGGGAAGTAAGGCCTTCCCAACTAGGGCCAATTACATCAACAGATTCAACATGATCTTGCAGGATTCAAATCTATCCATCTACCCTATAGCTAAGTGGAAGAAACCATATCTGAACTTGTGTTTGCTAGCCACCAAGAAATCTACAATCTCTATCTACCCACTTACACTATTTGCAGAAATTTACAATCTTTCATCTCACCAGCTTACTCTACTATCACCTATCTTCTCTTTGTCTTCCCCCGTCTCTACTTAAAACATCAACCTAGACTCCCTTTTATACAAACTTTCCATAAACAATAATTGAATGCCAGTCAGCCATTATAATCCACAATGGAAAAATATTAAATGCACCAGTCGACTGCAACAGTCACTAAATCCACCAGATTTAGGTCCACACAAACTCCAATGAGAGATCCAACATTAATTCAGCAATGAATAATAAATGTAGAAGTCAGCCAGATCAGGATAAACGCTTCAGGAGGATGATCACCAAAAATTAGCAACCGTCGGTAAGAACATTCCCGAACAATAGAAAAGACATCAAAACCCATTGGTAAACACAGAATCACAGCAATACTGAAATCCATTGGTAAACAATGAATCACAAAAAATACTGAAACCCGTCGGGAAAGAAAGAACCCGAGAAACAACAAAAAGCATGCCCAAGTGATAGAACCCGAGCAATCTCCAAACAACTAAAGAACAAAAGTAAACATATTTTTGGTTGAGAAGGATTTCCAACTACCCCAGGATGCTCCTACATCAAAATAGCACAAGGAACAAGATACATTTAGACAGCTTGCTATAGAATATCATACATGTATAAGTGATATTCAATAAACTTAAATACACTGCTAAGTGATTGACACTTATCTGTAGAAACATCAAACATATAAATGGTATTCAATTCTTTGTTAAGTATAGAATTCTAATTCATGTCACTCAAAATGGTATTGAATTGTTTGTTGAAATATGAAATCTTAATTTATGTCACTCAAAAGTACTAATTTTATAAACTTGTTTCTATGGTTTTTTTTAATCAAATCATGATTTATAATTATGAATATTATTATATAGTAAACATTTTTTAGTATAATGACCAATGACTATTCCTACTCTAATTCCCTGTTGTATCCTTACAATTGTAGTTTCTCATTTGCCAAAACCACATCATGCATTCCATTTTCATCCCTCCACCTACCACTCAAAGTATCTAGTCACATAATTCAATAGTTGTTTATGTTGATGACAATTATTCAATTGTATTGAAATTGATGTTTACACAAGTGTAGTGATGTTTACACAAATGTCTAATCCTATCCAAGCACAGTTAGTTTATGCCAAGAACTCTCAGGAATTAAAGAAGACCAAAGTGATTTTTAATTCTAACCGAGTTCACTCGGGCATTACAGTAATGGTTAGACATTGAAGGATTTCAGTATTAACCGAGTTATGCTTTTAGTGACAACCGACTAACAACAATTTATATTTTATGGTTAATTGGTTATAAACAACTGACAAACTTAAGTTTTATTGACTATTTGGAAGATTATTAAGGCCGACTTGACAAGGATTATCATATTTATATAAGGTCAAGTTTGGATTGAATAAGTGTGAGATATGTGTGATTATGATATGAAGCGTGGAGGCAAAATCAGATGGGATTCTAATTGAGGACAAAACATACAGAGCTGCAATAGAATATTCGATCAGTGAGGATCAAGTAATTAAATCCAGAGCAGAGATCTGAATAAGAAAAGACAATTGCTTATCAAAATAGGTCAATCCATTTTTACTCTCTAACAATTATAGCAGTGATCTAAATATCTTAACAGAGAAGACTTAATAGTCTTTTGTAAATCCTCTCACAAGGTGAAATTTCTACATTGAAGTGTTTAAAGACCTCTAACAAGGCCACTCCTTATAGGGTGATTAAATCCTCTAACAGGGTCACACCTAACAGTGTGTTATTGTAACCTTTAACATGGTTGGCTCCTAATAGGGCTCACTTTAGAAGAGTGAAAATCAGTGACTAGTTGCAATTTGTGGTTTTTCCCATATTGGGTTTCCACGTTAAATGTTGGTGTTATCTGTGTACATTTTATTTTCTTTATGGTTTATGTTTCTGCAATTAATCACTAAAGGATAATCATAGTTAATATCTTACAATTTTCTATGTTAGCGGAGTGACAGTAGAATATCTGTGTTAACTGAGCAACAGTGATAAATTTGTTTAAGACATCTAAGGGACTATTATGCCCTGCATACCTGTCCCTACATTTTGTAGGCAAAATTTTGGGTCCCCCTTTTTCACTTTTTCCCTTCCTTTGTTTTCTTTTTTTTTCTTTGCTTTCCCTCTGGGCTTTGCTTCTGTGAGGGTTTTTTCTTTTTTTTTGTCTCCTTGTGTCTCCAGGACCTGGTCCTAAAGTTTGTTTGTTCTTTCTAGAGTCAGATTCCACACTTCAGGATTCTCTGCCATTATGTCTTCTTTAGCGAGAAGGTATGGTTGTGTGAAATCCTCGGGCCCAGAGTCCAGAGGTTTTTCTTGTCCCAGAGTTGCCAAAAAATGCACAACCTATTTTTACCCTAGGGGTATAAATGGAAGTTACCTGTCATTTTCACAGTTAGCACAATTAAAACACTTAGAGCATTTAGAGTGATATTGAGGTGATTAAGGCAATTAAACAACAAGTTTCTCCCTGTGCTTAGTGGATAATTGAACATTGATTTGTGGTGTTTTCTTGTGATCATTCAAAGGTGGACCTGTTGCAGAGCATTTCCCATGTTCGTCTTCCTTGTGTCCTTCATGTTTTTAGGTTGCTTGTTGTTTTCCTTCTCTAGTTTTTCATTCCTCTGGTTTTCTATTTTTCTTTTCATTTCTCTGGTGCTCATTTTGTTTTTTTTTTCTTTCGTTTGTTCTTGTTTCCATTTTCTGTGTTTTCTCTTGGTATGCCTCCCATTGGTAGGTTGGCCCTTCCAGAGGGTTGTCTACCCTCTGCATAGTTGTAATCTAGTATATATATTGTGCATTGTCATAGATTAGCTTCTGAGCCTTTGGGAGTTTTGTACATTGTGTAAATATTCCATAAATACTATATATATGCCTCAGCTCTTTGTATCTTAGTGTGTATACCTCTTGTACATCCTTCCATCCTCTCAAGCTCATCAAGCACCATCACATTTTGAATCATCCTATTGAGCTCGTCGAGAGGGAGTCACCATGGTTCAAAATTGACACCTCACTAGTTTGAGCCATGACAGCTTTCTCTCTCCTATGTCGTGTCATCTTAATGGAAGGATTAATTTCCCATGAGTGGGGATTCAAACCCCATCCCATATGGCATTTAATTTCTCTCATGTTGGCCCACTTGTAACCATTAAGGTCATTTACGCCACCGGTCACGTGGCCACGTGACAACCCATGTCAGCCAAGTACAACTTCCTACTAGTCACATTGATGTGGCAATGGCTAGTTCTTCTAGCCTCCGAGTGTTGAGGCCCCTGGGTTCTCATTGCATCCTTGTCACTTAGTTCAATACCCCAGAGCCCCTAGGTGTGTATCAGAATCTAGTTCATGTTTATCTTGAATACTCTAGAAGTTTAATATATGCTAACACTTTTTGGATAGGTGCAACATGGTGATGATTTCCGTGGAATCTGCATAAAATATTATTATTATATCATGTATTGATGTTTCTCCGGTCTTGCACATTGTAGATCGTGTGATCGAAGATGTCTAAGGTGATCACTCCTCCTGATAGCCCAGAGCTACCTAATACCTCCACTTGGGAGGCCACAAAAACCAAGGCCAAAAATATTTTGGTGAAGCTGCCACTGACCTCCAAATACCCAAAGGAGGGCATTCTCGTGGGATCCAAGGTGGATTCCAAAGTCCAAGAAATAACAGACACAGAGCCTTGACTTTGGGCTGAAATGCAATGCTTAATCCAAGCCATCTACAGACTGAAGGCCAGTGGAGACAATATGGCCACTCATTTGGCCACCTCTGACATTATAAAGGTTGTGAACTTTCCTTGTTCGGTGCAATCACTGGAATTGATAATTCAACTGGAAACACTGTACAATGCACCTACTCAGACAGTTCTACTTGCCAATCCCTGACCGTTACAATATCCAACAAAATTTGTCACCCTAGATGCAGCAACTTTTTCCTCAGGGCTGGGGATTCCACAGTTCAAAGGGTCCATCATCATCAATCAGGCCAAGTCATTATAGGAGTTCGAGGAAGCTACCCTTGTCTCCTGACAACATCTCAATAACCAGTGGCTGAAGTCTCCAAAGAGGGACCATAAAAGAATGAAGTTGGAAATTCCTCGTAGGGATTTCAAAGAGCCCATCCAGACGGGCATTATATTTTTATGCAGGATCTTCAGATTGCCCCATGCCCAGGATTTATTGGTGTGGATGTATTACTTTCTTTACTACAGCACCACTTGCAATGAGACTTTCAACTAGGCGGCTATCATAGCCAATCATGTGGACACACAGCTGAAGGGCATCATCCAGAGTTCCAAGTTCTATATGACATCTTACATGCTATGGGCACTGGTCCAAAAAAGACGGGCTCTTCTAGGTTTGGGAATAGTAGGTGAACTTGGGAATGGGCCAGGGTAGTTAACACCATGGGATCATTATCCCCAAGTCCAATGGGAACTCAATTTCTTGAATTTTTGCCAGGTAAATGATGCTTTCATTTACCAAAATATTCTAACACTTACACGGGACTCTGAGTACCGGTTATCGCAGGAGGCAATGAACCTGGTCAGTACTTACAGCTACTATTTTATTCAGTTCTAGAAATACACCTACATTCAGGTGACTGGCTTCTCTGGGAAACCCTATCTTCTTTCCCAGTATTGCGGGGATAGAATCATTCTTTTGGAATTCTGCTAGCAGATCCTAGACCT
The DNA here is from genome assembly GCA_018584345.1 of Thuja plicata. Lineage (NCBI taxonomy): Eukaryota > Viridiplantae > Streptophyta > Pinopsida > Cupressales > Cupressaceae > Thuja > Thuja plicata. The sequence goes on from MU227658.1 coordinate 5,558,419, forward strand.
GCATGCCTTCTTCACATTGAAGAATGTCATTAACATCCCATTCCTGCTTTCATGTGGGAATTATATGTGCAGCCTCACCGCGTCAAGGGATGTAGATAGTGAGTTGAAGAGCCTGGGACTGGTGGAATTCCACCACACTAGGAAAAATTATGATCCTCTAGGAAAGATTGCCTTGGCACTTCCCCGGGCATCCCTGCCACATAAAGTAGATATTGAAGTTTTTTGGGTGGACTGTAAAGATAGTTTCAATCTTCGGGCCTGTCAACATTCACGCATGTCAAAGGGACTTATGAAGGTGCTTTACCTTTGGGGTTTTTTAGATGAAGGGCTGCTTGGATCTCCCTCTGGTGGATTGGGCCACCCCAGAATACTTGACAATCGAGGGAGTATGCTGCCCCATTTTGGAAGCCAATCATAGTTATTTTGCCTGGGTGTGTCCCAGGAGCACCTAGAAGGGGGAAATTGTTTGAAGCTCCACTTCAACCCCCTCTACCACCGCCGGACCTAGCACAAGCAAGGAGAAATGAAAAAGAAGACACCCTAGCTAAAGCTCCTCTCTAGGGCCCAACCCCCATATTGGCGTAGCTACAAAAATAGATGGAGTTGGTGAGGATGGAAAGCTAGTAGATAAGCACATAGATGTCCTCTGACCTCCTCATAACTCTAGTAGCATCTGCTCACCCGAAGGGATCCCCATCATTGGCCACAATGATGAGAAGACAAAATTTCACTGAGGCAGGGTCTACAAGAATTTTAGATACCAGGGTCCCATTACTCAGGAAGAAGAAGAAGAAGGTGACTCCTACTCCAAGCACAACCGCTAGCCCTGGTATGCCAGATATGCCTCTAGTTGATGTTAGTTTGGATTCCCCCAAACTTGAGAATATTTCTAACTCCTCTCCCCCACATGATGAATTTGATGATGTATTCGAAGAAGATGAGCTCATGAACCTTCATGAGGATGTATGTCATGCGGCAGAGGAGATCGTCGCCCAAGAAAAGGTAAATATCCCCGCGGAAGAAGAGTTCCCAGAAAAAGAAGTTGTTGTAGAGAAGGAGGTCCAGGAATAGACACAAAGGGAGCCTAAGCGAGAGAAAAAACTAGTCCAAGAGATTGAGAATGAACCAAGGCAAAGCACAGATGAGCAACCGATGGTTAGGGAACCTGAACCCACATGATCAACCGTAGCCCTGATCATCACGCTCCAAATGCCTCTGGTAACTTCGGGTGACCAAGCACCTTGGAGCACATTTGGTGAGGTAGTAAAAGTGGCTACATTGTTAAATTTTGTCTAGAGACCTCACCCACCTCCAGAAGATGTTCCAATGGAGGAAGATGTTCCAATGGAGGAAGATGTTACAGCGGACGAGGTCAATGAGGCTAAAGAATAGCAGCAGCAGAATGATGGAAAAGTCTTGGAAAATGTAAATTTTGGATCAACTAATGCTAAGAGGGATGAGGAATTCCATAAAGATATAGGGAATGTCAATGCCAGAGAAGAGGAAGTTTTAGATATCACAAAAGGGGATGCCAACACGGCAGAAAATATTGAGGCCTCCGGAGAACGGGAGCAAGAATAGGAATAGGACAAAGAAAAGGAGCCTGATGACACTGTGCATTCTGGGAACAAGCCTCTAGATTCTAAAAAGAATCTAGATGCCCAGGTCTTAACAACAAAGCCACCCCAGCTTCCCCAAAGACTGGTAGAATCAAGAAATAGAATGGCCTCGACGGTCACATCAGGTGTTATGGTCTCCTTGGCCGAAATGATGGCTAGAAATGTAGAGGCTCAAAATCCTAAAAAGGTGCAGATAGTTCATACCCTCCGGACTGGTCCAACAAGAAGCACAATTGAAACTATCCAAACACCTCCCCCAGATGTAGAGGCAGCGGCCTTAAGGCCTGAAGATTACAACATTACAGAAGTGGCACTGGGGAGAAGAGATAAGCAGGGTAAACTAGACCTGCTAAGAGAGGCCACCAAAGAAGTAGAGGCCTGATACGTTAAATAGGGCCAGAAGTTAAAGGAGGAAAGAGAGACCAATGCTAATCTCCTCGCACTTCTGGTAGAACTTACACAACCTTTGGCCAAGATCCACCTGGAAGCCACTTCCTCTGGATTGCCGCTTACACAGGGAAACATGGATTCTCTCTGGGCCATGAAGAAGAAGGTACAGGCTATGGATGGGTGGGTCACCAAGAAGATAGGCTCCATAAGAAAATTTCTAGCTGGGTCCCTCCTAGATCTTTACCAGATTAGCCTTCTCCTTAGTCAGGTGAATGGCTCTGCTCTTCTATGGGAGCAGGACTTGGGAAAGTATGAGAAATGGAAGGTTGGGTTGGAGGAGGTCTTCAATGCTGGAGAAGAATTTGTCACAGAGGTAGGAATTTTGGGGAATGAATCATATGGTTCTCTCCAAGCCTAGTACTCCAGACTTGACCTTAAAATTGAGGTGTGTAAGGATCTAGTTAAGGCCTTAAAAGAGAAAGTGACCACGGTTTGATATCCTTTGTGCCTATTTCAGGCATTTGTGGTGGGTGTGTCATAGGTTGACCCCTTCACCACTGAAACATGTACCCTAGAGGATTATGTAACCAGAAAATTTGATGAGTGGACAGAGCCCTTGTATCTAGTTGTCAGAGATTTTGACCAGGGCAGGTTATCAACATTATCCAAGTTGATGATCCGGGCACATGATGCTGTGAAGCTATTCGATGAATTCTGGAATGGAGCCAGAGAAGTCAAAGAGAAATTAGAGGTTTTCTGTGGCTAGTGGGACAACATTAGGGGCATAGATGAAGAAGGCATAAGCCAAGTGTTAGAAGTGTTCAAAAATAGTAAGGAGCAATAAGGTCCTCCAGATTCTGGAGATTTTCATTGGTCATGCATATTTTGTTTTCTTTATTCTTTGAGCTTAAGCTCCTGGATCCTAGAGCTCTAGATCTACAGTTTTGTATTCTTTGATGACCCATGTCCAGGTTCCACAGAGCTGACCAGTCATCATCAAGAAGTTAATAAGGATGTCAGAAAGTCGGTGACTCTAACAAGGCACGTTGGCTCGACAAGAGGGTTCTGATAGGTGGTCTTCCCAAGGTGCCAGTCCAATATAACACCTAATGTATTAGAGGTAGTGAGCCACTTTCCCATTAATGAGACATGTAGCCTTGATCCCTAGGGGATCAGATTTCTTCTATTCTTCCTCTAGCTCTCTTCTTGAGGCCGATTCTTCCATACCGCCTTTCTTGTCTTATTCTTCTGACATGTCAAACCTCTATGCTTATCGAGGCTATTATAGCATGGTGCAAGTAGTACCAGCCACCAGAAATTGTGTTATATTGATAAGTGTAAAGCAATTTAGGTTATTTTTAGGGAAAACTTGTGTATAAATAAGAAGTTTGACCTCATTCCAAGGCTCGATGAAATTGATGATTTTGCAGTCCATAGTTATAGCATCTTTAGTTTCTCAGTTCTCATAGTTGTAGAGCTCAACGCTCCTACTTTTTCCTCACTATTGAATATGTATGAACTGATGGTTGTGCGCGCATTGAGTATTTTAGTGTAGCATGTTAGAGCTTGGTTGATGTTTTGAATATATTTGCATGACTATAGATAGATGGAATACTTCTAACCCTTGCATATCTTTTGAAGTTTGTTTGATGATCAATGAATGCTTGTAGGAGACCCCACTTACCTCAATCCCCAGAGAAGATGAGTTGAGATAACTAGCTATCCCCCCCAAAAAAATAGTCACAATGCCCAACTTAGCTCCCGCACCATCGAGACCTGACTCTCATGTGCTTGAAGGCCTGGAGAATCTCATTTCTATGGAAAACCTTTATAGGCAAAGTTGGCTGGTATCCTGATACCCGGTGACAACTTACCTCTATTGACAAACCCGGTCACAAACCCCCATCAATAGAAACTGGTGCTAGAAGGAGGGCGGGAGCTCGTCGCCTTCTAAGGACTTAGACTCTATACCACCTAAGGGTTCTGCAAGCCTTTGTTTTAGGAAGCAGACCTTTAGTGGGATTGGATCATTTTCACCAGCCCAATTCAAAAGAATCCTTAGATCAACCCCCAATCCTAGAAGGTTTGTCAAACTCAAGCCCCCGCTCAAAAGAAACAGACCCCGAAAGCCAAACCCGTCAATATTGTCTAGGGATCTACTACGTCTCAAAATACCAAAGTCTCCCAAACAACTCTGGAGACTAATACTCCACCTCGCCAAAATATAACACCCCTGATGGCTGCTTATTTTGGTAACACCGTGTCCCCAATGAGAACATTTCTGGGTGCAACCAATGATCTTCCTGCGCACCCGAAAAAGATTTACCCCCAATTTGAGAAATTAGGCTAACGAACCGCAGAAGAGCATTTGTAGGCATATAAAGATGCCATGAACTAACATTGGATCCAACATCAAGTCATTGTGACCTGGATGTTCCCTGTCCCTAGGATAGAACGAGCTGAACTGGTATCTCAACTTGCCTGCCAACTCCATCAATAGTTGGCAGGATATGGATGATGCTTTTCTGGTGGCCTTTCGCATACACATGGACCTGGTGTGGTCCCACAGCCAGTTCATCTCCATTAGGAAGGAACCAAATGAGCCCCTTCAAGCATTCAACCATAAGTTCCAACGCACCTTGAAGCGGTGCATGAATCCTTTTATCCCATGCCCGAAAGTAATAATCTAGACATATCTGAATGCAATGGACCCCTTTATTGCCACTCTTGTATGGAGAACCACAACCCCCACTAACTAGGATACTCTGGTGAAGGTTTACAACCTAGCCTTTGAGTTGTCGGGTGGTCTTAACAAATATCTAGGCAGGATTGGGTAGAGCATGCCTTTTGACATGATACTCAGTGGAACTTCCTACGCCAGGGGATACAATCCCAATTAGGAAATGGGTGCCCCTATGATGGCCATGAATCCCCCACCACCGCCAATAGACTAGCAGGCCCGATACGTATACCCAACTCAAACGCAGACAATCCCCGGTTTGGAATTTGTTCCCTGGAACCAGCCATAGAAAATGCAACAACAATAGTCACAACCTTCTGGAGTGCCTTTCTTCCAGTCATCTATAGTTGGAGGACTACCACCCTCGACTCTAGAACCCACAACCGCTTTTCCTGGGAACCAACAATAACAACTATCACATTGTGACACAAACACCCAATTGTCCATCGAGGTTTAATACCTCCAGTGACTATTGTCCTCGCTGACTATGGACATGAGACAACTGAAGGTGGGGTCTCTTGCACCCCATAATACCAATTCCTAGAGAGAGAATATTTTCTCTGGCCAAAGAAATAACAATGCCGGAGGAAGAAATTACAACAACGGGCACCGGCCCAACCAAAAGTAATGCAACAACAATGATAACACCGGAGGTCCCCATCAAAACCAAAACACCAATCAGGGTGGTGTTGGACCTTCCCATTTCATGCCAGTCATAGAAATCCAGCCCCTAACTAACTGGTGCTGATTGCATGACACAGGCTCTCATTCTGAGGTGAACTGTGCCACGTTGGAGAAGGTCATCATGATCTCCCAGCTAGACAGACAACAAACTACTAATCCTACTCCCTCGGAACCTCCCATACAAGAGCCCACTCATGGTGCCTTCACCTGTGTGACCGTCTTCTTTGGAGAAAAAAAGGAAGAAAAAGAAGAACCCAAACTATATGGGTTCTTTAACGAATCTATTCCAGCCTTTAAGGCCAATGCCTTCACCAATCCATGAACTCCCTACAACACCCAGAGTCAGGCTGGTAAAGGACCAATTTACATGCCCACACCTCCTAAAGACACCCCTCCCCTAGATAACACAATTGATTTCCCCTTTCCTCCTAAAGGATCTAGCTCTAACCAAGCTAAGGACACGATTCAGCTCATCCAAGACCCTAGGATAGCTAGTGTAATTGACATCCAAGTGGTGGACATCCCAGATACTTATGGGATGTTACTCAGTCACAATTAGTCTAACTCCCTTTATGGGTATTTCTCTACCAACTTTTCCTACTTGTGGCTCCCCTAAGAGGGAGAATCTAACTAGGTTCTGGTAGAAAGTGAACCCTGGATGAAACAGAACCTTACCAAAGTCAGGAGGGTAAATGAATTCCTCTTCTTTGAGACTTCTCTGGGATGTACCGAACCCTGTAAATCTTGACCTTTGATTTCACCCCCAGGGAAGATCCCATTATTTCTCAGAGAATTAAGGACCTGGACAAAAAATTGAGGGTTGAGGTTAACTCTCAAGGTACCACATCAACCCCTGCCACACTCTTATCCGGCACTTGGTGTCGGGTACATTATAAAAAAATCTAAAACTAGAGTGTGTGCCATGCATTTTCACTGCTACCTGACACATCAACTTCCTATGGGAGAAAGAACACAAAGCTGATTCCCTAGGACCTAGTACTTCTACTTGTAATGCCTCTTTGGTGCCACTTGTCTAGGAATCCCAACCAAAAATTTCTCCAGAGGAAAACCTCACCCGTGCACCATCAGTGCTAGAGGAAACTCCTCCCAACCTTTCCAAAAATAATCCAAAGACCACCTCACCTTCCCAGCCCTAGAAAATGAACGATGGCTTGTAGACCCTTAAGTTTGATAGGTCCCAGTCTAAACAAGGCTATGGGGCCGGAGTGGAATTGATCAACCCGCAGGGGAAATCCTTCCTTGCATCTTATAGACTCTAGTTCAACTACAAAAATAATGTCACAGAGTATGGGGCCTTGGTATTGAACTCTTATTTTCACTAAGGAAAGGAATCACTAACCTCCAGGCCCTGGGTGATTCAGAGTTGGTCGTAAAGAAGATCTGGACTAATACACTTGTCACGATAAAAGGTTGGCCGCATATCACAACCAGGCATGGAGCCTCATCAAATATTTTGATTCGTTTGGTATTGAACTCATTCCCTAGAAAAGAAACTACATTTCGGATGCCCTTGCTGTATCTGCCAACACTCTTGAGCCAATGGCTGGCTCCCGGCTCTGGAAATTCTCTGTTCAGATGATCCCCACCCCGTCCATCCCACACAATGTCACCCATTTTTAGATCTTTAAAGAATATCAACATATCCTAGCCTTTATGGCCAACATTAGTGTTTTTGAGGACCAGATAGTGGAAGAGAGAGATCATGATGATACTGGATAGGGTGAAGAAGATGATAGGATCATAGATTTACCAACCAACACTATCCCTAAGGGGATGGTAGCACTAGACCATATCTTTGACTTGGACCCTTGGGGCTGGGAAAATATATTATCCTCCTTTGAGGGGGGAAAATTTGAGAAAGTAAACATCGGCTAGGCCGGTGAAGAAAAAATGGTACACATTGGCACCTCCTGCTCCTCTGAGGAGAAGGAGAAGATTCTCGTGGTTATCTAAGAATACATTGACATAATCGCATGGGGGTATGAGGATTTGAAGACATATGACACATCCATCATGACCCATACCATCCCACTAAAAACTGATGCTAAGCCCTTCTGGCAAAAGCAAAGACCGATCAACCCACTAATCGAACCTCTAATTCATCAGGAGGTTGAAAAACTACTATCATCCCGGATCATCTTTCCCATTCGGCATACTACGTGGGTTGCCAACCTCATCCCTGTGAGAAAGAAAAGTGACAAGATCTACTTTTTCCTGGATTTTCAAAATTTAAACAAGGCATCGAAGAAGGATAATCACCCTCTCCTCTCTTTGGATGAGGTATTGCAAATCGTGAATGGATCACTAATGATGTCTTTCCTAGATGGATACTCTAGGTATAACCAATTCATGGTTAAGTATGAAGATAGAGACAAAATGACATTCACCACCAAGTGAGGAATGTTTGCATATCGGAGGATGCCCTTTGTCCTGATCAATGTAGGGGCCACATTTTAGAAGGCTATGGACATTGCGTTTGAAGGCCTAGTAAACTGGTGCATAATCATCTACTTGGATGATTTGACCGTCTTTTCCTGGGATAGGCGTGATCATCCCACCCACCTCGCCTAGATTTGCGAGTGATGTCTCCGGTATGGAATATCCCTCAACCCTAAGAAATGTATATTCAAGGTCACTGAAGGGAAGTTGTTGAGGCATATCATCTCTGAGAAGGGTATATCCATTGACCCTGAGAGAGTCGAGGCGCTGCTAAATCTACAAATGCCCGGCAGCAAGAAGGAAATGAGATCTTTCTTTGGGAAGATCAATTTTGTCTGGTGGTTCATCATTGGATTCACCAAAATAGTAAAGCCACTCAATGAAATGATGAAGAAAGATACAAATCTTGAGTGGAAAATGGAGGCAAAGCAGGCATTCATCCAAATTAAACAAACGATCTTGGAGGCACCAGTCTTGGCTAGTCCAAACTATTCCCTCCCTTTTCATATATATTCCTTTGCTTTGCCGCATTTTACCATGACAATTTTGACACAGAAGGTTGAAGGGGAAGAATGACCAATAGCTTTCATGAGCTCCCCCTTTAAGAACACGGAAGTCCAGTATTCACCTTTGGAAAAGTAGGCCTTTGCTCTCATCCGCGCTGTGAAGAAATTCTGGCATTACATTCTCTAGAGAAAAGTGCACGCTATCATCCCAAACCAAGATGTTAAGTCTCTAATGATGCAGAAAGAATTGGTTGAAAGATGGGGAAATGGATGGCCATCCTCCAGGAATACAATTTAGAAATGCAGCCCATGAAGATAGTCTGAGGCCAGGGACTATGTAGGGCGATGGCAGAAGAAACTCCCCACATCGAATGCAAGATATACATAGAGGAGTCTATCACTCGGGACCCATGGTATACCAACCTGGTATACTTATTAATGAACAACTAGTGCCTAGAGGGGCTACCCCAAAACAAATGTCATGCCTTGCAACTAAAGAGTGTACACTTCATGATAAAAAATGGAATGCTCTTCCACAGGAATTACGAAGGGGTGTACCTCTAGTGCATATACAGAGACCAGGCTACAAAAAATGATCGATGAATTTCACGGGCAGTTTGGAACCGGGCATGGCTCAGCTAACACCAGTGCCCATCAGATCCTCTGGGCTAGGTACTATTGGCCCTGTATCTTTAAGGATGTCTACACTCACATTAGGAGATGCCACACTTGCCAAACAACAACACATCATGAGCAAAACCTGGCCATGCCTTTGCAGCTGGTCTTCGAAGCTAGACCCTTCACCCAATGGGAATTTGAGTTTATCGAGGAAATCAACCCCAACTTTTCTGCAAACCATTGGTACATTCAAACTGCTACCGATTATTGCACCCAGTGGTGTGAAGCAATTCCTTGTAAAAATAACACGACAGACGTAGTCATAAAATTCCTGGGAGAAAAAATTGTCACAAGATTTGGAGTGCCCTTTGCTATAGTATGTGACAATGGTCTAGAATTTTCTTTGGCACAATTACTTGAATGGACCTACAACAAAAATATCACCCTAAAGTTCTCTAGAAACTATTAACCTAAGGAAATGGTGTTGCTGAATCGACCAACGATAACCTACTTGAGGTGATCAAATATCTGTTAGAACAAAACCCCCAGGACTGGCATCAAAATCTTAGATTCGCTCTTTGGGTGGATCACATCCAACTAAAGGAAGCCTTGGGGACATCCCCATTCCATCTGGTTTATGGCCAGAATCCAGTATTCCCCATTAACTTGCAGATCCCAGTTTTATAGTTTATGTAGGAATTCAGCAACCAGGACAGCATTGTTGAAGTTTGACTTTTGAACTTGGTGTGGATGGAGGAACAAAGAGACGCAACCCTTGAACATTTTGCATGTCACCAAGCAGTAGTAAACTGATGGTTTGATGGAAGATCCCAGTATAAGGCCTTTCAGATCTTGGACTTGGTTCTCTTGTGGGACAGGGCCTGGGAAAAGAAGGGAAAGCACACCAAATTTCAGCGGCTCTAGCTGGGACCATACCTGATATCTAAGATCTGTAGGGAAAACACCTATTACCTCAACACTATGACCAGAGAGGCCATCCCATTTCCTGTCAATGGGAAGTTTCTCAAGCACTACTTTGAGTAGGGCAGGCGATGTTTTTTCCAAAGTTGTAATATATGTATATTTCTTGCTTATAAATATTCTTTCCCAGCATCCCATTTGGAATACCCTTGCTTTGTAAATAGTTCTTGATGGACACCCTCTAGGGTCACCCTATTCTTGGTTTTTGTTTCTTTTGGTTTCTCTTGATTTTATTTTTCTTTTTGGGTTCCCTGGATGTTGCCTTCATCTTGTAGACTGGTATTCTTTGCATAACATCTAGTCTTTGGAATGGTACCTTTACGCATTTCAGAGAATTTGGAATCTATTGTTAGCATGGTGAGATTTTTCCATGCTCTAAAGTTATTTTGTGAGTATGGTAAAAGGTTAGGAGTGATCTTCATCAGATTCATGTCTTGATAGTTTAGGCATCAGTTAAAAAGGAAAATTCAAGAAACAAGTAATTGGATACCCAGATGGTAGATCATTCGCACTGATCGATTGACCAAGTCTAAAAATAATTTAAAGTATCCCGGGTCTAGAAATTTCTCTCCTATTTAGTAATTTAACAATGGGTGGAAAGGTGAAAGAAGTACCGCCATCAGAATTAGCTAAGCTTAATGTTCATAGTGAAAAGAGTACCACCTTCACACCCAGAAAAAAAAGGGGAAAGGAAAGAAGGAACTATAGAATGGAGAATTTTGGTATACAGGGGAAGCACGCAAGATATGATGGATTTGGCTTTGATTTTCCTAGTGCCTTCTCTCTGTTTCTCCCAGGGGTCATCAGCTTGGTTTTCTTTCAAAGCACACACTTCACAACTAACAAAAGACTGAAAGATTGAATCAGTGATGAGCTTGATTTTCTCAGACACCTCACACTTTGCAAATAGAGTGCTCCAGATAGAGATTATTCCAATTTTTCTAACCAGAGATTTTGAAGTTCTCAAATGTACTAAGGCATTTGTCCCAGATAGTTTCCATTTGTTATGCTCTACATACCCGTCCCTACATTTTGTAGGCAAAATGTTGGGTCCCCCCTTTTCACTTTTGCCCTTCCTTTGTTTTCTTTTCTTTCCCTCTAGGCTTTGCTTCCATGAGGGTTGTTTCGCTTTTGTTTTGTCTCCTTGTGTCTTCGGGACCCGGTCCCGGAGTTTGTTTGTTCTTTCCAGAGTTGGATTCTAGACTCTGGGATTCTCTGCCATTATGTCTTCTTTTGCAAGAAGGTATGGTCGTGTGGAATCCCTGGGCCTAGAGTCTGGAGGTTTTTCTTGTCACACAGTTGTCAGAAAACATGCAACCTATTTTTACCCTAGGGGTATAAATGGAAGTTACCTGTCATGTTCACAGTTAGCATGATTAAAACACTTAGAGCATTCAAACTTATATTGAGGTGATTAAGGTGATTAAACAGTGAGTTACTCTCTATTTTTAGTGGCTAATTAAACATTGATTTGTGGTGTTTTCTTGCGATCATTTGAAGGTGGACCTATTGCAGAGAATTTCCCATGTTTGCCTTCCCTGCGTCCTTTGCATTTTCAGGTTGGTTGTCATTTTCCTTCTCTGGTTTTTCCTTCCTCTAGTTTTCTATCTTTCTTTTCATTTCTGTGGTGCTCATTTTTTTTTTTTTTGCTTTCATTTGTTCTTGTTTCCATTTTCTGTGTTTTCTCCTGGTTTGCCTCCCATTGGTGGGTTGGCCCTACCAGAGGGTTGTCTGCCCTCTACGTATTTGTAATCTAGTATATATATTGTACATTGTCATAGATTAGTTTTTGTGCCTTTGTGAGTTCTGTACATTGTGTAAATATTCTATAAATACTATATATATGCCTCATCTCTCTATATCTTAGTGTGTATACCTCTTGTACATCCTTCTGTACTATCGAGCTCATTGCGCTCCATCACATTTTGAATCATCTTGTTGAGCTCGTCGAGAGAGAGTCACCACAGTTTGAACTTGGTACCTCACTGGTTTGAACCATGGTGGCTTTCTCTCTCCTATGTCATTTCATCTTAATGGTAGGATTAATTTCCCATGAGTGGGCATTCAAACCCTATCCCATCTGGCATTCAATTTCCCTCGTGTTGGCCCACTTGTCACCATTAATGTCATTTACGCCACCTATCACATGGCCACGTGACAACCCATGTCAGGCAAGTACAACTTCCTACTGGTCACATCAACATAGAAACAACTAGTTCTTTTGGACTCTGGGTGCCGAGGCCCCTGGGTTCTCATTCCATCCTTGTCACTTAGCTACCCCAGAGCCTCTGGGTGTGTATCAGAATCTAGTTCATGTTTATCTTGAATACTATGGGAGTTTGATATATGCTAACACTTTTTGGACAGGTGCGACACGGTAATGATTTCCCCAGAATCTGCATAATATATTATTATTAGATCATGTATTGACATTTCTTTGGTCTTGTAGGTTTCAGATCGTGTGATCAAAGATGTCTGAGGTGATCACTTCTCCTGATAGCCTAGAGCTACCTACTACCTCCACTCGGGTGGCCACAAAAACCAAGGCTGAAAAGATGTTGGCGAAGCTGCCACTGACGTCCAAATACCTAAAGGGGGGCATTCTCATGGGATCTAAGGTGGATTCCAAATTCCAAGAAATAAAAAACACAAAGCCCAGACTTTGGGCTGAAATGCAAGGCTTAATCCAATCCATCTACAGACTGAAGGTCGGCGGAGATAGTATGGCCACTCATTTGGCCGCCTCCGACATTATAAAGGCTTTGGACTTTCCTTGTTTGGTGCAATCACCAGAATTGATACTTCAACTGGAAACACTATACAATGCACCTACTCAAATAGTTTTTCTTGCCGATCCCCGGCCATAAAAATATCCAGCAATAATCGTCACCCTAGATGCAAAAAAAAATTCTCAGGTATGGAGATTCCACGGTTCAAAGGGACCATCATCATCAATTGGGCCAAGTCGTTACAAGAGTTTGAGGAAGCTGCCCTTGTCTCCCAACAATATCTCAATAACTAGTGGCTGAAGTCCCCGAAGAGGGACCATAAAAGGATGAAGTTGGAAATTCCCCACGGGAATTTCAAAGAGCCCATTCAAGCGGGCATTATATTTTTATGCAATATATTCGGATTGCCCCATGCCTAGGATTTCTCAGTGTGGATGTATTACTTTCTTTACTGCATCACCACTCGCAACCAAAATTTCAACTGGGTGGCTATCATAGCCAATCATGTGGACACGCAGCTGAAGGGCGTTGTCCAGAGTTCCAAGTTCTATATGACATCTTACATGCTATGGGCACTGGCCCAAGAGAGACCGGCTTTTCTAGGTTTGGGAATAGTACGTAAAATTGAGAATGGTTCAGGCCAGTTAACACCATGGGATCATTATCCCCAAGTCCAATGGGAGCTCAGTTTCCTAAATTTATGTTGGGTAAATGATGCTTTCATTTACCAAAATATTCTAGCACTTACTCGGGACTCTGGGTACCAACTATCATAGGAGGCGATGAACCTGTTCAGTACTTACGACCACTATTTTATTCAGTTTTAGCAACACACCTACATTTGGGTGACCGGCTTCTCTGGGAAACCCTATCTTCGTCCCTGATATTGTGGGGATAGAATCATTCTTTTGGAATTCTGTCAGCAGATCCTAGACCTACACGTCTTCTTCACATTGAAGAAGGTCATTAACATCCCATTCCCAGTTTCGTGTGAGAATTATACGTGCAACCTCACCACAACAAGGGAGGTAGATAGTAAGTTGAAGAGCCTGGGGCTAGTGGAATTCCACCACATGAAGAAAAATTATGATCCTCTAGGAAAGATTGCCTTGGAACTTCCCCGGGCATCCCCACCACATAATGCAAACATTAAAGATTTTTGGGTGGACTGTCAAGATAGTTTTGATCTCTAGTCCAGTTAACATTCGTAGATGTCCAAGGGACTTATGAAAGTGCTTGACCTTTGGGGTTTCCCAAAGGGTTTTTCAGATGACGAACTACTAGAGGACCCAACATACAAAGGACAGGGATTAGACAAGTTGGATCTCCCTCTGGTGGATTGGGCCACCCCATAAGACTTTACAATTGACGGAGTATGCCACCCCATTTTTGAAGCCAGTCATAGTTATTTTGCCCAGGTGTGTCCCAAGAACACCCAGAAGGGGGAAATGGTTTGAAGCTCCACTTCAACCCCCACTATCACCGCTGGACCCAGCAAAAGAAGGGGAAAGGAAAAAGAAGACAACCCAGCTAAGGCTTCTCTCTAGGGCCCAACCCCCATAATGATGCAGCTAAAAAAATAGATGGATTCGGTGAGGATGGAAAGCTAGCAGATAAGTGCATAGATGTCCTCTAGCCTCCTCATAACTCCAGTAGTATCTACTCACCCAACGGGATCCCCGTTGTTGGCCACAATGATGAGAAGATAGACTTTCACTAAGGTGAGGTCTAGAAGTATTTTAGATATCGGGGTCCCATTACACAGGAAGAAGAAGCAGAAGGTGACTCCTACTCCAAGTGCAGCCACTAGCCCCAGTATGCCAGATATGCCTCTAGTTGATGTTAGCTCAGATTCCCCCAAACTTGAGGATATTTTTGACTCCTCTCCTCCACATGAAAAATTTGATGATGTCTTCAAAGTAGATGAGATCATGAACCTTCACGAGGATGTACGTCATGCAACACAGGAGATCGTCACCCAAGAAAAGGCAAATATCCTCGTGGAAGAAGAGTTCCTGGAACAAGAAGCTATTGCAGAGTAGGAAGTTTGGGAAGAGACACAAAGGGAGCCTGATCAGGAGAAAACACCAGTCCAAGAGATAGAGGATGAACCAAGGCAAAGCAAAGATGAGCAACCGATGGTTGGGGAAACTAGACCCATGGGATCAATCGTACCCTCGATCATCATGCTCCAAATGCCTCTGGTAACTCTAGGTGACCAAGCACCTCGGAGCACATTTGGTGAGGTATTAAAAGTGGCCGCATTGTTAAATTTTAGCCAGAGACCTCACCCACCTCTAGAAGATGTTCCAATGGAGGAAGATGTTCCAGAGGATGAGGGTAACAAGGCCGAAGAACAGCAGCAGAAGAATGACCGGAAAGTCCCAGAAAATGTAAATATTAGATCAACTGATGCTGAGAGGGATGAAGAAGTCCCCGAAGATACAGGGAATGTCAATGCTAGAGAAGAGGAAGTTCTAGATATCACAAAAGGGGACGCCAACACGGCAGAAAATACTGAGGCCTCCAGAGAGCGGGAGAAAGAATAGGAACAGGACAAAGAAAAAGAGCCCGATGACACTGTGCATTTTGAGAACGCGCAACTAGATTCTAAAAAGAATCTAGATGCCCAGGTCTTAATAGAAAAGCCACCCCAGCTGCCCCAATGGCTGGTAGAATCAAGAAAGAGAAAGGCCTCGATGGTCGCATCAGGTGTTCCGCTCTCCTTGGCTGAAATGATGGCCCAAAATGCAGAGGCTCAAAATCCTAAAAAGTCACAGACAATTCATACCCTTAAGATTAGTCCAATAGGAAGCACAGTTGTGAATATTACAATACCTCCCCCAAATACAGAGGCAGTGGTTGTAAGGATCAAAGATTACATCATTACAGAAGTGGCACTGGGGAGAAGAGATAAGTAGGGTGAATTGGACCTACTGAGAGAGGCCACCAAAGTAGTAGAGGCCCGATACGTTAAACAGGGCCAGAAGTTAAAGGAGGAAAGAGAGACCAATGCTAATCTCCTCACACTTTTAGCAGAACTTACATGGCCTTTGGCCGAGATCCACCCAGAAGCCTCTTCCTTTGGATTACCGCTTACATAGGGCAACATGGATTATCTTCGGGCCATGAAGAAGAAGGTGCAGGCTGTGGACAGGTGGGTCACCGAGTAGATAGCCGCCATAAGAAAATTTCTAGCAGTGTCCCTCCCAGATCTTTACCAGATCAGCCTTCTCCTCAGTCAGGTGAATGGCTCCATTCTTGTATGGGAGCAGGACTTGGGAAAGTACGAGAAATGGAAGGCCAGGTTGGAGGAGGTCTTCAACATTGCAGAAGAAACCGTCACAGAGGAGGTAATTTTGGGGGATGAATCGTATGGTTCTCTCCAGACCGAGCACTCTAGAATTGACCTTAAAATTGAGGTGTGCAAGGAATTGGTTAAGGCCTTAAAAGAGAAAGTGACCGTAGTCTAATATCCTTTTGGCCTATTTTAGGTGTTTGTGGTGGGGGTGTCACAGGTCAACCCCTTCACAACTGAAACATGTTCCCCAGAGGATTAATTCCTCAATAAATTTGATGAACGGATGGAGTCCCTGTATCTAGTTGCCAGAGATTTGGACCAGGGCAGGTTATCAAGATTATCCAAGTTGATGATCCAGGCACATGATGCCGTGAAGGTGGTAGATGAATTCTGTAATGGGGCCGGAGAAGTTGAAGAGAAATTAGAGGTTATCCGTGGCTGGTGGGACAACATCAGGGGCATAGATAAGGAAGGCATAAGCAAGTGTTAGAAGCATTCAAAAATAGTAAGGAGCAATAAGGTCCTCCAGATTCCAGAGATTTTCATCATCCATGTATATTTTGTATTCTTTATTCTTTGAGCTTAAGCTCCCAGATCCTAGAGCTCCAGATCCATAGTTTTGTCTTCTTCGATAACCCGTGTCCAAGTTCCCTTGAGCTGACCAGTCATCATCAAGAATTTAATAAGGATGTCAGAAAGTCAGTGACTCCAGTAAGGTACATCAGCTCGACAAGAGAGTTATGATAGGTGGTCTTCCCAAGGCACCTCTCCAACATAACACCTGGCACATCAGAGATAATGAGCCACTTTTGCATTAATGAGGCATGTAGCCTCGATCCCTGGGGGATCAGATTTCTTCTATTCTCCCTCTGGCTCTCTTCTCGAGGTTGATTCTTCCATACCGCCTTTCTTGTCTTATTCTTCTGACATGTCAGACCTCTGTGCTTCTCGAGGTTATTGTAGCATGGTGCACGTAGTACCAGCCACCATAAATTGTATTATATTGATAAGTGTAAAGCAAGTTAGGTTATTTTTAGGGCAATCTTGCGTATAAATAAGAAGTCCGACCTCATTCCAAGGGTCGGCGAAATTGATGATTTTGCAATCCATAGTTATAGCATTTTTAGCTTCTCAATCTCATAGTTGCAGAGCTCAATGCTCCTTAGTCTTTAGAAGCTTTCGGTAGATAGATTCTCCCTTGGAGCTTGTTGATGTACTCACCAGTGATCCTTGAACACCATTAATGAAGAAGGAATGATTCTAGCAATGTTGTTGTTGGTTTCTCAATCTCTGACTTGATACTTTTCGTGTTGTATGTTCCTAATGTCTCTTGCTCTAATATTTTAAGTAGATTAACAACCTTATTTTTCCTCTCTATTGAATACTTATGAACCGATGGTTGTGCACACATTCAGTATTTTAGTGTAGCATGTTAGAGCTTGGTTGATGTTTTGAATGTATTTGCATGACTATAGATAGATGGAATACTTCTAACCCTGGCATATCTTTTGAAGTTTGTTTGATGATCAATGAATGCTTGCAGGAGACCCCACTTACCTAAATCTCTGGAGAAGACAAACCGAGATAACTAGCTATCCCCCCGAAAAAAACAGTCACAATGCCCAACTTAGCTCCTGCATCGTCGAGACCCGACTCTGACATGCTTGAAGGCCTGAAGAATCTCATTTCTCCAGACAACCTTTACAGGAAAAGTTGGCCGGTATCTTGGTACCCGGTGATAACTTACCTCTGTTGACGCACCCGGTCACAAACCCCCGTCAATAGGGACTTGGATTTATTTTTACGGTAACTAATTCACCCCTCCCCTCTCAGGTACTCAACTCATTTCCAACTGTTTAAACATAAAAATTCTATCTAAGAATAAGAATAGTATGAAAATACTATTTAAAGTAATAACTACATGTTTTCAATCAATTGTAAAAATAATTATTCCTACTCCACCCTAGAACTACTACAACTATTAAAATAAAAATTATATTTAAATAAAATAAACAATGGGAATAACATCATTCACTTCTTATGTCATACAGGTAAAATATTACACTACAGGACTAAGTTTTAAATCACCATATTATTATAACAACTCATATATCCAAAACTTTGATTACAATATTACAACAGCAAGTACTCGGCCATAAGGTGGCATTTATTATATTTTCTATTTATTGTTAATATGCAAAAGATTTTTTTACAAGTGCAACGTAATTTGTTTTTTTTGCTAGAAAATATACTATGTTTCTATTTATTTGGAGTTTCTTTGGAGATGCAATTTTTACTAAAGAATTTTTTTTTGTCATGTAAATAATTGTGTATTATAGTTTGTATAATTTTTTTTTTTTGTATATGTTCTAATATATCATTTGTAATTATTTAAATCTATTTTATTTTTTGTTACTATTAGAATGTGAAGTTGATGTTATTCATGATGTTGTTATTAATGGTTGTCATTGATGTCAACATATCCTTTGCATTTTCATATTTTGGTTGTATCGGTTGATGTGCACTGATAGTCTTGGTGATATTCATATTTTTTCCTATTTCGGTAGAAGTATTCACCGGGAGATGTACTTCAGATATTTATTTTTATCATTTTTTTTATGGTGATTCTACATTGTGCAGAACATATGGTGGATCATCTATTTGGGTTTGATCCTATTTGGAGCGTGTTTATTTGTGTTTCGGTCCCATTTGTTATTATGTAACATATTCATCATGTCTGTTGTAACAGGTGGCTTTGAAGATGGTGTTGTGTTGGAATGTGCAAGGTGTGTTGTATTATACAAATTGGTCTACATATCAATCTTTACCACTGTGGGAATGTCCAAGTGCAACTTATTTCAAATTGTTTTTGGCCGAGATGGTTGATGGCGTTAAGTAGTATAAGAAGAGTGAAGACTTCAGCTGTTTGTTTGGCTTATATGTTTCTTGTATTAAAAGTGATTGTAAATATGTTATTAGGGGATCTATGTGTGGATGCAATCGGTAGCAGACTGATACATCATTCATATATTGCAGAGTGTCGGTGACAACAGTCTCAATGGTGGATTCAATCTCTTTTCATATATTCTGGCAATGAGCTTATTTTGTATCTAAGGATAGTTATCCCGACTATCAATGAGCCACCCTACAGTGAGAAAAAGAGGTAGTGAGCCTTTGTAAAAATCATCTTAGCTGGTGTCACCCTAATAAGGTGTTTCATTTCATGAGAATTAACCGCTCTATGATTTTTCCCTGTTTGGGTTTCAATGTAAATATTGCTATTCTCTATGTTGGTATTTCTATATACTTTCATGTTTACATTTTTCATGAATTCTTATGTGCTTAATTGAGAGATCAGAAGTTGTTATTGATGTTGCTCAATAGTTTACCAAAAAAGATTTTTTTAATAAAGTGTGTGTATATAACTGATTCACCCCCGCCTCTTAGTTATACGACATGTTCAATAATTGGTATTAGAGCTTGGTTCCTGGAAAAAGATCTTAACCGCTTGAGGCAGATTCGATGGTGCACAAATTGAACACTCCTATGTTTGATTGATTAGACTATAGTTTATACAAGAATAAGATGAAATGTTATTCGGTTTCGATTGGTTACAAGAGTTGGACACATGTGGAGATAAAGTATTTGTTCTCGTATAATGTCCTTAACACTCAAAATCAAATTGAGGCATATGAAGAAAATGAAAAAGTGAGGCATGTTATGACTAGTGCTTTATCAAAGACTAAACTAGCTAAAATTATTTCTTTGAAGAGTGCTTATGAAATTTGGGAAAATATTAAAGAGATTTATGAAGGAAATGATAGAGTTAAGTTATCTAAGAAACTAACAACTAAGAGACGTTATGAGAATCTGAGAATGGAAGATGGTGAAGACATTACAAGATACTTATAGAGAGTTGAGAATGTAATAAATGAAGTCAAAATCCAAGGAGGCACTATGGATGAGGACTTCATAGAAAAAAATGTTGATGACATTACCAGATAGTTACAGTGATAAGATCTTGGCTATAGAGGAGGTGTATGATCCAAAGAAGATTACTAAGGAACAATTGCTTGGCACCCTAACTGAATTTGAGCTAAGGAAGTTTGGATGAGTGAATAGAAGATTTGAGATAGCTTTTAAGGCTACTAAATCAGATGAAGACCCTAGTGGTGATGATGAAGAAGAGTTTGAGGAAAAATTTGCAAGAAGACAGAAGAAAGGTACCAGCAAGTACAAAGGTATGTTACCCATGAAATGTTTTAGATGTGGTAAAATTTGTCATTTGGCTACTAGAAGTCCTGGGAAGGGTCCTAGACAGAAGTTTAAGAATTTCAATAAAAAGGATTATTATGTGAATGAAGATCCTAGTGTTTCAAAAGATGAGTCTGAAGCAGAAGATTGTTTGTTGTATGCTGAAGAAGATAAGAAACCATAAATTTATATCTCTAACATTTGTTTTGATATTGATGATGATGTTAAACCATCTTTATATGTTAGAAGGAATGAAACATGAATGGATAATTGACAGTGGTTATTCTCATCATATGACTTGAGATAAGAGTAAATTTGTATCACTTGATAAATATGAGGGTGGTCTTGTTAGATTTGGTGATGACAAGGCTTCTTACATTGTTGGTAGAGGATCTATTACGTTTGATGTAAAGAATAATATAGACAATGTCTATTATGTGAAGGGTTTATGTCAGAATCTTTTGACTGTTGGATAGATGTGTGACAATGGATATGATATTGTTTTTAAGAATGAAGGATGTGAGATTCAGAAGAGATCTAGAGATGTGATTGCAGTACAATGTTTCCTTTTGTATCCTGTAGCAATACAATATCACACGATATTTTAGCAAGATGGTGTTGCACCATCCTATGTTTATCAAGAGCCGCTAGGCCCCTGACATTCCATGTATTGATCTTCATTGTTTCCCATGGGAGAGGCCTTCGCCCTTGGTACTTTCTTTCTTAAAGAAAACAACCATGCTTCTAGAACCTTTTTTAGTGGTTTTGACCTCCCTCCTTTGTCTATTGGATTTCCTTCCTATGTTGTTCTTTCCTCTGTCCACTTGGTTCATGGCAGATCGACTAATACACCTGGTGTCTTTTACACCCACCTCATCGACATTTCCTCCCTGGTTGGGTTCTTTCTCATCTGTCAATAAATTGTCAATCTCATCATCCAATAACTAAGTATGATCCACTGTTACGCTCTTCATCCTTGTACTATCATTGTTGTCATTTTTAGAATTCGCCCTCCTTGATTCTTCACCGCTAACCATTGTAGTTTTGATGATTTTCCCATTTGAGAGATCCACACATTCAAACTTGCATACAATTGTTTTTCCATGTTCATCGGTTCCTTGGGGATCCACATCCTTTTTTCCCCTTTGTGGCTTTTTGCACATTTCAGTAGAATGGTTTATTCTTCCATAGTTTAAATAAAAGAACTTTTTTTCTTCGATTTCCACAATACAAAGCCATTACTTTGCACGTGCCCTTAGTCTAATTTTGTCTGGAATCTTTCTTATAGCAGCGATATTTAATCTTGAATATGCGCAGAGATCTCCATAAGCAATCTCAACATCAATGTCAATAAAGGTTCCTAATGTTCTTCATATCTTTTCTAGGGCTTTCTCAGACTAATATTTCACTGGCAATCCATACAAACAAATCCAAACCACATCCTCATATGAGCATGTGTCAAAGGGATTGAATTTTTTTTTCTATTGTTGGTGTAAAGGGGCATCGATTCCATTATCCAAATACATCCCTACAAAATTTTTTATCTTTCATCCTCTGATGCAAAGATGACTAAAAAAACCACGCGGCATGAATTTTATGATGTGCAGCATTCTCCAAGTGTTGATAGTTCAATCGATGATTTTTTTCCTTTCTGATCTTGCGCCTAGAAATTTGTATATAATCTCGCATTTTACCAGGGCCTCCAAGTCTTCAGCAACTTGATCAGTGACATCGATTGTTATGAGTTTTTCATCGTCTTCGGGCTCCTCATCATCACATGTTTCACTCCTTAATCTCCTTTCGTCCCATTTAGGGTTACAACTCAGTTTTGCCTATGCCTTTGATTCGCTCTATGTTTTTTTTCTCATCCAGCAGACCATTTTCAATCTCTTAAAAATCTTGACTTATTTAGCATACTAAAATTTACTTTTTATAATTATTTAGTTAAATTTTCATTAACAATACTTTATTTTTTTTAAAAAAATATATTAACTGTATAAGAATATAATTATATACAAATTTATATATTCTACTAGAAATTTCTCTTTTAAGTGGGAATTAACAATTCTTTAGTTTTAGAAAAAACAATTATATTAACTCTATAAGAATATAATTATATACAAATTTATATATTCTACTATAAATTTCTCTTTTAAGTGGGACAATCTTGCTGAATTTATAATTGCATTTTGTGTATGGCTGTCAACTGTAGGTTACAATGGGAACAGTAATGGAAGAATATAACTATTTAGTAAACAAAAAAAGATGAAGTGTGAATCAGAAAAAAGATGGTTTTCGTCCTTTATTCTTTGGTCTCCGACAAAAAAAAATAAAGTTTTGAAGTACATATAGAATATAGGAATGGGAGCCATAAAGAAAGTTTGATGTGTAAGAAAAGAATAAAGGATAAACTCAAAATGAAGTATTGATAAAGAAGAGGAAGAGGAGGAAAGGGATTAGCAGTGTGAGCTATCATTGTAGTGATCATTGGTAGGGAGGAGAAAAAGGGAGTGATCTGGTTTTGTGGAAGTATGGCAGAAGTGGAGTCAGTGCTTAGTAAGCTGCTGCTTTCTTTACAGCTTTGTCTGGCGTTTTGGCAGATTGTGAAGCTCACCGCAATCGGAGGCATTATAAAGGCTTTTATCGGCTGGTGCCTGAGTCAGCTACCTTCCAGGCTGGGGACTCTCCTCTCCCCGTCTTATGCCCGACTGCAAGGATTCCCTTCCATTGCCCCGTGGTTTATATTCTTCGCCAAGGTTGGTGTTTGCATTGCGATAAAAGAAGGAGATCAACCAAGGGTGGGAAGTCAAGTGTCTGATGCTGAGACAGTATTTGAAATATGGTATTTAGGGGAGAAGTTTCATATAGAGCGAAGAGAAAGATACAAGTTGTTCGTTAATGAAAAAATGACATATTATATTACAGATCAGATCTGGCAATCTCTTCTGAACTTGAAAACAGTATATGGTGAGACTGTGTTTATGAAGGGTCCTAAAGTATTGTTTGGAACAGTGATTACAGGTGGAGTGATGGAGTTATCTAAGTATTGGACGGTTTAATTCTTAGAAACGAAATTATCAAGCCATTATTCCACGGTTCCCGATTTTACTTCTTCCCTATCAATTTGTCAGTGTCTGAGGAGAAACTATTGAACGGTCTAAATTTAATGGGATTGTTCCTCCAGACAAAGAAAGAAGTATATTGGCTCATTCCAACATTAATGAGTTTTACATCTGCAGTGATGGAGTTCTGCACAGCATTGAGGGTTTTGATTTATACCAATGTGAATCGTATCTTCTGCTGGGCAATGCGTCCCCTGTGCGACCACCTTCCCATAGGGGCGAGGGTGTGTATATACAGTTTGTTAGAGTGGGTGGAGAACTGCAAGCCGTCTAATGACTTTGAGTGGAGAGTAGTGAGTGACGTTAAGCATGTGGTCATCGGCGGAGGAGCAAAAGCCTTCTCCCAAACTGCATCTTTGGTCCAGCCCACCACTGAAGGGGAGATTCCTCATTATAAGCAGTTTTCTAGTGAAGCGGAGTATCCATTGAAGGTGACTTTGTCATTTGATGCAACTCCAGGAAAAGTTGAAATAACAGTCGATTTCAAAACGTATGGTGACTATTTTTATCAGGATTGTGATGAGGATCAGTATAAGCGTTTGTTCACATTCATCGACTGTCTAATGGAAAGTCGGAGCGGCTCACTAGAATCTTGCGAGCCCAATGGAAGGGTGTGTAGGGTTCGCAGCATAGAGGAGTCAATCTTGTGCTACATTAAAAATGGGTTTCCAGATGTGTACCGTCTGGAATTGGAGAACGCAATCATCAAGTAAAGAGAGGCCAATCAGCAAAGACTATTCAAAGGTTGGGATGCCCAACGTCTTTTATCTTTAATCCTTCATATGTAAGAAACTTGAAGTATTACCTAAGCAAGGAGTTATCTTCCACCATCAACTGTGCAAGCGTCATTAAAGCTCTCTAGAATTGCTACGGAACAGGGGTGTACAAATTAAGGGGAGGATTTTTTAAGTTTGGTGTAACACATGATTTGTATTGCTCGAGTTGTTTAACAGTTCTAATGAAAATAAATGTTTCCGTTGTAATTTATAAATAATTAAATAGTTTAGAAAATTAGGATTTAATAGTTGGTTGGGATTTGAATAATGAATGTATAATTAGATTTATGATTGCACCATGGTCTGCTCTTGAGAATAAAATATATAATACTGCACTATTGATATGATTTTCATGTAGGTATTATCACTCTAATAGATAAACCTTATGGCTACACCATGGTTTTCTGGACTTGAAGTCTGGAATTTTGATGGTATTTGGTTACTGTGACATTGCCCTTGGTACATTTGTCTTTTTATTTACATGTACAATATCACGTTTCGTAAGAAAACAATGTTTGTCTATACAAAATAATTTTTGAATTGTTATCTTGGTGCATTGAATTTTTTTGTTTGATTTAGCAATATTTTTTCTTAAATTTCACAGTACATTTAAATTGCTGTAGTAGCTGAACATTTTAACTAGTATTTCAAATATCTTTTGAGATATAGTAGGATATTAAATAGGTATGTCTTCTTTTTTTAGTTAAAAAGTGAATTAAATAAGCCTCTACAAGGCACACAATATCTAGATAAAAATTTAGGGAATTATATTTCTATTAGTGTTACTTGTGGGAATAGAAATTGTATTTGTGCAATAAGCTATAGTATTATTCTTGTCATAGTACCTCTTAATACCCCTATTTATGAATAAATCTCTTTCTCTTTCTCCACAGTCCCCACTCCCCACATGAATACATCTCTTTCTCTCTCCATAGTCCCCACTCCCCACATGTGGTGTTTTAATTTTTTTTTTTAAAGGCCACATGGCCGGCCCTTTTTTCTTGGTCTTTTTATGACCTTAAATGCATCTATTTTTTAGGATCATAATTAAATTATGATTTTTAATTTTTGCCAATGTCATTTGGCATTTTTAAATTTAATTTAATTTTTTAAATTTATTTTACACGTAACTAACTCCAAATCTTGTTTATCTACAACACCTCTTTTTTGAGGAATCATAATTAAATTAGGATTTTTATTTTTTTGCCAATGTCATTTGACATTTTTAAATTTAATTTAATTTTTTAAAATAATTTTACACGTAACTAATTCCAAATCTTTTTTATTTACACCACATATTCTTTAAATATGCCTGTTTTGGTATCCTGGCTTGTGTTACAGTTGTATAGATGCCTCTTAGTGTAATTTATTGTAAATGCAAAGTTGCCTATACACTAAAAATTATATAACAACAACTATATTGTGGTTTCCAAGTTTGACCTATCACTCCCTATCCCCGTAAACTACAAAATTAAAGCAAAAATGCTCCTCTGCTTTTATCTTACCATTATTGCACTATGTCAATGACAAATTGTTATAATAAATATCTCTTCACTTCTTAACTAAATTTTTTTCTTCCTAACTATACCTAAATAGCACAAGGAACAAGATAGGTGCAGACAACTTGCTATAAACTTAAATACACTACTACTTAAATATACTATGAAGTGATTGACGCTTGTTTGTAGAAATATCAAACATATAAATGGTATTCAATTCTTTGTTAAGTATAGAATTCTAATTCATGTCACTCAAAATGGTGTTCGATTGTTTGTTTAAATACAAAAGCCTAATTTATATCACTCATAAGTACTCATTTTTATGGACTTGTTTTTATAGTTTCTTAAACAATTCATGATTTTTAATTATGAATATCAATATTAAGAAAAAATTATTTAGTATAATGACCAATGACTATTCCAACTCTAATTCCCTCTTTTATCCTTACAATTGTAGTTTTCATTTTCCAAAACCACAGCGTCCCTTCCATTTTCAACCCTCCACCTACCACTCAAAGTATCTAGTAAAATAATTTAATAGTTGTTTAAACTAAAATATTCTACCTAAGAATAAGAAGGTGATCTCATAATAGTGTGTCCCACCTTTTGGGACAAAGGAAATTCAGGTGTGAAAATATTTTTTAAATTTAACACCTTCGCGCGAAGCCACGTGTTACCACAAAGGGGGTACAATCCTTCACACGAACCTAGTGACGTGTGGGTGTTCGCACAAAGACACCCCTTCATGCCAACTACCCTATGTGGGGTGTTCATGCGAAGACCCCCTTCCCACGAAGACCCCTTTGGCCGGATTTTTAATATATTTCTAGCGGCCCATTTCATTGTCAGAGATCTTGTGGACCCAGGGCTTAGAGTGAAGCAGTGACGTCCAATGTGACATCAACACATCCTGAGCTTTTTCGACCTCTTTCGACTGTCATTAGTATCAGGTACACGCATTTTTTCCCTTTTTAACTTATTTATAATTGTAAATTATGTTTTACATTTATGTCAGTTATTTTTTTATTTTAAATAATTTTTGTTTAAAAAAAAAATATTTTTTACATTATTTTTAGTTAGTTATATTAGGAATCTCTCTCTCTCTCTCTCTGGATATATATATATGTTAGAGTTATGTATAAATGTTATTCATGTAGAGTTAGATGTTAAAATATTATCCTAGGACCCCTTAGTACATCCTAGGACCCTTTAAGACACTTAGAGCCCCTTAAGACACCTAGGGGCCCTTAGTAGAACCTTTATTCCTTAACAACCCCTATTGTGACATAAAACTCTTTAAGAACCCTTAGGAACCTTTAAGACACTTAGGACCCCTTATTAGGACCATTATGACATAAGATTCCTTAACGTGTTAAAATCTTATCTTATGACCCCTTAGTACTTCCTATGACCCTTTAACAAACCTAGGATCCCATATAGGACCTTTTGTGACCCCTTATAGGACCATCACTCATCGCCCATTGACCCGATCTCATTTTGGAAATCTCTAGTCAAACAAGGTTTCGACCCCATTTGGAGCCTCTAAAGCCTTCAAAACTGAGCTCAAAGTTTTTGTACCCTACAACCAATACCAAAAAATTTCAATATCTTGAAAACTAGAATTGATCTTGCAATGAAAATTTACTGGTAGGCTGATATAATCAAAGTGAACCTCCAGGGAAGAAAGTAGAACATTCTAAGCTCAAACAAAAAACTTACTAAAAATAGTAAACTTATTTAAATAGTAGCTCTACACAAAGATAGCCCTTATTGAAAAGAAACTAGAAAATATTTTTGGGTGATGCAAGATTTCCTTTACACCTAGGATGCTCCTACATCATGTAGCCACCAAACTAGTTTGGTGAGTCACCGCAGGATGAGTCAGAGCATAATTGCTAGATATAATAAATTTTGGAACTTCATGATTAAATTTTCTTATTATAAGAAATATACATTTCATAGTATATATTCACTTATAATAAATAAATTGTTTGGTTACCAACATAATTACTATATAGTTAAACTAATCTCTAGAAATGTATATGGATACATCATAAACATGTATTTAATTAGCTTTAGAATGTCTAACTTAAAACCTTATACTAGCTACCTAAGAGTTGATCATGTTCTAAGATGGTGAAACCAAAACTAGAAAATAAATTTTATCCCTACCTAAATGTGGATCAACAAAACTATCTATTAGATATCTTGCATGAGAGTAATTAAATATGTCCTATTTAACTTTGGTATATTTTACCAGCCTTGAATTTCGTAAGTTGCACATGACGAATTTTGTGCACCTTTTGAATTATGTTTTCACTTCCCAATCTTAAGGGAGTCAATATGATGTGATGTGAGTCTGCGATCTAATGTGTATAGTATGTCACCATGTTAAGCATGGTCAACTTAGATGTAGTAATTCCTGAAAATATATTTTTTAAATATTAGTTATGTATTTTTTCTTAGGGTAAATTTTAGACATGAAAAGTTTGTCTTATGTCCTAAGATTAAGATATTTTTCATCATTCTAATTCGTCCTATCTCTTATCATTTCTTATATAAGTGACATGTCATTTATAGAATTGATATTTATTGATCTTTCTATAGATTTATTGTATTTATTTTGCATCCGTTATTGGAAAATTTAATCTCTTTCTTTTCTCTCTCTTGTAGAAGGGGATTTTAGTTTTCTAGGTGATTCTAAGAATCTCAGTCTTTAAGTGACTCCAATGGACTGCATAGTCCAAGGTTTGATGCCAAAAAAAATCGCACACTAAATATGAAAATCTTGTGGGCCAAGATTTTATTTAAATCTAGCTCAACATAAACTAAAGCATGACTAAATTTTTTTCTCTTTGGTATTATGAAGTGCCTAAATAAGAACATAAGGATTCGCTCAAAACCTTTAGAGATTCATTTTTCCAAAAATTTAGTAACCAGAAAAAAGATGAATCTAAATTGGGTAACTAGAAGGAAGTTCCTCTAATGGGATTATTTCAAAATGTCAAGGCTTCATGAAAATAACAACATTTTTAAAGAAATAAGAATCTATTTTAGAAATCTAGGCACAATTATAAACATTATTAAATGTGAAAAAATCTATTAACCCTATTGTATCTCCCTATCTCCTTCAATTGGACAAGATCTATGAGAAAATCTTATAAGATATTGATCACATTCATTCCAATGCCCAAGAATTCACAATTAAGTATATTCTCTAAACAAATCCCTCTACAACAAAATTGAAACTAAAAATTACTATGAGAATCTTCATGCTTTGAGGGAGACAATTTTTTATTTTAAAACCATTTTTTTCCAAAGAAACCTCTTTCCTTTTCTTGTCAACCTAGCATTTGTATTCACTATGTTAGCCTTACATAAGGAATAATTTACATGACAATTAGGAAAAAGATGTTTAAAGAAGACCTGAGAGGGACCTAGAGACCCATTCAAGTTAATGATGAATATGTACAGCCCCAAAAATGATAGAATAATGATAAAATGTGAAACCTCAACCTAGAAAATCTAAATCGACCACATGCAAAACAACATTTCAGCATGTACAATCCCCACAACTATAAAATTCCTCTCATAGATTTATCTACTATAAACATTACAAGTTTTCACTATAACCCACTCAATAATTTTCTATATTATAGTTAGGCCCAAAATATGAAGCAAACACATTCATGATTTTTATAGTGAAGGAAAGAAAGAAAAAAACATAAAGATGATTAAACATATAATAACAAGAACTTATATTATGTTACAAATTCACATTTTCAGCTTCTCTAATCATGCCTACACATTATACGGAAACATCTCCACAATTTTTGGCATCCTTTGTTAGTCTCAAATATATGAAAAATAGCTAATTGAATATGTATTTCCAAGATTCCTTGCTTATAAGCCTTGCTAATAAGTGATCCATTGTTTACATTAGTGGATTAGTGTGAATTAGATTGTTTGTTCCTTCCAGAGTATACCAGGCCACCTGCAGTACCGATAGAACCTTGAAAGAACCCCGTCCAACCTTTGCAAAATATCATAAATTTATCCCCTTCATCTTCATTGTATTTTCTCTCCTATAGTAGTACAATGTTAGATAAGATTTTAGCAAGATGGTGTTGCACCATCCTACATTTATCAGGAGCTGCTAGGCCCCTAACATTCCATATAGTGATCTTCATTGTTTCCCATGGGAGAGGTCTTCTCCCTTGGTACTTTCTTTCTTAAAGAAATCAAACAATCTTCTAGAACCTTTTTCAGAGGCTTCAACCTCCCTCTTCTATCTATTGGTTTTCCTTCCTTTATTGTTCTTGCCTCTTTCTAGTTGGTTCATGTTGGATTCACTAATACACCTTGTGTTTGTCACACCCAACTCATCGACACTTTCTCCCTCGGGTTCTTCCTCGTCTATCAATAAATTAGCATTCCCGTCATCTAATGCCTAAGTACAATCCTTTATTATACTCTTCATCCTTGTACTATCATTGTTGTCATTTTTAGAATTTGCCCACCTTGATTCTTCACACCTAAACATTGTAGTTTTAATGATTTTCCCATCCAACTTGGATCCACACATTTAGACCTGCATATAATTTGTTTTTCCATGTTCATCCGTTCCTTGGGGATCCACATCTTTTTTTTCTTTTTTTCTTTTTTTCCTTTGTGGCTTTTTGGACATTTCAGTAAAATGGTTTCTTCGGCCACAGTTTAAATAGAAGAAAAAAAATTCTTCGATCTTTGTGCAAACTGAAGTCATTTCTTTCCATGTGCCCTTAGTTTGAATTTGTCCAGAATCTTTCTTATAGCAGCAATATTTAATCTTGCATATGTGTCGAGATGTCCATTAGCAATCTCAACATCAGTTTCAATCAAGGTTCCTAATGTTCTTCCTATCTTTTCTATGGCTTTTTGAGACCAATATTCCACTAGCAATCCATACAATGAATCCAAACTGCATCCTCATACGAGCATGTATCAAAGGGGTTGAAATTTTGTTTCTATTTCTCGATTTAAAGGGGCATCGAGTCCATTATCCAAATACCCCCTGGAAAATTTTTTATCTTTCATCCTCTGATACAAAGATGACTATGAAAAAACCGCGCGCCATGAATTTTATGATGTGCGACATTCTCCAAGTGTTGATGGTCCAGTCCATGATTTTTTCCCTTTCGGATCTTGCACCTAGAAATTTGTATATAATCCCACATCTTACCAGGGCCTCCAAGTCTCTAGCAACTTGATCAGTGACATCGATTGTTTTGAGTTTGTCTTCGTCTTTGTGCTCCTCATCATCACATGTTTCACTCCATAATCCGCTTTCATCCCATTTAGGGTTACAACTCAGTTTCGCCTATGCCTTTGATTCACTCTATGTTTTTTGGCTCATCCAGCAGAGCATTTTCAACCTCTTAAAAATCTTGACTTACTTAGCATACTAAAATTTGTTTTTTATAACTATTTATTTAAATTGCCATTAACAATACTTTATTTTAATATATATATATATATATATATATATATTAGCTGTATAAGAATATAATTATATACAAATTTATATATTCTACTAGAAATTTCTCTTTTAAGTGGGAATTAAGAATACTTTTTCTTTGAAAAAAAAAATATATTAACTATATAAGAATATAATTATATACAAATTTATATATTCTAATAGAAATTTCTTGAGAATTAACAATACTTTATTTTATTTTTTTAAATTTATATTAACTATATAAGAATATAATTATATACAAATTTATATATTCTACTAAAACTTTCTCTTTTAAGTGGGACGATCTTGCTGAATTTATAATTGCATTTTGTGTATGGCTGTCAACTGTAGGTAAAGAAAAAGGTAAAGATTGTTGGGGAATAAAGGAAAATAGTTTTAACTCTAAACAACAAAGTGAAATGTTTTTTTTTAACTTTATTCAACAAAGTGAAATGTTGATATTGCTTTCATTATCATTTTATTTTCAAACGACTTAATATTTTATTTACACTCAAATGTCCAAGCTTGCCACATATCCTAATCGTGTAAATGTACATTAGTACTCATAAATCCTGTTACAAAATAATGTCCTTCCATAAATAGAAAAATTGTATGCCTGATGAAGAAAAATTGTACGTGCTAAAACTCATCTACATTCCCTACATCTTGTCATTGTAATGATCATTACCACAGCTCAAAAGTAAAGCAGATTAACAACCATTTAAACATCAATGTTTAGCATGACTATACAAAATAACTTTTGAATTGTTATCTTCGTCCGTTGAACTTTTTTGATGGTTTCTTTTTTAATTTAGCAATAATTTTTCAGAAATTTCATAGTACATTTAAATTGCTGCAATAGCTGAAAACTCATTTTGACTAGTATTTGAAATATCTTTCGAGATATAGTAGGATATTTAATAGGCATGCCTTCTTTTTAAATAGAATAAAATAAGCATCCACAAAGCACACAATGGTCTAATAAAAATTTAGGGAATTATATTTCTATTAGTGTTACTTGTGAGAATAGAAATTGTAGTAATTTTAGTCTTGCCAAGGATGACATGTTACAGCTTTTGGTGTGCATTCATGTGTAAAATTCTACATTTCAAATTTGGATATTGAAGTAATATATCAAGTTAATTTTTTTAAATAGAGACTTTAATGGTCTCCAATAATGATTGAAGACATCTTCTGAAATGCAATACTATTATATTTAACCATAATTATAATGTCTATTTTTATGTAAATCAGCATCTTGGTTTATACAATAATTATCACATTAAAATAAAATTGGTAGTATATTTTATAATTAACTAATAGTTAATTGTTATTTGTTATTAATCCACTAATCATATGTTTAAAAAATTTATCCTAATAATATTTTGGATTCAAAAGTCCATAATATGATTAACAGTAATTTGTTATTAGTACAAAATATACCTAGAAACACATCTTCTACAATTGAAACATACTTCTTAATCCTTGTTTTCAAAATAGAACATATGGTTGGACTTAAAAATTTGCTAAATTGCACAGACACCCAAAATAATAGTAACAACTATATTGTGGCATCTAATTTCCAAATGACCTATCATTCCCTACGTGTAAACTTCAAAATTTAAACAAAGATGCAAGTACATTTTCTCAAGTAGGCAATCACTAATATCAGGTATACAAAACAAATTTAGAAACAACAGCTATTGATAATATGTTTTACTAAACCTATGTTTGCATCTTACCATTATTGCACTATGCCAATGCCATTGTTAGAATAAATCTCTCTTTACTTCTTAACTGAATTTTTTTCTCCCTAACTATACCTAAATAGCACAAGGAACAAGATACGTTTAGACGGCTTGCTATAGAATATCATACATGTATAATTGATATTCAATAAACTTAAATACGCTGCTAAGTGATTAACACTTATCTATAGAAATATCAAACATATAAATTGTATTCAATTCTTTGTTAAGTATAGAATTCCAATTCAGGTCATTCAAAATGGTATTCAATTGTTTGTTGAAACATAAAATCTTAATTTATGTCACTCAAAACTACTAATTTTATAGACTTGTTTTTATGGTTTTTTTTAATCAATTCATGATTTCTAATTATGAATATTATTATACAGTAAAATTATTTAGTATAATGATCAATGACTATTCCAACTCTAATTCCCTCTTCTATCCTTACAATTGTAGTTTCTCATTTGCCAAAACCACATGGTGCATTCCATTTTCATCCCTCCACCTACCACTCGAAGTATCTAGTCAAATAATTTAGTAGTTGTTTAAACATAAAATTTCTATCTAAGAATAAGAATAGTATGAAAAATACTATTTAAAGTAATAACTACATGTTTTCAATCAATTGTAAAAATAATTATTCCTACTCCACCCTAGAGCTACTACAACTATTAAAATAAAAATGATATTTAAATAAAACAAACAATGGGAATAACACCATCACTTCTTATATCATACAGGTAAAATATTACACTACAAGACTAAGTTTTAAATCACCATATTATTATAACAACTCATATATCCAAAACTTTGATTACAATATTACAACAACAAGTACTCGCCATAAGGTGACATCTATTATATTTTCTATTTATTGTTAGTATGCAAAAGATTTTTTTACAAGTGCAATGTAATTTATTTTTTTGCTAGATAATATACTATGTTTCTATTTCATTCAAGTTGGAATTTTTGCTGACGAATTTTTTTTTGTCATGTAAATTATTGTGTATTATAATTTGTATTATTTATTTATTTTAATATGTTTTAATATATCTTTTGTAATTATTTAAATCTATTTTATTTTTGTTACTGTTAGAATGTGAAGTTGATGTTATTCACGATGTTGTTATTAATGGTTGTCATTGATGTCAACATATCCTATGCATTTTCATATTTTTTTTGTATCGGTTATATGCACCAATAGTCTTGGTGGTATTGATATTTTTGCGTCTTTCGGTAAAAGTATTCACCGAGAGATGTACTTCAGATATTTATTTTTATCATTTTTCAATGGTAGTTCTACATTGTGTACAACATATGGTGGATCATCTATTTGGGGTCGATCCTATTTGGAGTGTGTTTATTTGTGTTTTGGTCCCAGCTGTTATTATGTAACATATTCATCATGTCTGTTGTAACCGATGTCTTAGAAGATTGTGTTGCGTGTTGGAATGCGCAAGGCGTGTTGTATTGTTCAACGTGGTTTAGATTTCACTCCTTACCACTACAGGAATGTCCTAGTGCAACCTATTTCAAATTGTTTTTGGCCAAGATGGTTGATGGCCTTAAGTAGTATAAAAAGAGTGAAAACTTCAGTTGTTTGTGTGGCTTATATATTTCTTGTATTAAAAGTGATTGCAAATATGTTATTAGGGGATTTGTGTGTGGATGCAATCGGTAGCAGACTGATACATCATTCCTATATTATAGAGTGCTGGTGACAACAATCTCAATGGTGGATTCAATCTCTTTTCATATATTCTAGAAATGAGCTTATTTTGTATCTAAGGGTAGTTACCCCGACTATTAATGAGCCAACTTGTAGTGAGAAAAATAGGT
This sequence comes from Thuja plicata, assembly GCA_018584345.1. Taxonomy (NCBI): domain Eukaryota; kingdom Viridiplantae; phylum Streptophyta; class Pinopsida; order Cupressales; family Cupressaceae; genus Thuja; species Thuja plicata. The sequence continues at coordinate 5,593,185 of MU227658.1, forward strand.
TATGAGCCTTTGTAAAAATCACCTTAATTGGTGTCACCCTAATAGGTGTTTTATTTCATGAGAATTAAGTGCTCTATGATTTTTCCCAGTTTGTGTTTCAATGTAAATATTGGTGTTCTCTGTGTCGATATTTCTATACTTTCATGTTTACATTTTTCGTGAATGCTTATGTACTTATTTGAGAGATCAAAAGTTGTTACTGATGTTGCTCAATAGTTTACCAACAAAGATTTTTTTTAATAAAGCATGTGTGTATAACTGATTCATCCCCGCCTCTTAGTTATACAACATGTTCAATAATTGGTATCAGAGCTTGATTCCTGGAAAAAGATCTTAACCGCTTGAGGCAGATTCAATGGTGCACAAATTGAACACTCCTATGTTTGATTGATCTGACTATAATTTATAGAAGGATAAGATGAAAGGTTATTTGGTTTCGACTGGTTACAAGAGTTGCAAGCATATGGAGATAAAGTATGTGTTCCCGCATAATGTCCTTGACACTCAAAATAAAATTGAGGCATATGAAGAAAATTAAAAAGTGAGGCATGTTATCACTAGTGCTTTATCAAAGACTAAACTAGCTAAACTTATTTATTTGAATATTGCTTATGAAAGTTGGGAAAAGACTAAAGAGATTTATGAAGGAAATGATAGAGTTAAGTTATCTAAGAAGCTAACAACTAAGAGACATTATGAGAACCTAAGAATGGAAGATGGTGAAGACATTACAAGCTACTTATAGAGAGTTAAGAATGCAATATATGAAGTCAAAAACCAAGGAGGCACTATTATCGATGAGGATTTCATAGAAAGAAAATCTTGATGACATTACCAGATAGTTATAGTGATAAGATCTTGGCTATAGAGGAGGTGTATGATCCGAAGAAGCTTACTAAGGAACAATTGCTTGGCACCCTGACCGAATTTGAGCCAAGGAAGTTTGGATGAGTGAAGAGAAGATCTGAGATAGCTTTTAAGGTGACTAAATTAGATGAAGATCCTAGTGGTGATGATGAAGAAGAATTTGAGGAAAACTTTGCAAGAAGACTAAAGAAAGGTACCAGCAAGTACAAAGGTATGTTACCTGTGAAATGTTTTAGATGTGGTAAAATTTGTCATTTGGCTACTAGATGTCCCAAGAAGGGTCCCAGATAGAAGTTTAAGAATTTCAATAAAAAGGATTACTATGTGAATGAAGATTGTAGTATTTTAGATGATGAGTTAGAAGAAAAAGATTGTTTGTCTTATGCTGAAGAAGATAAGAAATCAAAAATTGATATCTCTAACATTTGTTTTGAGATTGATGATGATGTTAAAACTTCTTTATATGTTAGAAGGAATGAAACATGAATGGATAATTGACAGTGGTTGTTCTCATCATATGACTTGAGATAAGAGTAAATTTGTATCACTTGATAAATATGAGGGTGGTCCTATTAGATTTGGTGATGACAAGGCTTCTTACATTGTTGGTAGAGGATCTATTACATTTGATGTAAAGAATAATACAGACAATGTCTATTATGTGAAGGGTTTATGTTAGAATCTTTTGACTGTTGGATAGATGTGGGAAAATGGATATGATATTGTTTTCAAGAATGAAGGATGTGAGATTTAGAAGAGATCTAGAGATGTGATTGTAGTATAATGTTGCCTTTTGTATCCTGTAGCAGTACAATGCCACACAAGATTTTAGCAAGATGGTGTTGCACCATCTTATGTTTATCAAGAGTCGCTAGGCCCATGACATTCCATGTATTGATCTTCATTATTTCCCATGGGAGAGGCCTTCTCCCTTGGTACTTTCTTTCTTAAAGAAATCAACCATGCTTCTGGAACCTTTTTCAGTGGCTTCAACCTCCCTCCTTTGTCTGCTGGATTTCCTTCCTTTGTTGTTCTTGCCTCTGTCCACTTGTTTCATGGAAGATCGACTAATACACCTGGTGTTCGTCACACCCACCTCATCGACACTTCCTCCTTGCTCGGGTTCCTTCTCATCGGTCAATAAATTGTCAATCTCAGATCATCCAATGCCTAAGTATGATCCATTGTTATGCACTTCATCCTTGTACTGTCATTGTTGTCATTTTTAGAATTCTCCCTCCTTGATTCTTCACCCCTAACCATTGCAGTTTTGATGATTTGCCCATCCGAGAGATCCACGGATTCATACTTGCATACAATTTTTTTTCCATGTTCATCGGTTCCTTGGGGATCCACATCCTTTTTTCCCCTCTGTGGCTTTTTGCACATTTTAGTAGAATGGTTTATTATGCCACAGTTTAAATATAAGAACTTTTTTTCTTTGATTTCCACAATTTGAAGCCATTACTTTGCACGTGTCCTTAGTCTAATTTTGTCTGGAATCTTTCTTATGGCAGCGATATTTAATCTTGCATATGTGTAGAGATCTCCATTAGCAATCTCAACATCAATGTCAATCAAGGTTTCTAATGTTCTTCATATCTTTTCTAGGGCTTTGTCAGACCAATATTTGACTGGCAATCCATACAAACGAATCCAAACCACATCTTCATACGAGCATGTATCAAAGGGATACATGAGTCAATCTTGTGCTACATTAAAAATGGGTTTCCAGATGTATACCGTATGGAATGGGAGAACGCAATCATCAAATAAAGTGAGGTCAATTAGCAAGGACTATTAAAAGGTTGGATGGCCAACATCTTTTATCTTTATTCCTTCAGATCTAAGAAACTTGAAGTATTACCTAAGCAAGGAGTTATCTTCCATCGTCAACTGTGCAAGCGCTATTTAAGCTCTCTGGAATTGCTATTGGAACAGCCTGGGTGTACAAATTAAGGGAAGGATTTTTTAAGTTTGATGTAACACATGATTTGTATTTCTTGAGTTGTTTAACAGTTCTAATGAAAATAAATGTTTCCGTTGTAATTTATAAATATTAAATAGTTTAGAAAATTAGGATTTAATAGTTGGGATTTGAATAATGAATGTATAATGAGATTTATAGAGTTTATATAAATCAAATGGTAGAGATTAATGTTAAAGATGTTATAAATATATTTCTGTGTTTGAATTTTAAGGTTTGATCAAATGAATGTATTAAAAGTTTTGAATGGATTTATGTTCTATTATAATTTAAATGCATCTATAAACATATTTCCTTAAAGTGTAAAAATAGTCTACCTTACAAAATCAAGTCCCAATCCATATAATTGATTTTGTACAATTTTGATTAGAGTTTTTTTTATTCATCTCTTTATACTTATATTTGAAGTGGGGTGGTCACTTAGAAATATGATAAGGGTCATCTACTCCTTAGTTTATCTCTTAAATGAACCAATTCAAAGACTGTGGAACAACTATAAAAAAGAGCACGAAAACATGTATAATGAACATTGTATGTCATTTTCTTTTATGATTTTTTGTTTACTAACATTATTTCTAATGAATAAATAGATGTCCATTAATAGAAAAATACAACACACAAACTACATACATTTGTGGTTAGCTAGTTCACAACAACCAAAGAAAAAGTTTCACAAATTTTCATTGAATTTAAATATAAATTTTGAATTTTAGAAGTTTGAAATTTAGATTTGATCTACATAAATACTTTGAATAAATTATATAAGATAAAAAACAAGAGATGATTATAGCTGCATAGTAAAACAGTCTAGCCACAAAAGAATATTTTTACCTCTGAACATCAAAGTGAAACATTCATATTGCTTTCATTATCATTTGGATGTCTGTCAAGAAGTCCTCAATTTCATTTTCAAACGACTTAACATTTTATTTAGACTCAAATGTCCAAGCGTGCCACATATGCTAATCAAGTAAATGTACATTAGTACTCATGGAATATACATAAATCCTATTACAAAACAATGTCCTTCCATAAATAGAAAATTTGTATGCTTGATGAGCAATTGTAATTACCATTACCACAACTCAAAAGTAAGGCAAATTAACAACCATTTAAACATCAATGTTTAGCATGGCTAAAATTGTCACAAAAATGGCTATACTTTATGATTGCACCATGCTTTGCTATTGAGAATAAAAAAAATTATTTTCACTACTGCATGCACTACTGATATGAAATTTTCATTTAGGTAATCATCACTCTAATAGGTAAACCTTATGATTACACCATGGTCTACTGGACTTGAAGTCTGGAATTTTGATGGTATTTGGTTACTGTGACATTGCCCTTGGTACATTTGTCTTTTTATTTACATGTACAATATCATGTTTCGTAAGAAAACAATTTTTTTCTATACAAAATAATTTTTCAATTTTTTTTTTTATAAAAGTGGCCAAGCCATTATAAATTTATTAACCTTCTACAGAAATGTTCAAGGGGGAAAGAAGACAGGAAGAAAACCCCCTATCATGGCAGGTACAAATAAATTTACATATAAAGAAAGCCCCGAAAGAACCCAACCAACTAAAAACCCCCATTAGCCGAAGGAGGAAAACTTCATCTCCTTTAAGTACACTTTGGCGATAGAAGAACAAGTCAGTCGACCTATGAGGATGATAGAGTTTGGCTCTAAAAGGATCCTCATAATTTGACTCTCTCATGATTTTAAATAATTGAGCATGATCCCAGACTTTTGAACTATTTTCTAGGATGACACCACGATTGGCCAACCAGTCTGCCATCATATAAGCTTCCCTATAGCAATGGGATATTTTGAATTCTTCAAACAACGGTAATAGTTTAGAAATTTCTTTAACTTGATGTATTTGATCTCCCAACTAGCAGTATTATTTGACACTAAAGGTGATGTAACCAATTGAGAATCTCCCTCAAAATTAATCTTCTTAATATCCAATACCACTGTCATCTGAGCACCCAATAGTAAAGCCCTAGCCTCTGCAATATTGTTGGACCCCCAAGGAATTTGAAAAGAGGCGGCCTAGATGATATTTGCCTCATGATCCCTAAAAATAACACCATCACCTGATACCCCTAGATTCCCTTTCGACACCCCATCCAAATTCATTTTGATGAACTGCTCATCTGGAGGTTGCCACTTGACATCTTTCCTATTGTCCTATTTTTTTCATTTTCCCCACCAACACTCCTTTGAATGGAATCTGAATCAAAGGCCATGAATTGAGGATCTTTGAATCATGTGATGTGAAAGTGGAAGACAAGGATTTAATTTTTCTAACACCTACATTAACTGTTTCTGATACTAACTTCTCAATGATACTACAAACCACAAAGACTGAAATTTTTTCTTTTCTAAAAAATCTGCTTATTCCTCTCCCACCAGATACTCCAAACTACAGCTCCTGGGATAACTCTCCATAACACTGAAAAAAAATGAATCTGCATATAATAAAGGCCACTGTACTAATAGAGAGTGTAATGTGGAGGGAAGAGGACCTTGCCACCTCAATCTATTAAGGATCCAACACCAAATTTCTTGAGAAAAATCACATAGAAGAATAAGATGGTTAGTGTCCTCTTAGACTTTGCCATAGAAAACACACTGGAAGTTGTTAGTGATACCCAGCCTTTGAAGTCGGTCGCTAGAAAGTATCCTATTATGTAAGGTTAAACAGAGAAAAGAACCTGCCTTAGGGAGAAATTTTGAATGCTAACAAAATTTGAATTGAATATTACCCTATGCTCTGGATGGATTATTTAGAGATCTATATCCTTCCTTAACACAATACCGACCATTTGAAGCATGTGTCCATATGAGCATGTCATCATCATCTGAATAGAAGATTGGTCTCTGATCTAAGATAGAACGTAAGTTGTCAATCTGATCCTAAGGAACTGGTAATCCTGAGAAATCTTTCCAATGTGCCCTTTTAAAGTTACCTCTGAACTTCATAGAGAGGTAATCCATAACTTTATGGCCCCATGATTTTTTTAGGCAAACTCTAATCTAATCCAAAGTGAGAGAGTTATAAATAGGTGGAAGCCCATTCGAGGAATCAAACCAGAAGGAGGTCTTATTACCTGAATTGATAAGCCAAGATAGATGAGGCAGAATTACCTTCTCAGAACTGATAAAAAAATTCCACATAGCTGACCCCACGGGGGATTTTTGATTGTGAAAATATGAGTTGGGTCCTCATCATCTAAGTATTTATGCCTAATTATAGAAGCCCACAAATACCGCGGCCTCTCATATAATTTCCACAATAGTTTAGCACCTAGGCTTAAATTTCTTTCATATAGGCTATGAAGACCCATACCACCATTCTCTTTTGTGGTACACATGGTATCCCAGGCTACAAGAGGAATTTTGAGCTTATCATCAAGATTCCCTCTCCAAATGAAATATTTTAGGCATTTTCTAATGGATTTCATAACACATTTTGGAGCCAGCATAACTGTCATGATGTAATTCAGAATGGAGCTTAGCAGTAATTTAACGAGCAAGATCTTGCATGCTTATGACAACCAACATGCCTTACAGGCTAAGATTCTATCCTTGATAGAAGAAATTATTTTTTCCCAATAGGAATCCCTACCTGCACCTTGGAAAAATGGAATCCCCAATACCTACAAGGCATTGAATTTTTTTGATGAATTTTTTTTAATTTAGAAATAATTTTTCAGAAATTTCACAATACATTTAAATTGTTGCAGTAGCTGAAAACTGATTTTGAGTAGTATTTCAAATATATTTTGAGATATAGTAGGATATTAAATAGGTGTGTCTTCTTTTTTTCAATTAAAAATAGAATAAAATAAGCATCTATAAGGCACACAATAATCTAGATAAAAAAATTAGGGAATTATATTTCTATTAGTGTTACTTCTGGGAATAGAAAATGTATTTGTGTAATGAGCTATGGTATTATTCTTAGCAGTGGTTTTTGTATTTTTTCACTCTCCTAATGATGTTCACATTTTTGTACTAGTGTCTTTGTAGTTTTCTTTTGTAGGATCGCTATGTTATTTGCGGGTTGCAAATGTAGTAATTTTAGCCTTGCCAAGGATGACATGTTACAGCTCTTCGTATGCATTCACAACTAGATGCAAGTGCAAAATTAGACATTTCAAATTTGAATATTGAAGTAATGTATGAAGTTAGTTTTTTTAATTAGAGAATTTAATGATCTTCAATAATGATTGAAGACAACATCTTCTAGAATGCAATGCTATTATATTTAACAACAGTTGTAATATCTATTTTATGCAAATCAATATCTTGGTGTATACAATAATTATCACTTTAAAATAAAATTATTGATATATTTTATAATTAAATAATAGTTAATTATTATTTTATAGCCGGGATTTGTCTTTGGCTTATCTAATAGTAGATTTTGTAGGTTTATGTAAAGAATTAAGAGTCTTTATCCACTATTTGTATCTTTTAATAATTTATCCTAATAATATTTTGGATTCAAAGGTCCATATTTTGATTAACAATAATTTGTTATTAATGTGAAATATACCTAGAAACACATCGTAATTTGCTATTAGTGCGAAATATACCTAGAAAGACATCTTCTGCAATTGAGGCATACTTCTTAATCCTTGTTCTCAAATTAGAACATATGGTTGGAGTAAACTAGGTTATATATACCTATATATAATGTGCTGAGAGTAATCCTTCTTGAGTGCGCCTATTTTCATCAAATTTCAAGGTTTGTGTGTGTGTTAGGGTTGATGGAAATAGGTGCCTCGAGAAGGATTACTCTCGACATTATATGAATTTTAATATATAATTATATCGTATTGGGATTATTGTTTAGAAATAGAATTATCATTAGCGTTAGGGTTTACATCGTGGTTAGTATTATGCTTAGGTTTTTTAATAGAGTTAGCGTTTAGGTTAGGTTAGGATCAAAGGGCTTGGGATTTAGGGCACAGGTTAGATTATGATTAGGGTTAGAGTTTATATCATAGTTACTATTATAGTTAAGGTTAGGGTAAGGGTTTACGTCATTGTTGGTATTATAGTTGGGGTTAGAGTTTAGGATTTAGGATTAAGATTATTGATGTGATGAAAATATACATTGATGATAAAGTTTAAGGTTAGAATTATGGCTAGGATTATGATTAGGGTTAGTATTTAGATTATAATTTATTTTGGGTTCATATTAGGGTATGCCTAAGGTTAAGGTTAGAGTGAGCGGAAAAATAAATTTTATTATTAGAGTTTAAGGTTGAGGTTAGGGTAAGGTTTAGTGTGAAGGTTAGGGTTAGATTTTTGGTTATGGTTATGGTTAGGGTTTAAAGTTATTATTAGAATTATGGTTAGTTTTACAACTCTCTCTCTCTCTCTCTCTCTCTCTCTCTCAATAATTATTTATTTCTTTATGCAATGGTTAGGGTTAGGGTTGGGCTTAAGGTCATGATCTTGTTTAAGATCAAACTTATGGTTAGAGATAGGTTTTAATGTTTGTGTTAGCATTTAGGGCTAAGGTTAGTGTTAGGATTAGGATTATGATATAGGGTTGGGATTATGTTTAGGGTAAGCATTTATATCATGGTTAGTATTATGATTATGTTTAGAGCTAGGGTTAGGATTATTGTTAGGTCACATCATGGTTAGTATAATGGTTGATGTTAGGTTTTTGATTAGGGTTATAGGTATGCTTAGGGTTTAGGATTTAAGATTAGGATTATTGTTAGGGTTAGAGTTTAAATCATAGTTAGTATTGTAGGTTGAGTTAGGGTTTTGATTAAACCCTAACCTTATTCTTTCATTTTATTAATAAATTAAAATTTGTAAACATACAAAGATGTATATAACAAATGTAAATTCATTGCTATTAAATTCTATAAGTTAATTTTATTACTTTCACTTATTTGTATAACTAATATATAAATAAATTTAATTATTTTATTAAATAACATGATTATCTGAAATTAATCAATGATTTTACAATAATTATAATATATCATAAAAATCAACTTTAGGCATAAATACAATTTATTAAAGATTGAATTTAAAATAGTAGTGAAATAATAATTTGAATATAGTTTGACTTCGGTAACCATTTATGCTTTTAAAAAGAAAAGATTAACCATTTATGCAAGAGAGGTAAGTGTCAAACAAATTTTATAATATATCATCAAAATTGAATATAGTCGTAGATACAATGTTGAAATAGTTTGCAAAAAATTTCAAATAGTATTTCTTAACCAAGGATGTAGTGGTAATAACTCTTTGTTTTCATTGTCATCTAGAATTTTGTGAACATTAATTATTAGATTGGACTTCATGGCATACAAGGTTTGTATCCCATAGTGCGCATGTAACAACCTGAATGATGACACAACCTGATATATTGTGAATGTGATTGTGTACATGAAACTAAGAGTAGCAATAAACCATTCCTCAAGTGGGCCCCTGCGATAACTAATATGTGATTGTCCCTTAAGAAATCTCATGAACTTCATACTAAGATCATTAGAGAGAGTGTGCCTCCTAATGTTCACAAGTGGTCTAATAATAATCTTCCAAATGCATCTGGAAAGGTAAAGACCTCAAATCTCATTGTAAAGATGAACTGATCAATTACAAAAATCTATAACTTCAATCTGTAGATTATAGAATTTTACGTCTAAATCCATTTTGACCTTTGATTCGTATAGGAAGATAAAATACAATGCATAATTATCAAATGTTATTTGATTGATCCATGGTCTATTATTGTTGATTTTCTTTACCATCCTATTTCTCACCCAAAATTTGACACTAAATTCCTCTATATGAAGGCGGACATTCAGTGGCAGACATCGATGATAGTTTGATGACCAAGAGGACACTCATGATGCATAGACCTTATCGAACACCTTCTTATCCTGCATGAAAAATATTTTAAAAATTATTTAAAAAATGATCAAAATACTAAAAACATTATTTTAAAACTAAATCTAAAACTAAGAAACTATTTAAATCACTATAAATCACTAAAATGAAATAACTTTATTAGAAAAATTAATATAACAAATAATTAAGTTTAATTACATGGTGGCATTGCCATCCATGTAAAAAAATATTTAAATAATGATAAAATAGTTTAAATCTAAATGTATATGGCGGCATTGCCCTCCATATTTAAATAATTTAAAAGATTAATACACTTATATATATATATATAAATCTATATATTAAAATTAAAATCCAAATCTTTAAATACAAAAGTCAAACTAAATTAAACTCAATTAAAATCTAAATCTAAATACAAAAATCAAACTAAATCTAAATCTAAATTCAGAACTCAGTCTAAACCTAAATCTAAATCTAAATGCAAAACTCAATCTAAATGCAAATATTAACACTATAAATGCAAAATAGATGCCTCACATTGATATGTGGTTGCTTGATTGCTCTTGAAACGACCTTGCTCTTCAAATCTCTTCTTCTACTGTTCGAAAGCTCTCACCTGCAAAATAATAAATTAAATGGAGAAGAGCCATTTTACAATTTGAGAGCGTGCCTCTTTGCATTACTTTGTTTCTTCAAATTCCTCTAAAGAAACCAAAAAAAATAAAAAAGCTCATAAATGAGCATCCAACCCAAAAAAAAATTAAAAAATTAAATGCCCATAAGGGTGTTTCATACTATTTTTTAAAAGAATAATTTAAAAAAATTGATTGGGGGGTGGGGCCACCACCCCCCGTTCCCCCTACCACATGACACTTGATGTTGCAGCTGCAATACCCACCATGCAACATACACTATAGGCAGTAGGCAGCCCGACATCACCATGGGGTCCCCACTAGTAGGGCCCCCCATAGGGTACCCCATCAAAGTGGCGAAATCTCCATCCATAGGGTTCCCATGGTTGGTCCCACCGCAGGTCCCCCACTCTCCACATATAGTTTTTTATAAAGGCCAAATGACAGGCTATTTTTTTGGACTTTTTATGGCCTTAAATGCACCTATTTATTCAGGGATCATAATTAAATTAGGATTTTTAATTTTTACCAATACCATTTGACATTTTTAAATTTTATTTTATTTTTTGAATTAATTTTACACGTAACTAAGTCCAAATATTTTTATTTACATGACATATTCTTTGAATATGCCTATGCTAGTATCTTGGCTTGTGCTACAGCTGTATAGATGCCTCCCAGTGTAATTAATGTTAGAATTCATAGAATTCATACACCAAGATCCACTATAGCAAAAAAACCTATCACAAAACCAAAGAATGGAGACACAACAAAGAATGTTCTGAAAGATGAAATGTTCATTCAGAGAGGAAATAATAAAATACAAAGAGATCAATCCCTATAAATATGATTAAAACCGTAAAAGGGAAATATCTAGGTTGCATGATAATAATTAATAAAGAATTAATTATTATATGCCTAAATTTTAGCTTAAGTAAACTAGAGATAATAAGTGACTTAATAATCAAATCAAATGATTTAATTAATAAGTGAAATAACTTATTACTCGAACAATTAATTGCAAATGCAAAGTTGCATATACACCAAAAATAATAGCAACAACTATATTGTGGCATCCAATGTCCAAATGACATATCATTCCCTATCACGTAAACTACAAAATTACGTAAATTACCAGATTTAAGCAAAGATGCAAAGTATATTTTCTCAAGTAGGCAATCACTAATATCAGGTATACAAAAAATTATTCAGAAACAAAAGCTATTGATAATATGTTTTACGAAACCTCTGCTTTCATCTTACTGTTATTGCACTATGTCAATGACATTGTTAGAATAAATATCTCTTCACTTCTTAACTAATTTTTTTCTTCCTAACTATACCTAAATAGCACAACCTAAACAAGATATGTGCAGACAACTTGCTATAGAATATCATACATGTAAAAATGATATTCAGTAAACTTAAATACATTGCTACTTAAATACACTACTAAGTTATTGACACTTATTTGTAGAAATATCAAACATATAAATGGCATTCAATTCCTTGTTAAGTATAGAATTCTAATTCATGTTGCTCAAAAGGGTATTTGATTGTTTGTTTAAATATAAAATCCTAATGTATATCACTCATAAGTACTAATTTTAAGGACTTGTTTTTACCGTTTTTCTTAATCAATTCATGATTTCTAATTATGAATATTATTATATAGTAAAAGTTGTTTAGTATAATGACCAATGCCTATTCCAAATCTAATTCCTTATTTTATCCTTACAATTATAGTTGTCATTTGTCAAAACCACATCATGCATTCCATTTTCAACCCCCCACCTAACACTTAAAGTATCTAGTCAAATAATTTAATAGTTGCTTAAACAGAAATTTTTTACCTAATAATAAGAAGAGCATGAAAAATACTATTTAAAGTAATAACTAAATGTTTTCAATCAATTGTTAAAATAATTAATCCTCCACAGTAGAGCTACTACAACTATTAAAATCAAAATAATATTTAAATAAAATGAACAATGGGAATAACAATTTCATTCACTTCTTATTTCTTACACGTAGAATTTTACACTATCTGACTAAGTTTTAAATCACCATATTATGACAACTCATACATCAAAAAAATTTATTACAATACTAGAATGCCAAGTACTCACCACTACGTGGCATTTATTTTTATTAGTGTAAATAGTTATTTTATTACACTAAGGCTTATTAAGCCTACATAGTCATCCATGTTTTTTTGACACTTGTTCACACAAGTTGTCATCATTTAGGAGTCATCTACAAAGGTGTCAATTTCATTTTGACACCTCATCCTAGGTTCATGGGAGGCAACTTGTCACCACTCATTGAGTGTTGGAGTCAACTTCTTATTCGACCCAATCACTCTTCCTATTTGTACTCATCTTCTTATTTGATTCTTCAATCCATGGAAGGTCGACTTTGGGTTCACAATTTGTATTGTGCTTTCATTTATCTCTTGCAGAGCTTGGAGAAATCTACCTGGTATTAGAGAAAGGTCATAGATCTCTTAAATCCTAGATATTGAACAATTTCATATCAAGGAAGGTGGTGCTAATCACAGTCAGTAGTTGTAGTCTATTCATGTTAGTAATAGCAGGGGAGGTCGCAAACTGGTCATCCCACAACCTATGTAGTGACATCTTCCTTTTGTTCATGGTGTGAGGTATTATACATGCACCTCCTGTACGACTCAGCACCCACCCTCTCGGAGGGCCTTCTCTGTGTGATGACTGATACCTTTAACAAGAAGCTTCCCCCTACGTGGATGTGTTTGTTTCAATGATGGGTACAATGAGGATTTAAAACATCGAGTTTTTTTTTTTTCAAATTGCATGACCATAGTAAAGCAGCCCACATGAAGAGTGGAGGCAACTCGGCCACGTGGTCTCCCCATCTATGTGAGTTGGCCCTCGTGTGCGTAGCGCAGGGATTTGCGGCTAGAAACTCACATAGAGGGGTGTTCCCACAATAGTGTGTCCCACTTTTGGGCACGAAGGAAAATAGGGCATTAAGTTTTTTCATTTTCAATACCTTTGCCCGAAGTATAGTGTTCGGTCAAAGTGGGTTTATGCCTTCAAACGAAGGCACCTACATGGGGGACTTCAGTCGAAGGTGGTCTTTGGTCGAAGATGCCTACATGAGGGTCTTAGGTCGAAGGGGGTCTTTGACTAAAGGCCCCTTTGGCTGAATTTTCAATAAATTTCCGGTGACAAGAGTCATTTTCACAAAACAGTTTTACAGAGCTCATGGACCCAGGGTGTTAGATCAAACCCAATGACGACCTAGACTAACATCAACATTTTGTGAGAAATTTCAACCTCTTTCAACCATCATTTATACCAGGTGCACTTAATTCTTTCATTTTGGTTTATTTTTAATTGTAAATTATATGATCTTTCAATTATCTTTCATTTCAGTAGTTTTTAATTAAGAAAAAATAGATTTTTGTTAGATAATGTTAGAAAACTGTAGGTAGAAAACTATACTTAGAAAATTGTAGTTAGAAAACTATAGTTAGAAAATATTAGAAAACCATTGTTAAAATACCATTTAGAAAAAAAAAAAAAAATTTAATAATTTTTAATAGTTAGTTATATTAGTAGTTTTCATTCCCAGTAATTTATAATTCTTTATAATTATACTTTACAAATTGTTTAAAATATTATAGGCTCTCTCTCTCTCTCTCTCTCTCTCTCTCTAGAACCCCTTAGGATCCTGTAGTACATCCTAATACCTCTTAACACGTTATAGGATGCCTAAATACATGTGCTAGCACATCTTTTAACCATATAAGAAACCGAGAAACCTTTAATATATCCTACTACATCCTTGGACCCATTTTTAATCCAATGATACATATATTTTAATTTGTTATACATATGTGTAGGGTATGTGCAAGATCATGGGGAGCCAAACTATGCCCTTAAGTGGCAATGAAAAAATAGCAAAATCAGGGTTAGTCAACTTGACGTGAAAATTTGAACTAGCTATCAACTTAATATCAAAAAGTTGTAAGAATAGAATCTATAGGAAATTGAATGTAGTTTCTAAACTACTAGGCCTTTTCTG
>MU227658.1:5628619-5659143 GCA_018584345.1 Thuja plicata
CCGTGATTTGTCTTCAAGGGTTTTGAAATCTTCTGAAAGAACTTGCATTGCAAGTGTGTTGTAAGCTGTAATAGTTTTTATCAATACATTGTGCAGGTTTTGGAGTGCTGGGGTTTTTTACCGAAAGGTTTTCCCCAAGGTAAATCATTGTGTCATTCTCTACTTTTCTATATGCTTGGTATGTGGTTGCAATATCTTTGTTAAAGTAGTTAACAAATCTGAAATTGTAAGGGTTTGAAAGAATTTGCATAATACTTTCCTATAGAGATTAGCGTAGGAAGCTATTTTTGCACCTGAGTTTCCTTACAAAAGTGTGTGCGCATTGCTTCGTTTGTGCACCATTTTATTGATAATTTTGGCTTTTTGGGGTCAAATTTTAATTCATTTTTAGGATTAACAAAAAGGGAGGCTATATCTTCCTTAGTTATATTAAGGGCAGCAATCCCATCATGGTCAAGCCTGTCATCAAACTAGGTGTGCATATCATCACGCCAATGAAGGGCAACATTATGTTGCTGTGTAAGGGTGTCAATGTTTTCAACAATGGTATTTAGGGTGGCAAGCATAGGAGCTAAGGTAGGTATATTCTTATATGTGTTTTTGAAGCCTTGTATAGTGTTCAGATTCTCTTGTATCAAATCCTCTAAAGATTGAGGGTTTTGAAGCGGTTCTGGATTGTTTTGGGGATCATTATTTGGCGGTGGAGGGTTATTATCTTCATTGTTGTCAGCCATGCCTGATTAAATAATAAACAAATATAAATTTCAAATTGATTTCATATATTATTAAAAAAATCAATACAAAACCCCATTTTTACCAAAAAAACTATATTTAACATGAAAATGAAAAAAATCAATCTAGACATAACAAGAATTTACTTACCGGATAAATAGTGGAGTTGAATTTGTTGTTGGAGCAATCAGGTACCCGAAAAAATTGTATATATGATATATCTAGCCATTTTGGAAACCTAAAGTGATGAGAGAAATGCAGAATGTGGCCCGTGGGTTTTTGATTTATGCCACAGGTTTCGGGTACCCAATTTTTTCCGGTACTCAGGTACCCGATATTTTTAGGTACCAAAAATAAATCATGTACCCAATTAGGCTTGTGCTTTGGTGTCAGGTTTTCCCAGGTGTACTGACACCCAGGCCTACTAAAAATTCAACAAGCACTTTCATGCGCTTTTGGACAAGTGAAAAGTGGAATTTTTTCACATCGCGACTTTTTGCCCCACATGATCTTGCACATACCCTGTAGTTAGATGTTTAAATGTTTAAATTTCTTTCTGATACATGTTTAAATGTTGTAATGATGTTTAAATTACTTTTTGATACATGTTTAATTGTTATGCATATGTTTTAAATATTATGTGTTAAATATGTTGGTGCACACCGTGTTCCACTTGATGTTCCTGATATTACGACCATATGTCAAAGTTCTCACGCAGAGATTGGTCGACTACAAGATTTGATCAGTAGATCAGAGGAGAGTTTGTACAAATATATCTATACTATTATATTGAGGATTCTCAAGGATATGGTTGCGAGGTTGACTTATCATTATTCATTTACTCCATAGGCTACTCAGACTATTTTTTGAGAGTTGAGAGCTGAGATATTGGGTAATGTATCCTTAGAGATGGATTGGAGCCATGTCCCTAAGGATGTCATCAAACAAGAGGTTTTCCCATATTATGATGAGAAGGACAAGGTGAGGGGATATCAGGTTACCTGTTGTGTAGTTCCTCAGATAGATTTCATGATTTACCCTTGATTCCTTGTAGCACATGGTGGTGATCCTAATAACGACAAGATTCCATTATATTTTTCCTAGTTGTTATACACTTTGTTTATTTTAGGTGTCAACCTAAACTATCTAGATCTTACTGGATATTATTATAGGGGCATGGAAGAGTTGTTGATTGTGATGCATATCATAGGCTTGATCAAGTTGTACTTGCTCCTAGATAGTTGGTTGAATAGAGGACTTTGGCAGTGGCACTAGTGATGGTTGCTACCGCCCATAGAGTTATCATTGCTTCCCAGAGGGAAGTATTTTATAGGATAGGGTGTTGGAATTATGGTCAAGTTTTGTAGATGATATGTAGAGAAATCCTTACTGGATACATAATTGGTTGTCCTTGATGCCAATGTATTCAAATATTATGATTACAGTGATCAGTAAGCACTGTACATGACCAGTAAAGAGAAGATCAACTATGTACATTGATTGGTGTTCAAGAAGAAAAATATTAAATAGATTGTGGTAGAGGTCAAGTTAAGGAAAGATTAGATGTTGTGCTTAGAGATACAGTATGTATATATGGTATGAGGAGTCTATGATTCTAATCACACCTTATTTGGTGGAGCGGTGATAGAGTTTTGAGTATCACAGTCACTAAGACAGGTAGAACTCTTATGTTCTTAATCAACCGGTTAGGTGATCACATATTAGTGAGTGGTAAAGCATATGCAATTATTTCTAAGGATATGATGATGTGGAATAAAGGTTATACATACAATGTATTGGTATTTAGGAGATCGATGCAAGCATTTAAGACATATTTGAGGTATTACATTGGATAAGTAAAAACATGTTTTGTTATCTTGGAGATATAAACTTGCAGATCTTATCCTAACCTAATGCGGTCATGGTAAATTGTTTATTTCATGGAGATTATCAATTTGACACATGGTACTATCACGGGAAAACAATTTGAAGATCAATCTAAAGGTGGTGCAAGTTGTTAATATATACTAACTACTCTTATTGAAATATTGTTGTTAATGTTAAAAAAGGTTTTTGGTGATTAGGGTTTTATGATTTAATATTAAAGTTGTGATCAGAGAAAAGAGAGTAGTTTTTAGAGTATAGTTTTTTCAAAAGGATCTGATAGGAAATCAGTATTATTCTACAAATCAAAAATCTTATTGTCCCCTAGCAGTTTTAGCAGTCAAATCCTCTAACAAGGTGAACTCTAATAGGTTCTTATTTGTAAATCCTTTAACAGGGTGACTTCTCAATTGAGGATTTTCAATCCTCTAGTGAGGTAGATCATATCTAATCTTATTGGACTCCTAATAGTGCACTAATCACTTCAAATAGGGTGAACCCTCAGAAAGGGTATTTGTATCTCCTAACAGGGAAAACTCATTTACTGGCATATTGGGCTTGTGAGTGTCATCCCCACTGTGGTTTTTTCCCTCTTACAAGGGATTCCACATGAAAAATAATTGTTTTATGTGTGATAAAAATGTGGATGCTTGATATTGTTTTCTATTATTTGTTTATTTCATTCATATGCTTTTGGGTTAAGAAGTTTCTAGTGCAGTTAATGTGATTGGTGGCTAAATTAGATCAATATCTATTTGTACTGATTCACCCCCCCCCCAGTCACAAGTTATCCAATAATTGGTATTAGTGCATAGGTCCTTTTGGTAATAAGTCTGACATCTTGAGGAAAAGATCCCTATAAGTCAACATGGATAGATACAAGTATGAAAAGGAACTTGAGGATGCAAGCCATGTTATCAATGAACTGAAGTATAAGCTAAGGCATTCCCTTGCTAAGAGAAGAGAACATGTTGAGAGGTTGAGTGAAATTCAAGACCACATTGAAAAAGTGTCTGAAGCTAGTCTATCTGAAGAATCAGAGGAAGCCCTTGTAGATCTGATGTACAAAAATAGTGGACTCAAAAGTGAAGTGACAAATCTGAAAAGAGAACTTGAAATCTAGTCTATTAGGATGGTTGAATAAATTGAAAGAAGAAGGGTTGTTGATAGTGCCAAGAAAATTTTTGAAGATTTCCTAAAGGTTAAATATGAAACCCTAACATAAAATTTGGAGAAACTATTCAGATCTAAGTAGGATGTTGCTACATTGAAATAACACTTACATGATACAGATGAAGATAAAGTAGATATTGAAAGAGAGAATGAAGGCATAAGGAAAGAAAATGGAAACCTAAAAGAAGAGTTGAAACTTGCAAATGATCTACTAGATAAATTTAGAAAGAGTTATGTTAAACTTGATGAGCAACTTGGAAGATAGAGGATGAATGGAGAAAAACAAGGTTTAGGTTTTACAAACATTGAAGCTTTTGAATCTTCTGGCACTGAGGACATCAATGAAGAAATAAAATAAACACATAAGGTGAAAAACAATAGTGGAAAGACAAGGTATAAACTGGTATGTTTTAATTGTCATAAGGAAGGTCATATTGCTAATATATGTTGGTTTAAACCAATTGGTCCAAAAATTAACTCTAGAGGTTCTACTGCTAGAACTGATAACTACAATGCTAGACCTAATACATTTCATGGATTTTTTTACTATTGCAACAAGTTTGGACATAGAGCTAATGAGTGCAGGGTGAGGAAAAACAACCAGTGGTCATATGACTACAACTGTCAAATACCTATCAGTCAAGGTAACCAGATAGATGTTACTTGTTCTAAATGTCATAACTATGGACATGTGGATGTGAATTGCAAATTAAGGTCATACAGAGGCAATTCAGGTCCCTGGAATCCAACAGGTATAGTTTGTTATGTCTGTAACAAGGTTGGTCATCTTGTTAGGTCATGTAGAGAAAGAAAGTATACTAGAGGTCAACCAGTGAACAATGATGAAAATGCCAAAGTTAAAGAAATTGTCAATGCTGATGAAATAAGAAATGATATGAAGAAGACATGGGTGACAAAAGGAGAATTGAATTTGTCAGAATTAGCGTAGAAATCCACAAGTCTAGGAATGTGGAGAATCCATCTGTGAACTAAGTACATTATTTTCTTATGGGGAGCACTTATAGTTAAATCATTTACCTATCCACTACCTTCATGAGCGGTAAGATTCATATGCATTCTGAGATGCCTATTTTTAAATTAATGATGATTAGTGGACATAAAGTGTTTGTGTGCACATAAAAAGTGTTATATTTTAACCATTGTGGTTGGTGGAAAGAACTATTTTACTATTATGCCTAACGAATACATTCTCAAAAGATATAATCATGAGAAAGTAAAGTCTTTTATCACTTTGCATTCTAACGAAGTCTATTGGAGAAAATTTGGTTACATTCCATAGAGAAAAATATTTGTGTCTATGGACTAATATTTCATGTAGCAAACTCTAATTGGTGAATTTAAGGTTATAGATTGAACTAAAAATATATACTTACATGGATCATTAATTTTTTTAAAGAAAAAATAGATTTTGAGGGGATTTGAACCCCCTTACAAAAGATTACATGTGAGATTTTCAAATATAGTCTCTAGAGTGACACAACAAAAAAAAGTATAACTACTGGAAGAGACATTTCCAAGAGCACCAACCAGCAAACAATGAGCATTGGACAACAAAAAACACACCAGACAAAAAAAACAATAGCACGAGAGAACATAGAAATAGAGGAGGTAGCTAGAATAACTCCTTCTAAGGTTGAGCCACCTAATTTTCAATAATGGTGACTTCCTCAGCTGTGTCTTCCAAATACTTGGAAGCAGAGGTAGCACCATGACTTCGCTTCTTCAAACTAGCATGCCTATGTTTTCTTGGGCCACCATCAGCATTTAGCTCAATAATCCCCGCACTCACATTTTCTTTGTTATCCATGGCCTTGGACACCCTATTAACATCTTCCATAATATTTTTTGATTTTTACATCACTCTCCTTAAGAATTTCAATAATCTTATTTCGTGGACCTTGAGCTTACTTGGTATATCACCCACTTTCCCTTTTAGCTTTTTCCTTTAATTGATCTCGTTATCGAGGTACTCAAAGAGACTAGAAAATTTTCCATCGAGACTATGGATCTCGTTGTAAACCCAGTTGTTAAGGACTTAGTCTTACCAAAAACTCCAGTTGAGCCTTAGACTTCAGACTAGGAGGGTCCTTACTGAGAGGAGTGGAGTCCTCCATTTCTCCTTCTGTCATGGTCTTAGGACCTGAGAAATAAAGTTTAGAGTATCCCACTATAGAGGCCGAGCTAAGGTTCTCCTCAATATGTTGAGTCCTTCTTTTTCCTTCTCCTAGAGTCTCATTCTTTTTTTCCCCCGTGTTTTTTATTTTCATCTCCTCTTTACCACTTTCCTTCTACCCTTTCTCCATCTTCTAACACCCTTTATCCTTTTTTTTGCTATCCATAGCCCCAGTCTTCTTAGAGGCACTAGTAATTGCCTGTATTTTCTTCCCAAAGTCCCTAGAGGACTCCACTTCATGCTTTGTCTCCATCTCTTTAGTATCCTGCTGCACATGGATTTCCTGTTGATCTCTATTGTTTCATGAATTAGACTCACTACTTTACTTCATTTATAGCCCCTTATGGAGTTTGAACTTCCTCTCTAGATTCTAAGGGGACACCTTCTTTTATTTCTTCCCCCAAGAGCTTCTCTTACTAGTAGTTTCCTCCCCTTCCTCATCTTTCCTTCTTTTCTCTTTACTCTCCAAAATGGAGAATTTAGGGTTCCTAGCCTTACAATACTCAAAGAAAAGTAAAGTAAAGCCTTCATGCAGAATAGCCTTTCTTGGTTTTTTTAGTGGTCCTCTAAGCTATTGTGCACTAAGTTCAATAGGAAAAATGGGAAGGAAACCCTTTTCTTATGGCAGAAGTGGTTGACCAGGACAAAATGGTAGTTGTGGACTCTATTATATTTTCCATCTAGCATGAAATACTATATTATGCATATGAGTACCTTCATCCAGGTGGGTTTAACTTGTTCTATTTTAAAGAAATCATCCTCCCTAAACAAAATTTCCTCCTTCTCAGGGGTTTTGGGGAATTTTATAAAGGTCACATCAAAGGTTTTCCTATCCTTGTAAAAATTTCAAACCTATGCTAGGTAAACCATAAATAGCATAAATGAACTCAGTAGTTAGGTTGACTTCAATTCCATACAAGATGACTGACTCTCCATTCCAACCCTTAAATAAATCTACAATTACCTCTTTGCGGTTACCACAGAGATGCTCCAGGTACGGGGTCACATTTCCCTTCACAAGCTTCCACTAGACTTCAACTTGTTTCTTCCATTTCCTACAAGAGTTTGGCTCCTCAGACTTTGAGTCACCTCTCATGGCTTCAATAGTAGAAATATTCTAAGTCCCCATCTTTACAAAATCTGTAGTGAAAGATAGAAAAATGACTAATAAATCCAAACCCATAACCCATAAAGCATGCATGAAGTGATGATTATATTTGTTTAAGAACTTTTCTACATAAATGTCAGGATTTGTCCTTTTACTAAAATTATTATTTTTCATTTCCATAATTATCCTTTATGTTATCAATTTGACACATGGTCACATTATAGCTCAATATTCTACTGAGAATAACATCATTTTTAATCCCACCTTGCCACTTAATGATGTCATCGCTTGATACTGCCAGGTTGGCGATACAGTCAACAACCTTATTCCTCTCATGGTATGCATGGGATATGTGAACCATATAGAAGGTTTTTAATAAGTTTCCTAGCTCTAATTATTGTCTTGATAGTCCACGATGCTTTAGTATTTCCAATAAGGAATTTAATTATGTTACTTGAATCTCCTTCGGGCCACAAATTTTGGAAATTATTACTTCTAGTCATCTTGATAATGTGAAGAGCTTCCATAGCTTTAGCAATGTGGCTTGTTTTTTTTTCCAAAGGCATGGCCTCCACATGCATACAATTTCCTTTCATGTCCCTTAGAAAACCACCACACTAAGCTTGACGGGGGTTACCTTTTTTGGCACCATCAAAATTATCTTTTATCCACCCCTCTGGAGGAGCTGACCACACAAGCCCTTCCCTTCCATTATTTTTCTTCTTCAAGGAGTTTAAATTGTAGAGAATAAATTATTCAGGTCATACCCTTCCTCCATAGAGATTCCATCTTTAAAAATTGTGAGGTAATTTTTTTTTATCATTCTGCTAGTTTTCATTGCAATCACCCAGGACTGGCTCTCTTTGTCTCTGAAAACTCTTTCATTATGTTCTTTCCAAATATTCCATAAAACATGGGGGACCACCAGAGACCAAACCCTTTTTGACTCATTATTGATTGCAGGACATTTCCATAGGGCAAAGAAGTCTTGGATCCTCCCGGGAAAAACCCAAGCTAAGTTCCAACCACTCAAAACATGGCTCCAAACCTCCCAAGAATAAGAGCAATGAAAGAAGAGATGAAAAATAGACTCAGCTCCTTCTTTACATAGAAAGAATCTATTAACTAAGCATATACCTCTTTAGCTCGGGTTATCCAGCATGAGGATTTTTTTTATGCAGCATCAACCAATAAATAATTTCAATTTTAGGGGTTAGTCCTTTAATCCAAAAAGAAGCCAAGAAGGGAGAATCCTCCTTAGGGGGAAAAGATCTTGAAAAGTCGAGGAAATAGTAAATCTTCCACTAGGGTGAAGAGACCAAATGATTTCATCTGATTGATTTTCCTACTAATAATAAAAGGGTTAAAGGCCAAATTAATGCTTTTAAGTTTGGGTTCCTCCCTGCCAAAGTTGACCCAACCACCTTTAGTCCAGTAATCAATAATCATCTCACCTTTGAAAAATTTGAAATACTAAAATAATTGCTGGTTTTGAATAAAAACTTCAAGCAAATCCTCCAACAACCAGCTGTCTTCCCATAATCTTTTTTTCCATCCACCAGCTTCCATCTCTTCCCTTTTACCACATCACCTTTGCCTTCATAGATAGACTTCCAACTAAAAGAGTCATTCTCAACTTCAGGAGCTCTGAGAAAGTAATGTACTTCCTTTTCCATATGGTATTCCACTCTCTATCTTCCTCATAAATCCTCTAGATTTGTTTGGCAAAAAGAGATTTGTTCAACTTTCTAATGTTTTTGATCCCTAGATCCCCTTTCCTTTTGGGTTTACAAATCTGGTCCTAGGCCATCAAGGGAAGCCTCTTCCTTTCTTCAGTTCCTGACCAAATAAATCTTTTTTACATTTTTTCTAGAGATTTCTCAGTCTTTGCTGGAATTTTAAATAGACTCAGAGTGTAAATAGGAAGGTTCTGATAGAAGCTTCTAAGCAAAAGGACTTTTCTAGCTTGGCTAAGGAGGTTCCCTTTTTAGCCAGCCAACTTGGAATTGAATTTCTCAATTAAGGAGTTCTTGAAGAATTCTGGGGGTTTGGGGCCTAGAGGAAACCCCAGGTAAGTACTTTGGAATTTAGAAGTAGAGCAACCAAGGATTCTAGAAATATGGAGTTGCCTCTGCTCAGGGGTATTAATGAATAATATAGAGATTTTATTTTGGTTAATGATTTTACTTGAGGCATTAGAATACAAGTTAAGGGAAGATTTGATGCTCCTAGCCTCTTTAATATAAGTAACCCCATGAGGATGGTGTCATCCACAAATTTAGCATGGGTGCAAATATGATCATGGGAGGAAGGTTGCAATCCTTGAATGGTCCCTGAAGCTTGGAGGGAAAGAAAGTATCTTTCAAGGCATCTGTCCATGATGGAAAAAAGGATGGGGGTGATGAGATCTCCTAGCCTCAACCCCTGAGAGAGTGTGAAGAAATTTGAGGAGGTCCATTAACCAGAATAGCCGCAGAGGAGGTGGTAACAAGCTGGTTAATCAATTGGAATATAACCCTATTACTGAATCTAAAACCCTCAAGAACCTTATGCATGAAACCCTAGTCCACCCTATCATAAGCTTTGGATAGGTCCAATTTCATGAGAAATCCTTGCTTAGAAGAATTCAATAAGGAGTGAATGTTTTCATAAACCACAATAATAGAATCTGGGATTTCTCTTCCCGTGACAAACCCATTTTGTTGAGGAGAAATGAGCCCCAGGAAAATATTCAAAATTCTAGAAGTAAGCACTCTAGAGATGATTTTGTATAAGGAGTTGCATAAGATAATGGGTCTAAATTAATCAACTATGTCTGCACCTACTCTCTTAGGGACCAACACAATAAAAGTAGCATTGATTTCTTTCAATAACATCCTAGCACCAAATAATTCCCTAACAAAATCAACCACATCCTTCCCAACAATGTTCCACATCTTTTGAAAGACCATCATGGGGAAACCATCAGGTCCTAGAGCTTTATCTCCATCAAAAGAAAAGACAAATTTCTTGATTTCTTCACAGGAAGGGATGGCCTCCAAATTAGAGTTATGGTTAAGAGAGACCACAAAGGGTATGTATGAAAGAAGCACCTCTTGGAACTACAATTTCAAGGTGGGACCAGATGAGAGGAGGGAGGAAAATAATCCCTACATCTCCTCAGTTATATCTTCATCCTTGGAAATCTTTCCTTTATCTGTAGCAAGGGATGAGATCCTATAAGCAAACCTGTGCTTCACGATAGTCAAGTGGGAGAATTTAGTATTTTTGTCTCCCTCCTTAAGCCAAGTGGATCTTGATCTCTGCCTCCAAAATTTTTCCTCCATGGTGATGATATCATGATACTTTACCACAACCTCATTTTCAATCTCCATGTTCTCGGGGGTGTAACAATCCAACTAGATTAGGTCCTGGAGAGTCTTAAGATCCTATTGAATATTCTCCTTCCTGTTGAAAATATCCCCAAAAGACTCCCTTTTCCATTTCCTAACACAATCCTTGACACTCCTAAGCTTATTAGGCACTTTGTACATAGAACTTCCTTCCACTTTGATGTTCCAGCAGTTATGGAATAGTTGATCAAAATTTGGGTGAGAGAGCCACATTTTTTCATATCTGAAGTGGAAATTCCTCCTACCAGAGAAGGGATCCACCACAAAAACTAAAGGAAAATGATCAGAACCAACTTTCAAAAAAGAGGAGAGAGGAAAATGTACCTTTGCATCCATTCATGACATATTAATGTCGTATCTATCCTAACTTGAACCAAGTCAGCTCCAGCTCTCCTATTTGATTAGGTAAAGTCGATGCCTTGAATATTGAGGTCATAAGGGCCTG
Source organism: Thuja plicata (assembly GCA_018584345.1). Taxonomy (NCBI): domain Eukaryota; kingdom Viridiplantae; phylum Streptophyta; class Pinopsida; order Cupressales; family Cupressaceae; genus Thuja; species Thuja plicata. The sequence goes on from MU227658.1 coordinate 5,639,548, forward strand.
ATAGTTAATAAAGTTTATAAGGTCGAGTCTTCCATACATTTGGTTCTGAGATCCTCCTGAATTTTCACAGTCTTTGAGGGGATTATTAAGTCTCCCATAAGGAGCCAACTTAATCTAGAAAAATAATTCCTTCCTTGAGCTATCTTTTCCCATAGATTATTCCTAAGATTAGAGTTATTAGAGGTGTATATATTAGTTAAGACCTAAGAAAAACCATCCCTCATATGGTATAACATCACTGCTACAAAATTTCCTTCAATGATCATGGTTTGACCCTTTATATACTTTGCATTCCATAAAATAACAGTGCCTTTAGAAGCACCCTCAGAGCTACTACCAACAACTCCACAATCCTTAAAAATTCTAATCTTTTCAACTTTTTCCTTATCCATTTTAGTTTCTTGAATTAAAACCATATCAATTTTATGGTCTCTCACCATATTCTGAATGATATGTTGTTTATGAAGGCTATTGAGCCCCCTAATATTCCAAGAGATAATCTTCATTTCTTGGGGGTAAAGTCATGGATGGTCATTTGCCTCCCATCCGCTATATTCTGCAAGATTTCCTATTTCCTCACACATCTTTCAGATCTTCTTCCTTTTGAGCTCTTTAGGGATCCCACATCCTCTTTAAATCTTACTCTAGTAGTAACTCCAGAGGAGCTATTGGTGGAGGAGGATATTTTCTTCCTACCTCAATGCTTTTGAGTATTTTCCTCCAGATCTACACCTATTTTGTTCTCTATGATATTTCTTCTACTTGGCCTTCGGATTTTCCTTCACTAGGATGGAAAATAAGACAATATCCTCTCCCTCCAAACCTGAAGAAAAACTATGAGAGTGATTCACTAGGATTATATATTCTTATCCATCCACAAATAGCTCCCCGACATCGCGATCAAGATTTGGATAATATTCAAAGCATGAGGTAAATGTAGTCATATCCCTTTGAGCTAGGTCATCTTCCTATATCTCCCCTTCCTCTCTTTTTTTTATCTCTTCATCCTCCTTCTCTAGATCTCCCACTTCTTCATCTTTTTCTTCTCGGTTTGCAGCTTCGGTCTCTTCATGCACTTTTTGAGAGGTGCCCCTTTCTTCTTCCTGCTGACTAGGGCTTGAATCCAAGCTTCTTTCATTCTTGCTACTTTCATTTTCCCTTTCCTAATAAAAATTAACTTTAGGCATAAATACAATTTATTAAAGATTGAATTTAAAATATTTGTGAAATAATAATTTGAATATAGTTTGACTTCGGTAACCATTTATGCTTTTAAAAAGAAAAGATTAACCATTTATGCAAGAGACGTAACTGTCAAACAAATTTTATAATATATCATCAAAATTGAATATAGTCATAGATACAATGTTGAAATAGTTTGCGAAAAATCTCAAATAATATTTCTTAACCAAGGATGTAGTGGTAATAACTCTTTGTTCTCATTGTCATCTAGAATTTTGTGAACATTAATTGTTAGATTGGACTTCATGGCATACAAGGTTTGTATCCCATAGTGCGCATGTAACAACCTGAATGATTACATGACCTGATATATTGTGAATGTGATTGTGTACATGAAACTAAGAGTAGCAATAAACCATTCCTCAAGTGGGCCCCTGTGATAACTAATATGTGATTGTCCCTTAAGAAATCTCATGAACTTCATACTAAGATCATTAGAGAGAGTGTGCCTCCTAATGTTCACAAGTGGTCTAATAATAATCTTCCAAATGCATCTGGAAAGGTAAAGACCTCAAATCTCATTGTAAAGATGAACTGATCAATTACAAAAATCTATAACTTCAATCTGTAGATTATAGAATTTTACGTCTAAATCCATTTTGACCTTTGATTCGTATAGGAAGATAAAATACAATGCATAATTATCAAATGTTATTTGATTGATCCATGGTCTATTATTGTTGATTTTCTTTACCATCCTATTTCTCACCCAAAATTTGACACTAAATTCCTCTATATGAAGGCGGACATTCAGTGGCAGACATCGATGATAGTTTGATGACCAAGAGGACACTCATGATGCATAGACCTTATCGAACACCTTCTTATCCTGCATGAAAAATATTTTAAAAATTATTTAAAAAATGATCAAAATACTAAAAACATTATTTTAAAACTAAATCTAAAACTAAGAAACTATTTAAATCACTATAAATCACTAAAATGAAATAACTTTATTAGAAAAATTAATATAACAAATAATTAAGTTTAATTACATGGTGGCATTGCCATCCATGTAAAAAAATATTTAAATAATGATAAAATAGTTTAAATCTAAATGTATATGGCGGCATTGCCCTCCATATTTAAATAATTTAAAAGATTAATACACTTATATATATATATATAAATCTATATATTAAAATTAAAATCCAAATCTTTAAATACAAAAGTCAAACTAAATTAAACTCAATTAAAATCTAAATCTAAATACAAAAATCAAACTAAATCTAAATCTAAATTCAGAACTCAGTCTAAACCTAAATCTAAATCTAAATGCAAAACTCAATCTAAATGCAAATATTAACACTATAAATGCAAAATAGATGCCTCACATTGATATGTGGTTGCTTGATTGCTCTTGAAACGACCTTGCTCTTCAAATCTCTTCTTCTACTGTTCGAAAGCTCTCACCTGCAAAATAATAAATTAAATGGAGAAGAGCCATTTTACAATTTGAGAGCGTGCCTCTTTGCATTACTTTGTTTCTTCAAATTCCTCTAAAGAAACCAAAAAAAATAAAAAAGCTCATAAATGAGCATCCAACCCAAAAAAAAATTAAAAAATTAAATGCCCATAAGGGTGTTTCATACTATTTTTTAAAAGAATAATTTAAAAAAATTGATTGGGGGGTGGGGCCACCACCCCCCGTTCCCCCTACCACATGACACTTGATGTTGCAGCTGCAATACCCACCATGCAACATACACTATAGGCAGTAGGCAGCCCGACATCACCATGGGGTCCCCACTAGTAGGGCCCCCCATAGGGTACCCCATCAAAGTGGCGAAATCTCCATCCATAGGGTTCCCATGGTTGGTCCCACCGCAGGTCCCCCACTCTCCACATATAGTTTTTTATAAAGGCCAAATGACAGGCTATTTTTTTGGACTTTTTATGGCCTTAAATGCACCTATTTATTCAGGGATCATAATTAAATTAGGATTTTTAATTTTTACCAATACCATTTGACATTTTTAAATTTTATTTTATTTTTTGAATTAATTTTACACGTAACTAAGTCCAAATATTTTTATTTACATGACATATTCTTTGAATATGCCTATGCTAGTATCTTGGCTTGTGCTACAGCTGTATAGATGCCTCCCAGTGTAATTAATGTTAGAATTCATAGAATTCATACACCAAGATCCACTATAGCAAAAAAACCTATCACAAAACCAAAGAATGGAGACACAACAAAGAATGTTCTGAAAGATGAAATGTTCATTCAGAGAGGAAATAATAAAATACAAAGAGATCAATCCCTATAAATATGATTAAAACCGTAAAAGGGAAATATCTAGGTTGCATGATAATAATTAATAAAGAATTAATTATTATATGCCTAAATTTTAGCTTAAGTAAACTAGAGATAATAAGTGACTTAATAATCAAATCAAATGATTTAATTAATAAGTGAAATAACTTATTACTCGAACAATTAATTGCAAATGCAAAGTTGCATATACACCAAAAATAATAGCAACAACTATATTGTGGCATCCAATGTCCAAATGACATATCATTCCCTATCACGTAAACTACAAAATTACGTAAATTACCAGATTTAAGCAAAGATGCAAAGTATATTTTCTCAAGTAGGCAATCACTAATATCAGGTATACAAAAAATTATTCAGAAACAAAAGCTATTGATAATATGTTTTACGAAACCTCTGCTTTCATCTTACTGTTATTGCACTATGTCAATGACATTGTTAGAATAAATATCTCTTCACTTCTTAACTAATTTTTTTCTTCCTAACTATACCTAAATAGCACAACCTAAACAAGATATGTGCAGACAACTTGCTATAGAATATCATACATGTAAAAATGATATTCAGTAAACTTAAATACATTGCTACTTAAATACACTACTAAGTTATTGACACTTATTTGTAGAAATATCAAACATATAAATGGCATTCAATTCCTTGTTAAGTATAGAATTCTAATTCATGTTGCTCAAAAGGGTATTTGATTGTTTGTTTAAATATAAAATCCTAATGTATATCACTCATAAGTACTAATTTTAAGGACTTGTTTTTACCGTTTTTCTTAATCAATTCATGATTTCTAATTATGAATATTATTATATAGTAAAAGTTGTTTAGTATAATGACCAATGCCTATTCCAAATCTAATTCCTTATTTTATCCTTACAATTATAGTTGTCATTTGTCAAAACCACATCATGCATTCCATTTTCAACCCCCCACCTAACACTTAAAGTATCTAGTCAAATAATTTAATAGTTGCTTAAACAGAAATTTTTTACCTAATAATAAGAAGAGCATGAAAAATACTATTTAAAGTAATAACTAAATGTTTTCAATCAATTGTTAAAATAATTAATCCTCCACAGTAGAGCTACTACAACTATTAAAATCAAAATAATATTTAAATAAAATGAACAATGGGAATAACAATTTCATTCACTTCTTATTTCTTACACGTAGAATTTTACACTATCTGACTAAGTTTTAAATCACCATATTATGACAACTCATACATCAAAAAAATTTATTACAATACTAGAATGCCAAGTACTCACCACTACGTGGCATTTATTTTTATTAGTGTAAATAGTTATTTTATTACACTAAGGCTTATTAAGCCTACATAGTCATCCATGTTTTTTTGACACTTGTTCACACAAGTTGTCATCATTTAGGAGTCATCTACAAAGGTGTCAATTTCATTTCGACACCTCATCCTAGGATCGTGGGAGGCAACTTGTCACCACTCATTGAGTGTTGGAGTCAACTTCTTATTCGACCCAATCACTCTTCCTATTTGTACTCATCTTCTTATTTGATTCTTCAATCCATGGAAGGTCTACTTTGGGTTCACATTTTGTATTGTGCTTTCATTTATCTCTTGCAGAGCTTGGAGAAATCTACCTGGTATTAGAGAAAGGTTATAGATCTCTTAAATCCTAGATATTGAACAATTTTAGATCAAGGAAGGTGGTGCTGATCACAGTCAGCAGTTGCAGTCTATTGATGTTACTAATAGCAGGGGAGGTCGCAAACTGGTCATTGTGGTCATCCCACAACCTATGTAGTGACATCTTGCTTCTGTTCATGGTGCGAGGTATTGTACATGCACCTCCTATACGACTCAGCACCCACCCTCTTAGAGGGCCTTCTCTGTGTGATGACCGGTGCCTTTAACAAGAAGCTTCCCCCTACGTGGATGTGTTTGTTTCAACGATGGGTACAATGAGGATTTAAAACATCAAGTTTTGTTTTTTTTTAAAATTGCATGACCATAGTAGAGCAGCCCACATGAAGAGTGGAGGCAACTCAGCCCCGTGGTCTCCCCATCTATGTCAGTTGGCCCTCGTGTGCGTAGCGCAGGGATTTGCAGCTAGAAACTCACACAGAGGGGTGTTCCCACAATAGTGTGTCCCACTTTTGGGCACGAAGGAAAATAGGGCATTAATTTTTTTCATTTTCAATACCTTCGCCCGTAGTATAGTGTTCGGTCAAAGGGGGTTTATGCCTTCAAACGAAGGCACCTACGTGGGGGACTTTAGTCAAAGGTGGTCTTTGGTCGAAGAGGCCAACATGAGGGTCTTCGGTCGAAGGGGGTCTTCGACTAAAGACCCCTTTGGCTGAATTTTCAATAAATTTCCGGTGACAAGAGTCATTTTCACAAAATAGTTTTACAGAGCTCATGGACCCAGGGTGGTAGATCAAACCCAATGACGACCTAGACTAACATCAACATTTTGTGAGAAATTTTGACCTCTTTCAACCATCATTTATACCAGGTGCACTTAATTCTTTCATTTTTGTTTATTTTTAATTGTAAATTATATGATCTTTCAATTATCTTTCATTTCAGTAGTTTTTAATTAAGAAAAAATAGATTTTTGTTAGATAATGTTAGAAAAATGTAGGTAGAAAACTATACTTAGAAAACTGTAGTTAGAAAACTATAGTTATAAAATATTAGAAAACCATTGTTAAAAGACCATTTAGAAATTATTATTTTTTAAATAATTTTTAATAGTTAGTTATATTAGTAGTTTTCATTCCCAGTAATTTATAATTCTTTATAATTATACTTTACAAATTGTTTAAAATATTATAGGCTCTCTCTCTCTCTCTCTCTGTAGAACCCCTTAGGATCCTGTAGTACATCCTAATACCTCTTAACACGTTATAAGATGCCTAAATACATGTGCTAGCACATATTTTAACCATATAAGAAACCGAGAAACCTTTAATATATCCTACTACATCCTTGGACCCATTTTTAATCCAATGCTACATATATTTTAATTTGTTATACATATGTGTAGTTAGATGTTTAAATGTTTAAATTTCTTTCTGATACATGTTTAAATGTTGTAATGACGTTTAAATTATTTTTTGATACATTTTTAATTGTTATGTATATGTTTTAAATATTGTGTGTTAAATTTGTTGGTGCACACCGTGTTCCACCTGATGTTCCTGATATTAGGTCCATATCTCAAAGTTCTCACGTAGAGATTGGTCGACTACAAGATTCGATCAGTAGATCAGAGGAGAGTTTGTACAAATATATCTATACTATTATATTGAGGAATCTCAAGGATATGGTTGTGAGGTTGACTTATCATTATTCATTTACTCCACAGGCTACTGAGACTATTTTTCGAGAGTTGAGAGCTGAGATATTGGGTAATGTATCCTTAGAGATTGTTTGGAGCCATGTCCCTAAGGATGTCATCAAACAAGAGTTTTTCCCATATTATGATGAGAAGGACAAGGTGAGGGGATATTAGGTTACCTGATGTGTAGTTCCTCAGATAGATTTCATGATTTACCCTTGATTCCTTGTAGCACATGGTGGTGATCCTAATAACGACAAGATTCGATTATATTTTTCCTAGTTGTTGTACACTTTGTTTATTTTAGGTGTCAACCTAAACTATCTAGATCTTACTGGATATTTTTACAGGGGCATGGAAGAGTTGTTGATTGTGATGCATATCATAGGCCTGATCAAGTTGTACTTTCTCCTATATAGTTGGTTGAATAGAGGACTCTGGCAGTGGCACTAGTGATGGTTGCTACCGCCCATAGAGTTATCATTGCTTCTCAGAGGGAAGTAGTTTATAGGATAGGGTGTTGGAATTATGCTCAAGTTTTGTAGATGATATGTAGAAAAATCCTTAGTGGATGCATAATTGGTTGTCCTTGATGGCAATGTATTCAAATATTATTATTACAGTGATCAGTAAGCACTGTACATGATCAGTAAAGAGAAGATCAACTATGTACATTGATTGGTGTTCAAGAAGAACAATATTAAATAGATTGTGGTAGAGGTCAAGTTAATGAAAGATTAGATGTTGTGCTAAGAGATATAGTATGTATATATGGTATGAGGAGTCTATTATTCTAATCACAACTTATTTGGTGGAGCGGTGATAGAGTTTTGAGTATCACAGTCACTAAGACAGGTAGAAGTCTTATGTTCTTAATCAACCGGTTAGGTGATCACATATTAGTGAGTGGTAAAGCATATGCAATTATTTATAATGATATGATGATGTGGAATAAAGGTTATACATCCAATGTATTGGTATTTAGGAGATCAATGCATGCATTTAAGACATATTTGAGGTATTACATTGGATAAGTAAAAACATGTTTTGTTATCTTGGAGATATAAACTTGCAGATCTTATCCTAACCTAACGCGGTCATGGTAAATTGTTTATTTCATGGAGATTATCAATTTGGCACATGGTACTATCACAGGAAAACAATTTGAAGATCAATCTGAAGGTGGTGCAAGTTGTTAATATATACTAACTACTCTTATTGAAATATTGTTGTTAATGTTAAAAAGGTTTTTTGTGATTAGGGTTTTATGATTTAATATTGAAGTTGCGATCAGAGAAAAGAGAGTAGTTTTTAGAGTATAGTTTTTTCAAAAGGATCTGATAGGAAATTAGTGTCATTCTACAAATCAAAAATCTTGTTGTCCCCTAACAGTTTTAGCAGGTCAAATCCTCTAACAAGGTGAACTCTAACAGATTCTTATTTGTAAATCCTTTAACAGGGTGACTTCTCAATTGAGGATTTTAAATCCTCTAGTGAGGTAGAACATATCTAATCTTATTGGACTCCTAATAGTGCACTAATCACTTCTAATAGGGTGAACCCTCAGAAAGGGTATTTATAGCTCCTAACAAGGAAAACTCATTTATTGGCATATTGGGCTTGTGAGTGTCATCCCCACCATGGTTTTTTCCCTCTTACAAGGGATGCCACATGAAAAATAATTGTTTTATGTGCGATAAAGTTGTGGATACTTGATATTATTTTCTATTATTTGTTTATTTCATTCATATGCTTTAGGGTTAAGAATTTTCTAGTGCAGTTAATGTGATTGTGGCTAAATTAGATCAATATCTATTTGTACTGATTCACCCCCCCTAGTTACAAGTTATCCAATAATTGGCATTAGTGCATAGGTCCTTTTGGTGATAAGTCTGACATCTTGAGGAAAAGATCCCTATAAGTCAACATGGATAGATACAAGTATGAAAAGCAACTTGAGGATGCAAGCCATGTTATCAATGAACTGAAGGATAAGCTAAGGCATTCCCTTGCTAAGAGAAGAGAACATGTTGAGAGGTTGAGTGAAAGTCAAGACTACATTGAAAAAGTGTCTGAAGCTAGTCTATCTGAAGAATCAGAGGAAGCCCTTGTAGATATGATGTACAAAAATAGTGGAATCAAAAGTGAAGTGACAAATCTGTAAAGAGAACTTGAAATCCAGTCTGTTAGGATGGTTGAATAAATTGAAAGAAGAAGGGTTGTTGATAGTGCCAAGAAAATTGTTGAAGATTTCCTAAAGGTTAAATATGAAACCCTAACATAAAAATTTGGAGCAACTATTCAGATATAAGTAGGACGTTGCTACATTGAAATAACACTTACATGATACAGGTGAAGATAAAGTAGATATTGAAAGAGAGAATGAAGGGATAAGGAAAGAAAATGGAAACCTAAAAGAAGAGTTGAAACTTGCAAATAAAATACTAGATAACTTTAGAAAGAGTTATGTTAAACTTGATGAACAACTTGGAAGATAGAGGATGAATGGAGAAAAAAAAGGTTTAGGTTTTACAAAAATTAAAGCTTGTGAATCTTCTGGCACTGAGGACATCAATGAAGAAATAAAATAAACACCTAAGGTGAAAAATAATAGTGGAAAGACAAGGTATAAACTGGTATGTTTTAATTGTCATAAGGAAGGTCATACTGCTAATATATGTTGGTTTAAACCAATTGGTCCAAAAGTTAACTCTAGAGGTTCTACTGCTAGAACTGATAACTACAATGCTAGACCTAATACATTTCATGGATTTTTTTACTATTGCAACAAGTTTGGACATAGAGCTAATGAGTGCAGGGTGAGGAAAAACAACCAGTGGTCATATGACTACAACAGCCAAATACGTATCAGTCAAGGTAACTAGATAGATGTTACTTGTTCTAAATGTCATAACTATGGACATGTGGATGTGAATTGCAGATTAAGGTCATACAGAGGCAATTCAGGTCCTTGGAATCCAATAGATATGGTTTGTTATGTCTGTAACAAGGTTAGTCATCTTGTTAGGTCATGTAGAGAAAGAAAGTATACTAGAGGTCAACCAGTGAACAATGATGAAAATGCCAAAGGTAAAGAAATTGTCAATGCTGATGAAATAAGAAATGATATGAAGAAGACATGGGTGACAAAAGGAGAATTGAATTTGTCAGAATTAGCTGAGAAATCCACAAGTCTAGGAATATGGAGAATCCATCTGTGAACTAAGTACATTATTTTCTTAGGGGGAGTACTAAAAGTCAAATCATTTACCGATCCACTAACTTCATGAGTGGTAAGATTCATATGCATTCTGAGATGCCTATTTTTAAATTAATGATGATTAGTGGACATAAAGTGTTTGTGTGCACATAAAAAGTGTTATATTTAACCATTGTGGTCATTGCAAAGAACTATTTTACTGTTATGCCTAATGACTACATTCTCAAAAGATATAATCATGAGGAAGTAAACTCTTTTATCACTTTGTATTCTAACAAAGTCTATTGGAGAAAATTTGGTTACATTCCATAGAGAAAACTATTTGTGTCTATGGACTAATATTTCATGTAGCAGACTCTAATTGGTGAATTTAAGGTTATAGATTGAGCTAAAAATATATACTTACATGAATCATTGTTTTTTTTTAAGAAAAGATAGGTTTTGAGGGGATTTGAACCCCCTTACAAAAGATTACATGTAAGATTTTCAAATATAGTCTCTAGAGTGACACAACAAAAAAAAGTACAACTACTGGAAGAGACATTTCCAGGAGCACCAACCAGCAAGCAATGAGCATTGGACAACAAAAAACACACCAGACAAAAAAACAATAGCACGAGAGAACATAGAAATAGAGGAGGTAGCTAGAATAACTCCTTCTAAGCTCGAGCCACCTGATTTTCAATAATGGTGACTTCCTCAGCTATGACCTCCAAATACTTGGAAGCAGAGGTAGCACCATGACTTTGCTTCTTCAAACTAGCACGCCTGTGGTTTCCTAGGCCACCATTAGCATTCAGCTCAATAATCCCTACACTCACATTTTCTTTATTATCCATGGCCTTGGACACCATATTAACATCTTCCATAATATTTTTTGATTTTTACATCACTCTCCTTAAGAATTGCAATAATCTTATTTCATGGACCTTGAGCTTACTTGGTATATCACCCACTTTCCCTTCTAGATTTTTCCTTTAACTGATCTCGTTATTGAGGTACTCAAAGAGACTAGCAACTTTTCCATTGAGACTATGGATCTTGTTGTAAATCCAGGTGTTAAGGACTTAGTCTTACTAGAAACTCCAGTTGAGCCTTAGACTTCAGACTAGGAGGGTCCTTACTGAGAGGAGTGAAGTCCTCCATTTCTCCTTCTGTCATGGTCTTAGGACCTGAGAAAGAAAGTTTAGAGTATCCCACTATAGAGGCCGAGCTAAGGTTCTCCTCAATATGTTGAGTCCTTCTTTTTCCTTCTCCTAGAGTATTGTTCTTTTTTTCCCCCGTGTTCTTTCTTTTCATCTCCTCTTTATGACTTTTCTTCTACCCTTTCTCCATCTTCTAACACCCTTTATCCTTGTTTTTGCTATCCATAGCCCCAATCTTCTTAGAGGCACTAGTAATTGCCTGTATTTTATTCCCAAAGTCCCTAGAGGACTCCACTTCATCCTTTGTCTCCATCTCTTTAGTATCCTCTTGCACATGGATTTCTTGTTGATCTCTATTGTTTCCTAAATCACACTCACTACTTTCCTTCATTTCTATCCCCTTATGGAGTTTGAACTTCCTCTCCAAATTCTAATGGGACATCTTCTTTGATTTCTTCCCCCAAGAGCTTCTCTTACTAGTAGTCTCCTCCCCTTCCTCATCTTTCCTTGTTTTCTCTTTACTCTCCAAAATGGAGAATTTAGGGTTCCTAGCCTTACAATACTCAAAGAAAAGTAAAATTAAGCCTTCATGAAGAATAGCCTTTCTTGGTTTTTTTAGTGGTCCTAAGCTATCGTGCACTAAGTTCAATAGGAAAAATGGGAAGGAAACCCTTTCCTTATGGCAGAAGTGGTTAACCATGACAAAATGGTAGTTGTGGACTCTATTATATTTTCCATCTAGTGTGAAATAATATATTATGAATACGAGTACCTTCATCCAGGTGGGCTTAACTTGTTCTATTTTAAAGAAATCATCCTCCCTAAACAAACTTTCCTCCTCCTCAGGGGTTTTGGGGACTTTTATAAAGGTCACATCAAAGGTTTTCCTATCCTTGTAAAAATTCCAAACCTATGCTAGGTAAACTAGAAATAGCATAAATGAACTCAGCAGTCAGGTTGACTTCAATTCCATACAAGGTGGCTGACTCTCCATTCCAACCCTTAAAGAAATCTACAGTTACCTCCTTGTGGTTACCATGGAGATCCTGTAGGTACGGGGTCACATTTCCCTTCACAAGCTTCCACTAGACTTCAACTTGTTTCTTCCATTTCCTGCAAGAGTTTGGCTTCTGGGACTTTGAGTCACCTTTGATGGCTTCAATAGTAGAAATATTCTGAGTCCCCATCTTTACAAAATCTATAGCGAAAGACAGAAAAATGACTAAGAAATCCAAACCCATAACCCATAAAGCATGCATGAAGTGATGATTAAATTTGTTTAATAACTTTTCTACATAAATGTCAGGATTTGTCCTTTTTCTAAAATTATTATTTTTCATTTCCATAATTAGCCTTTATGTTATCAATTTGACACATGGTCACATTATAGCTCAAAATTCTACTGAGAATGACATCATTTTTAATCCCACCTCCCCACTTGATGATCTCATCGCTTGACACTGCCAGGTTGGTGATACAGTCAACAACCTTATTCCTCTCATGGTATGCATGGGATATGTGAACTATATAGAAGGTTTTTAATAATTTTCCTAGCTCTAATTATTGTCTTGATAGTCCAGGATGCTTTAGTATTTCCAAGAAGGCATTTAATTATGTTACTTGAATCTCCTTCAGGCCACAAATTTTGGCAATTATTACTTCTAGTCAGCTTGATAATGTGATGAGATCCCATAGCTTCAGCCATGTGGCTTGTTTTTTTTTCCAATGGCATGACCACCACATCCATACAATTTCCATTCATGTTCCTTAGAAAACCACCACACTAAGCTTGACAAGGGTTACCTTTTCTGGCACCATCAAAATTATCTTTTATCCACCCCTCTGGAGGAGCTAACCACACAAGCCCTTCCCTTTCATTATTTTTCTTCTTCAAGGAGTTTAAATTGTAGAGAATAAATGATTGAGTTCATACCCTTCCTCCATAGAGATTCCATCTTTAAAAATTGTGAGGTAATTTTCTTTGATCATTCTGCTAGTTTTCCTTGCAATCACCTAGGACTGGCTCTCTTTGCCTCTAAAAACTCTTTCATTATGTTCTTTCCAAATATTCCATAAAACGTGGTGGACCACTAGAGACCAAACCCTTTTTGACTCATTATTGATTGCAGGACATTTCCATAGGGAAAAGAAGTTTTGGATCCTCCCGGGAAAAACCCAAGCTAAGTTCCAACCACTCAAAACATGGCTCCAAAACTCCCAAGCATAAGAGAAATAAAAGAAGAGGTGAAAAATAGACTTAGGTCCTTCTTTACATAGAAAGAATCTATTAACTAAGCATATACCTCTTTATCTCGGGTTATCCAACATGAGGATTTTTTTTCTACAGCATCAACCAATAAATAATTTCAATTTTAGGGGTTAGTCCTTTAATCCAAAAAGAAGCCCAGAAGGGAGAGTCCTCCTAAAAGGGAAAAGATCCTGAAAAGCCAAGGAAATAGTAAGTCTTCCACTAGGGTGAAGAGACCAAATGATTTCATCTGATTGATTTTCTCTAATAATAAAAGGGTTAAGGGCCAAATTAATGCTTTTAAGTTTGGGTTCCTCCCTACCAAAGTTGACCCAACCACCTTTAGTGCAGTAATCAACAATCATCTCACCTTTGACAGATTTGAAATACTAAAATAATTGCTGGTTTTGAATAAAAATTTCTAGGAAATCCTCCGGCAACCAGCTATCATCCCAGAATCTTTTTTTCCATCCCCCAGCTTCCATCTCTTACCTTTAACCACATAACCTTTGCCTTCGTAGATAGACTTCCAACTGAAAGAGTCATTCTCAACTTCAGGAGCTCTGAGAAAGAAATTTACTTCCTTTTCCATATGGTATTCCACTCTCTATATTCCTCATACATCCTCTAGATTTGTTTGGCAAAAAGAGAATTGTTCAGCTTTCTAATGTTTTTGATCTCTAGATCCCCTTTCCTTTTGGGTTTACAAATCTGGTCGCAGGCCATCAAGGGAAGCCTCTTCCTTTCTTTAGTTCCTGACCAAATAAATCTTTTTTACATTTTTTCTAGAGATTTCTCAGTCTTTGCTAGAATTTTGAACAGACTCAAAGTGTAAATAGGAACGTTCTAACAGAAGCTTCTAAGGAGAAGGACTTTGCCAGCCTGGCTAAGGAGGTTCCCTTTTTAGCCAGCCAACTTGGAATTGAATTTCTCAATTAAGGAGTTCTTGAATAATTCTGGGGGTTTGGGGCCCAGAGGAAACCCCAGGTAAGTACTTTGGAATTCAGAAATAGAGCAACCAAGGATTCTAGAAATATGGAGTTGCCTCTGCTCAGGGGTATTAATGAATAATATAGAGATTTTATTTTGGTTAATGATTTTACTTGAGGCATTAGAATACAAGTTAAGGGAAGACTTGATGCTCCTATCCTCTTTAATATAAGCAGCCCCATGAGGATGGTGTCATCCACAAATTTTGCATGGGTGCAAATATGATCATGGGAGGAAGGTTGCAATCCTTGAATGGTCCCTGAAGCTTGGAGGGAAAGAAAGTATCTTTCAAGGAATTCGTCCATGATGGAAAAAATGATGGGGGTGATGAGATCTCCTAGCCTCAGCCCCAGAGAGAGTGTGAAGAAATTTGAGGAGGTCCATTAACCAGAATAGCCGCAGAGGAGGTGGTAACAAGCTGGTTAATCAACTGGAATATAACCCTGTTACTAAATCTAAAACCCTCAAGAGCCTTATGTATGAAACCCCATTCCACCCTATCATAAGCTTTGGATAGGTCCAATTTTATGAGAAATCCTTGCTTAGAAGAATTCAACAAGGAGTGAATGTTTTCATGAACCACAATAATAAAATATAGGATTTCTCTTTCCGTGACAAGCCCATTTTGTTGAGGAGAAATGAGCCCTAGGAAAATATTCAAAATTCTAGAAGTAAGCACTCTAGAGATGATTTTGTATAAGGAGTTGCATAAGCTAATGGGTCTAAAATAATCAACTATGTCTGCACCCGCTCTCTTAGGGACTAACACAATAAAAGTAGCATTGATTTCTTTGAATAACGTCCTAGCACCAAAGAATTCCTTAACAGAATCAGCCACATCCTTCCCAACAATGTTCCACATCTTTTGAAAGACCATCATGGGGAAAGCATCAGGTCCTAGAGCTTTATCTCCATCAAAAGAAAAGACAACTTTCCCGATTTCTTCACAGGAAGGGATGGCCTCCAAATTAGAGTTATGCTTAAGAGAGACCACAAAGGGCATGTATGAAAGAAGCACCTCTTGGAACTACAAGTTCAAGGTGGGACCAAACGAGAGGAGGGAGGAAAATAATCCCTACATCTCCTCAGTTATATCTTCATCCTTGGAAATCTTTCCTTTATCTGTAGCAAGGGATGAGATCCTGTTAGCAAACCTGTGCTTCATGGTAGTCAAGTGGGAGAATTTAGTATTTGTGTCTCCCTCCTTAAGCCAAGTGGCTCTTGATCACTGCCTCCAGAAGTTTTCTTCCATGGCGATGATATCATGATACTTTACCACAACCTCATTTTCAATCTCCATGTTCTCGGGGGTGTAACAATCCAATTAGATCAGGTCCTAGATAGTCTTAAGATCCTATTGAATATTCTCCTTGCTGTTGAAAATATCCCCAAAAGACTCCCTTTTCCATTTCCTAACACAATCCTTGACACTCCTAAGCTTCTTAGGCACTTTGTACATAGCACTTCCTTCCACTTTGATGTTCTAGCAGTTATGGAGTAGTTGATCAAAATTTGGGTGAGAGAGCCACATTTTTTCAAATCTAAAGTGGAAATTCCTCCTACCAGAGAAGGGATCCACCACAAAAACTAAAGGAAAATTATCAGAACCAACTTTCAAAAAAGAGGAGAGAGGAAAAATGTACCTTTGCATCCATTCATGACATATTAATGTCGTATCTATCCTAACTTGAACCAAGTCAGCTCCAGCTCTCTTATTTGACCAGGTAAAGTTGATGCCTTGAATATTGAGGTCATAAGGGCCTGATAGTTAATAAAGTTTATAAGGTCCAGTCTTCCATACATTTGGTTCTAAGATCCTCCAACTTTTCATAGTCTTTGAGGGGAGTATTTAAGTCTCCCATAAGGAGCCAACTTAATCTAGCAAAATAATTCCTTCCTTGAGCTATCTTTTCCCATAGCTTATTCTTAGGATTTGTGTTATTATAGGTGTATATATTAGTTAAGACCTAAGAAAAACCATCCCTCATATGATATAACATCACTGCTACAAAATTTACTTCAATGATCATGGTTTGACCCTTTATATACTTTGCATTCCATAAAATAACAGTGCCTTTAGAAGCACCCTCAGAGCTACTGCCAACAACTCCACAATCCTTAAAAATTCTAATCTTTTCAACTTTGTCCTTATCCATTTTAGTTTGTTGAATTAAAACCATATCAAGTTTATGGTCTCTCACCATATTCTGAATAATATGTTGTTTATGAAGGCTATTGAGCCCCCTAATATTCCAAGAGATAATCTTCATTTCTTGGGGGTAAAGTCATGGATGGTCATTTGCCTCCCATTCGCTATATTCTATAAGATTTCCTATCCCCTCACACATCTTTTAGATCTTCTTCTTTTTGACCTCTTTGGGGATCCCACATCCTCTTTAAATCTTACTCTAGTAGTAACTCCAGAGGAGCTAGTGGTGGAGGAGGATATTTTCTTCCTACCTCAATTCTTTTGAGTATTTTCCTCCAGATCTACACCTATTTTGTTCTCTATCATATTTATTCTACTTTTCCTTCGGATTTTCCTTCACTAGGATGGAAAATAAGACAATATCCTCACCCTCCAAACCTGAAGAAAAACTATGAGATTCATTCACTAGGATTATATATTCTTATCCATCCACAAATAGCTCCCCGACATCGCGATCAAGATTTTGGATAATATTCAAAGCATGAGGTAAATGTACTAAGATCCCTTTGAGCTAGGTCATCTTCCTGTATCTCCCCTTCCTCTCTTTTTTTGTCTCTTCATCCTCCTTCTCTAGATCTCCCACTTCCTCATATTTTTCTTCTTTGTTTGCAGCTTGGGTCTCTTCATGCACTTTTTGAGAGGTGCCCCTTTCTTCTTCCTACTGACTAGGGCTTGAATCCAAGCTTTCGTCATTCTTGCTACTTTCATTTTCCCTATAGTTTTCCATATCAAAACCTTCCTCCCCATTATAGTTTTGTTCTTCTTTTTTTTTTTTTTTCCTCAGGTTGCTCCTTAGAAGGCTTTCCCTCCTCTGAGACAATCCCAACTTCCTGCATATTCCTTCCATTACTTGGTGTTCCACTCCCCTCCCTCACTGGAGCCTATTCAGGTTTCCAATATTTTTGGGTTTCCAGAGGTTTTTTATCAGAAACATTCATGTTTTTTTTCTTCCCTTTCTTTAGAGGAATTTTCACCGAGTGACCTGATTTATTACAGTAGAAGAAGGAAAAGGGCAAGGCCTCAAACTCCACTTCTTGACTTCATTTCCCAATATTATAAATTATATCTATTTTCTCAGGAATATTATTAAACTGGTGAATATTCACACAAACTCAAGCAAACACTGGTATGGACTTAGCATCAGTCATTGGATCTATTGACAACAACTTTCGAAGGAGGAAGCCAAACCCTTCAACGCGTCTTCATTCCAGAACTCCAAAGGAAGTCTTGTGAAGAGAACCCAAATCAGAGCCGAGAGAAAGAAGGAATCTATGAAGTCCATATTTTTTTCCCATTTTTTGAATGCCAGAGCTTGCTTCCCAAACACCCAAGGGCATCCACACAGGAAAAACTCTAGATCTTCTTCGTTTGAGAAGACAAATGAGAGAAATCTCTTTGGAAGGGCCACGATATCAACTTGGCCCTTGAGTTTCCATTTCCTCCTAATCATGGATCTCACCACCTTTATGTTCAGTCTAGGTCCAATAAATCTCCTAACAAGGGTTAAACCCATCATAGAAATAGAGTGATCAATAAAAGGACTGGGGAAAAAGATCAAAAACTCACCTTTTAGATGGTCAGACTTTGCAGTAACTAGTGGAAAGGAAGATTTTCTAGGTTGTCAGACCCCAAACAAGGATGACCATTATTTTGGGGTGGTCCTACTTTCTTTTCCCACACCAGATCCCCTTGGGATCTCCTTTCCTAAACCACCTAGTTCAATGGGAAAACCACCTCTCAATGGGTCCCCATTTGAGTTTGATTCCTCCCTTCCCTCTCAAGACCTCATTCTTTCTCCAAGCATTTCATGCCCATGTAGGAAGGTTCTGTGAGCACCTCTGCAAAAATTCCTACTTTTGTTGGTTTTCTTGCCCATAATTTTTTCTTACAGGAATCATTGTTGTTGCTGATTGATTGTTAACATTATCGATACTTTGGTTTTGGTCAACATCATTGATGATCGAAGACCTGTATTCAAGTTACACATGATGAAGGAAAACAAAAATGATCCAATGGGTGCCTTATCTTTGATACCCTATGGTTTATTGATTACTGAAGGCATTCATTCGTTCATTCATTCATTGAAAATTGGAAGAATTGGGAACTAATGACATCCACAGTGAATTTCATAAGCTAAACGATGGTATGAAGGTAAAAGATGAACACATGCATTTGGTTTAAAAAGGTTTTAATTATGCTACTAAGATACCTGATGAGTTTCATCCAGAATGGATAAGATGTGTTTTGAGCATAGTACATGATTGTATGCACCCTAAAATGGTCACCTAGACTATGGGCCCCATTTATCATTTTATCAATTTATCAAATTCCTGAATAAATGCTTTTCAAATCAATTTCCTTGATCAAATTGTAATTAATTTAATTATTTCAATATTTCCTAAGGTTTGATCATTTTTATTTAATTAAAAGATTTAATCTCCCTTTTAATTAAATAAAATTCTTCTTATTTAATTTAATTAAATTCCTCCCATTTAATTAAATTAAATTATTCTAACTTATTGTATTAAAAGAAAACCCCTCTTTTAATTAAATAAATAAAAATTCTCACTTAAATCACTTTATTTGATGAAAAAGGAAATAAATTAAATAAAAATTCCTTTTTCGTCACATCTTCCTAAGTGGTGGGATTTTTGCCTCTTAATCATAGCCTTTGATTTTTGCCTCTTAATCTCAACCATTCACTTTCCTTTAAAAGGAGACCTCTCCTTCTCATTCATATGATCCTTTTCATAGTATTGTTATGCTGCAGGTTCGGAGAGCAATTTTGGAGGAGGATTTGAGCATTCAAGCTTGGATATTGCAACTTCTCTCTTCTTGTCTTCTTCTTGCATCCATGGCTATTCATGTAGATTAGATTCATGTTTCCTTTCATAGATTAATCTTGCATTTGTATTTCCTTTCATAGATTAAT
>MU227658.1:5659983-5670891 GCA_018584345.1 Thuja plicata
TTCTTGCTTTCATAGATCACATTTCCAATTGGTGCTCTAAAAATGGACCTAGATTTGCTTTCTTGCATATATGTTTCACATAGTAATTAGGCCCTATGAACACTATTTGTGGTGATCTTGAGAGAGTAGGATTCATTCGCTTGTCTTACATGTGAAGATCTTCTTAACGATAGATCTCCTTGTAGGTAGGGAAGGATTTGTTTTTATCTCATTGGTCATCTTGGTTTGGGCTTCAACTTTTGGCAATAATTTCTCTCTTTGGGGAGATTGGTGTCATTTTCTGTTGTGTGAACCTTGAATGAGGTGATTTCAAATTAGTGGGTTAATTAATCTTGTTTGCTATGTTTTGGTGAGGTGAAGAGGCTAGAGGATTATGCTCTTTTCCCTTTTGGGAGAATCAGAAACTTGGAACCCTTGAATCCAAACTAAGTCCCCATGTGGTCCATATTGTGAGTCTTCCTTGTTAGAGAGGGTTAACCGTAGTGGACATTCCCTTTATTGGGTAAACCATGTGGACGGAACCTCACGCGATAATAGCCATTTTCACCATAGTAGCAACAACCGCTATATAAATATCCTTGTGGAAGAAATCTCCATGGGTGTAGTTTCTTGTGGGTTGTCAGATCTCCTTAGCAGCTCCTGATTGATTGAATTCTCAGACTGTGTCAAAACCTTGGTGCGCCGGGATTGGATTTCACCCACTTGAGATTGCAAAAGTTGCAGAGTCAAGACATTGCTAAGAACCATAGTGCAACCAAATTTTTATTCTCTAGGACTATGTGCGTCATTGGAAAACATTTTGAGAACATACACAAGTAGCATTCTTATGGAGTAGAAATACTATGACACTATCCATGTTCATGTGCAAGGTTGCTTTGTCCCTTTCTCATTATTTGAATACATTGATTGCTTGAACTCCCTGATTATTGTACTGCATGTCTGATTCATGATAAAATCTATTAATGCATTTAGTTGGTTATTTAAAACAATCAAAAACTTAGTTCTGTGTCCTTTCCTCGCGCGAGAAAACTATTTCTTCGCGTCATTTGCTGCATTTCCTCGCCCGGCTATCTGAGAATCCTCACACAATATTTTGAAAACTTGCTGTCAGTTTGTTGTTTCTTGTCACATCAGTCTGGTCTTTCCTCGTGCATCTGAAAATTTTGTCATGTGGTCCTGTGCAAATCCTCGCGTGAGAAAGTGTTTCCTCATGTGAAACTACCTGCTAGTGAGTTGTTTGCTGCCATTTCCCGCTTGCTTGCTTACTTGTTGCCCTGTCATTTTCAGTTTTTTGG
Organism: Thuja plicata; assembly: GCA_018584345.1. NCBI lineage: Eukaryota > Viridiplantae > Streptophyta > Pinopsida > Cupressales > Cupressaceae > Thuja > Thuja plicata. The sequence continues at coordinate 5,661,279 of MU227658.1, forward strand.
GTTGATCCAGGTTAGATTGGATTACATACCCCACTGTTAGAAGCTTGTTTAGCTTTGGATTCTTGCATTTTGACCTCTTGAATTAGAAATCTTTGATTTCACAAGTGACCTTGCTTGGCGCTTGGTGAGCTAGAAACCGTCCTTGTTGAAAATATAAACCTTTAGATTCCTTGATAACACACTTGGAGAGTTTTGGTAGTCTCTTGTCCATCTACTTCCATATAATTTCAACTCAATTAATTTGGGTAAGACCATCCTCCTGATCCATAATGTGCTAGGGTATTCACCCAAATTTATTGGGCACCTCTGTGGTAGTGTTGGCTTACGCCTCTTGCAATTTTCTATATTATCACTTCTTTTTGGACAAGTTAGTGCCTTTTCTATCCTAGTTTGGTACCAACATTTATTAGGATAATCCTATCAGCTAGTACCTTTTCTTTCATGCCAGTTACAAAAAGATATCAAGTAAATCAAGGAAAATGATCTCAAGTGGTTTTTAACCAATTACCCTTAGTTCAAACTTGCCAAAGACATAATGGAAAAGAACCCATATTTGATCAATCACCTAGGAATACTTTGGAAGTTTGGTTTGATTCCAAGAGTCATCTTAGTGAGTTGGGTATCCCCTTAGCAGTTTCTCATTCTTCTATGGATATGAGTCACATAATGACTCAGAGAAAGAGGGAAACCAAAGATAAACATTATGTGGATATGTTTGCAAAAAGTAGAGATGCTATTTCATTTAGTGGTTCCTCTCATGGAAGTAGACCGACCTCAACCCTTATTTCAACAAGATATCTAGATGCACATCAAAGGGATGAGAGAGAAAGAGGTAAGAGACATGCTTATCAAGATAACCATTTGCAACATGAAAGCCAACATGGAGAACCTTATGATGCTCACATAAATACAAATTACACCAACAACTTGTTTCGAAATTCAAGACCAAGCTCACCTACCAATTACATGAGTGACAGAATCAAGAGGATTGAGCGTGAAAAGAAAGCATTCCAAGATGAACAAGCTCATAAGGAAGAAAAAATTAGATGTTTAGAAATGGAGAAGCAAACTTTTATGGAAATGGAAATAAAATCTTTCCAAGAAGAGTGATATAGGCTCTTGGCTAGACAAATCAATGATCCATTCAATAATATGCATGTTAGTGGTGGAAATAGTTCTCCTCCATCCACTCCTCCTAGGACTCCATGAAGTAGGATATATTCAAGATCACCATCACAATCTCCTAGCCCTAGAGGAAGAAGAGTTTCAAGACATGATCATTATAGGAGACAAACACCTCCTAGGAACTCAAGACCACCTTCAAAACGCACTCATTATGGTTCACAATATGGCGGTAGTAGCTCAAACTTTAATCACACCTCCCAAGACTTTATGAAAATGCAACAAGAGACACTTTTTCAATAGTATGTGGAGAAATATGTTGAGAAAAACAAGGATAAGTTCCTAGAGAGCCTAATCAACAAGGTTGCTAGAGTCCCTTACAACTTTGACATGGATAGAAATATTAAGAAGCAAGGTCCATCCCAAGAGGAGAAGCTTGATGCAATGCAAAGAACAATAGAACATATGTCTGCACCTAAGAATTATTTCTCATTGGACTCAATTTGTCCTAATCCTTTTGATAAATCTGTTGACATGAAATAATTTCCTAGGAAGGTTGAAATTCCTCAATACGACAAATATGATGGGAGTGGAGATCCCCATGATCATGTGCACCAGTTTTATACCACAAGTTTTGAGTTCCATCAAAATGACTCATACCTTATGAGGTTGTTCCCACAAAGTCTTAAGGGACAAGAAATGGAATGGTTTACTAAGATAACTCCCCCTGTTAAGACTTTCAAAGAGCTTGTTCATAGATTTGTTCAACACTTTGCATACAATGTTTCAAGATCTATCACTTTGTTGAACTTATGTATCTTAAAGCAAAATCAAGGAGAATCCTTTGTTACTTTCTTACAAAGGTGGAGATGAAAATTCTCTTTTTATTCTAGAACTATTCTTGATAATGAAAAGATTGACATTCTTGTTAGTAATTTGGTTCCCAAAACGCGGTATGAAGTTAAGAAAATGGTTTTTGATTCATTTGACACCATGGTGGAGACTGCATGTAGAATCGATGATGTTCTAAGAGAACAAGGAATTTTAACTAAACATGGAAATAACAACAACAATGGTCAAAAAAACAACAACTCTAACAAGGATAAAGGGAAGAACCAATATTGGAATAGAAACAAACAAGTGATTAATGATGGAGTTGTGGATTCCTCCCAACCTAAATATCAACCTGTGCTACATTTATCTAGTAATGGTCAAGCTATGAAGCTCAATACATCCAATCAACAAGAAAGTAAGCCAAGCTACCAAGGTAAGCCTAAGAGTGAAAAGCGTCAATTTGAAAAACTTGGTGAATCATATGAGCAAATTTTAAAGAAACTTATTGATAACAATCTGGCACATCCTCATGATGCTATGAATTTTTGTATACCTAAAGTTAAACCACATTGGTGGAAGGAAAAATCCTATTGCATATTTCATAATGGTATTGGACATGATGTTGAACACTGCTAGAGACTCAAGTATATTGTTCAAGATCTCATTTAGTGTAAAAAAATTACAATAGATGGATTGAACACCAATGCTTATCATAAGGCATTCAAGGAACCTTTGCCCAAATATAAAAAGGGGGAGACCTCTAAAGATAATAATGGCAAAGCTGAGATCAATTATACTTACATAGATGTGGAGAATGTTATCAATATGCTTGAAGTTGTTGAACAAAAGGTTAATATGATGAGTGGCAGAGATCCTTATGGTTACGATCTAGATGAAGACTCTCCTCCTATTTTTGATAGAGAACCTGTTGTGGTGCTAATGGGTCCCAACTCTAGAAGGTTGTCTCAAGCCCTTAAAGTTGTTACCCGAAGTCAAGGTCCCATTGTCATTAGAGGACCCAATTCAAGTCAATCCAGTAAACCCAAGCAAGTGGCGTCCAATCCTGTCACCTTGAAACCAGCTGTCAATCCTAAATCAAACTACAATCTTGTTGATCAATTACAAAGAACCCCCACTCATATTTTGATATTTAAGCTCTTAGAGTTGTCCACTAGACATAAACAAATCCTTGAGGATGCTTTGCGCATGACAAATATCCCCAACAACTTAGATATTGGTCAATTCCAGAATATGGTTAATCATATTGCTACCCCTCATTTCCTTTCATTTTCAGAAGATGATGATAAATCTTTGAGCCATCCGCACAATCTTTCCCTTCATATTGAGGTTATGATCCATCGCACCTGTGTTAGGCACATGTTGATAGATGTGGGTGTTGGGCTTAATATTTTTTCTTTTAGTCTTTTGAAAGAATTGGGTTATTCTGAGAAAGTTATAGATACCAGAAAAAGGATTACTATCAAAGCCTATGATGAGACAAAAAGAAGTTCCAAGGGGTTGGCCGTCCTTCCTGTTAGGATTGGCCCTGTTTAAAAAGACATTGTATTTCAAATAGTTGATGCTGGACCCCTTGCCTATAATATCTTTCTTGGTAGACTATGGATTCATGATATGCAAGTAGTGTCATCTACCTATCATCAGTGTGTTAATTTCCCCTACAATGGAATAGAGATTTTTATATCTGGGGATAACACTTTATCTATTAATTCAATTTCAATAGGGGATCATGTTCCCCTCAATAGAGAAGCAAAATATTTTGATGCTACCTTAGTTGAATGTAGAGACAAGCTTAAGTCAGTAGACCTTGGTATGGGGGGGTATCAACTCAACTCCCTCACAAAATTAACAGTTTCACCTTGGTCTTATGGAAAACCTTCAAAAGAAAAGAAACCTTCCTCTTTAGCTATGACTTTATTTAGAAAATTTGTAGAATCATCAGTGCCTATCCAAGATGAGAAAGAGGAAACATTTGTTAGACTAGATCTATAGAGAAGAAAAATCTATGCAAAATGAGAACTTCTCTCCCTCTCCTAAAGCTTATGGAAGAGGGTATACCTTTGTCAAAAAGATGGGCTATCCTAGGTATGGCCCTCTTAATCACAATTTGGATGCTAGGTTTGAACCTCTTGATCTTGCTAAATTTGGACGCAAGTCTAAGAAGCCAGTTGGCCTAGGATTTGAGAATTGCAACAAGTGTACTAATCCTCTCTTTGAAAAGTTGGATAGTGACGATGAACCAGAGTATGTACCTAATTTGACAAATCAGAAAGATATGTGTGAAGATTGGGTCACTTCCACTACTCTCCTTTGGGGAGATTCAGATATTTCAGCTACCCATACATCAGTTGTAACTTTAGAACAAGAATCAGAAATAGAAGATAATTTGAGGGAGTGCCAATGAAATAATCTTGCTCATTTAATGGAAAGAGAAAGTGCTAATTTTGATGAAACTGAACCTTCCACATCACGATGTCCCAAACCTTCATGGTGTAAGCATCCTATTCACAGTTCAGATACAAGTTCTAATGAGTATGAATGGGACTCTTTTTCGAAGCCCTCCATAGTTTATAGAGATATTGATATTTTTCACACTTTTAGCTCTCTACTTGTGGTAGCCAATGAGTCACATGTAGGATTAGAGGTTTTGAACCCACACGTTTCCTTAGTGGATGATTCTTTTCTTGTTAGGATGAATCCTAATTTGGGTAGCTTAGAGGGATACTTGATAGACTTTGACTCTTCGGTCACCAACGATAATATCATCCACATTTATAACCTTGAACCAGTCATTGACTTATCCCTTGTTCATCCCGACCTCATTGATTGGTCCCAACGCTATCAAAAACCTGAGCTTTTGACATTCCAAAATGATTATGAGATAGCTTGTTATCTAAATGTCATTGAACCCGTAGTCTTTTCCACCAGTGAACCAACTACAAGTATGATAGAGCCAGACATCAAGTACCTTAGTCACAAGATAAAAAGAAAAGAAAATCAAAAGAATAGGTGTTCTGATGGCAAAAACCATTGTGTGGCGGTGTTAGAACCAAAAAAAGTAAAAATAAATGACATATCCAAGGGTGAAAACCTCTTTGAGGCACCTAAGGATGAGGTACTTGATCATCTCCCTAGCTATTTTTAGGATAGATCTTCAGTGCTTATTGAGCCAACACAAGCAGTTAATTTGTGTACAGATGAGGCTCCACAAATAGTACACTTGGCTGAGTCCTTGTCACCTCAAGAGAAAAAATATTACACTAAGTTCTTACAGAAAAAGAAGATCAATTTTGCATGGACTTATTTAGATATGCTAGGATTGGAGATAAATCTTATCATGCATCACTTATCTATATCTCCAAATGTCAAACCAGTTAAACAGAAATTGAGGAAGATGCATCCTCAATTAGAAAAACTCCTTGGTGCAAAATTTATAAGAGCTATTGCCTATGCTAAATGGATATCAGACATTGTACCAGTTTCCAAACATGATAAATCCATCCGAGTTTGTAGATATTTTAGAGATCTCAATAGAGCATGCCCAAAGGATGACTTTCCACTCCCCAATATAGATATGATAGTGGATATGATTGCAGGTTATGAGATTTATTCTTTGATGGATGGTTTTTTTTGGGTACAATCAGATTAAGATAGCTCCTGAAGATCAAGAAAAGACTACATTCACTTGTGCATGGGGTACCTATTGTTGGAACGTTATGCTCTTTGGATTAAAAAATACAGGAGCTACCTATCAATGAGCCATGACAACTAATTTTCATGACATGATGCATAAAAACATGGAAGATTATCTAGATGACACCTTGGCCAAGTCTAAACAAAGAGATACACACTTAGATGATTTAGAAGTAATTCTAGATCACATGGAACAATTTCAACAAAGGTTAAATCCTAAAAAGTGTGCATTTGGAGTCACCTCTGGAAAACTACTTGGCTTCATCATTTTAGCAAAAGGAATAGAGGTGGACCCTGAAAAAGTTCAAGCAATCATAAATATGCCACCTCCTAAAAACATTAGTCAAATGAGGATTCTTCAAGGACATCTTCAATCTATAAGGAGATTCATTTCACAATTGGCAGATAGAGCTCAACCTTTCAATAAGAAAATACATAAAGGGGTCAAATGTGTTTAGAATGAGGATTGTCAAAAGAGCATAGATCAAATCAAGAAGTACTTAGCAAATCCTCCTATTTTAATGCCTCCTATCCCAGGGAAACTACTTATTTTATACATTTCAGCAACATAATCTTCCTTGGGGGTATTACTAGCTCAACTTGATGAAAATGGGAAAGAAAGAGAAATATACTACATTAGTCATACTCTTGTTTCATATGAGGTTAATTACACTAGAATTGAGAAAGCTTTCCTTGCTGTTGTGTTTGCTTCGCAAAAGTTGTGACATTACATGCTTGCGCACACTATACACCTCATAGAAAAAATAGATCCACTCAAATACTTTCTAAGTAAGGTTGCCCTCACAGGTAGACTTGCTAAATGGATGATGATACTTTTAGAGTTTGACATAGTGTACATTGAGTGTAAAGCAATCAAAGGACAAGTCATAATAGATCAATTGGCTGATTTCCCATTACAAGATAATGCACCTATTCATGTTGACTTCCCAGATGAGCATCTCATGTATATGACTGAAAGAACATGGAAGATGTTCTTTGTTGGATCTTTTATGCAAAATGGTTCAGGAGCTGGTGTGTTGTTTGTTTCTCCTCATGGGTACATGATTCCTAAGTCTTACAAATTATTTTTCCCATGTACAAACAATATTGTTGAGTATGAAGCTTTAACTGATGGACTTAAGATGGCCATAGAGTGAAGAATCACAGAGTTACACATCTATGGGGAATCATAGCTGATAATCAACCAAGTTAATGATTAATATCAAACAAAACATGAGAAAATAGTACCTTACAAAAAAATGGTTGATTCCTTGAAACGCTACTTCACATTTGTCATGTTTTAGCAAATCCCTAGAGCAGAGAACAAAGAATTGATGCTATGGCTACACTTGCTTCACTTCTTCAGTTAGAGAAACATGAATCCAGATTTGAATTCCTAGTGGAAGAGCTACATCACCCTATCTTTGACTCCCAAGAAAGCCATGTCATTTGTACACTTGTTGGTCATGAGTCATCCCATTATGGTCCCATTTACTCATACCTTCATGATGGAATTATACCTGAAACCTTTAACCGATCTGAATATAGAAACCTTACCCAAAACGCCTCTCACCACTCCCTTATCGCTGGTGATTTGTATAGGAGGGGTCTAGATGGAACACTTCTTAGATGCTTAGAAAAGGAAGAATCTGACCAAGTGTTAGTTGATATTCATGAGGGCATCTGTGGGGGACATTCCAATGGTCTTTCCATGGCCTGAAGGTTTCTTAGGGCAGGGTACTATTGGCCTAGGATGCAGATTGATGTAGTAGCTTTTGCAAAGTCATGTGAAAAATGTCAAAAACACGGTAACCTGATACATACTCCAGGCAGGGAGCTCATTCCTTCTATATCTCATTGGCCATTTCAACGTTGGGCCTTTGATCTTGGTGGGAAGATTCATCCCAACTCATCAAGTGGACACAAGTTTATTATCACTACTACTAATTACTTCACTAAATGGGTAGAAGTTGTCCCACTTTCTATTGCCTTAGGCAAGACAGTCTCTCTATTCATTCTAAACCATATCATCTATCGATATGGATTGCCTTCCAAGATTATCACTTACAATGGAGGCTAGTTTAAAAATAAGAAACTTAAACAACTCTACAAGAAATTCAAGATTAAACAACATTGGTCCTCCATTTACTTCCTGCGAGCAATGGTCAAGCAGAGGCATCAAATAAGACCATTCTTAAAATATTGCATAGAATAGCTTGTAAGAATGGTAGAGATTGGCATTTACAAATAAATCTAGCTTTGTGGGCCTATAGAACAAGTATTAGTACTCCTACTGGGGCTACTCCTTTTGCCCTTGCATATGGCGCTGAAGCAGTGTTACCTTTGGAGGTTGAGATTCCTTCACTTCGAGTTTCTCTCCATGGTCTAGTTACAGATGAAGACTACTGCGCCATGAGACTTCAAGAGTTAGATCTTCTAGATGAAAAATGTCAAGCATCATTTGACCATATGAGGGTTTATCAAAAGCGCATGTCCAAAGCCTTCAACAAAAAGGTTCACCCTAGAGAATTCCATGTGGGAGATCTTGTCCTACATGAAAATCCTAAGAATCAACAACATAGAGATCAAAAGGGCAAATTTGAACCTAATTAGCTTGGACCTTATATTATTACAGCAGCTTTTGGGACAGGTGCTTATTTACTATCTATAGAAGAGGGAGAGCAGCTCCCTGATCCTATCAATGTCTTGCACCTGAAGAAGTTCTATCCATGATTCCCATTCTTTCTGGGGGCATCCTTTTGTACATAATTATTGATCTTGAAAAATCCAAAAAAAATGATATATTGTCAAAAAAATTCTAAAAATCAGAAAATGTCCTGAAAAAATGATCATCTTAGTGAAAACCTTGCAATATGCGCTTTGATGTATCTTCAAAAAAAATTATATATTCCAAAAATATAAAAAAAATCAAAAATTTAAAAAAAAATAGAAAAAGTGCCTTGGTGAAAACTTGGAAAGTAGCAAAAATTCAAATTTTTTTTTATAAAAAGTCCTGAAAAAAATGAAGAAAAAACAAAAAATTTGTAATAAAATCCAAGTGGTGAAAAACTATAAATGGGCGCTACTTGAGGCCTTTGCACCCCTATTTCTTAGTGCGTGTCCACAACACTTAGCCTTTTTCCATCATGCCTTGTCCTTGTTGCCTTGGTCTAGAATTGGTCTTTGTCTTTGCCTAGGGGGCATAACTGTGTTAGCTTTGGTCTCTTGGATGCGTTAGTCTTTAGGACATCTCACAAGTGGTGTTTTTAAACACCACCTCAACTGTATTTTTCAATACAATCCTTGACATCGAGTATTTTTCAACACTTATTAGTTTGGTCTTACCCAGTTTTGTCATGTGGTCTTACCTGCTTGCAGGCATTCAATCCTTATCCTCAGAACTCAGTATCAATTAACACACTTCGATTTTTAAACACAACACTTAATGCTTGAGATATGTCATGATATTTCTTTGTGTGCTAACTGTTATTGATTTTCATTGAGTTTCCTTGTCTAACAAGTCTCTCCGGGATGGATAGCTAGAGGACTTGGGGCATGGGGCATGTTTTTATTTGCTTCTTTCTTTATGCTTCACTATTTTTGCACAACCATTCTTCTGGTGATCCTGGCCTCTATGCCTTGATGCAAGCATGGTTTTTCTATATTAAATTGGGTAAGCTAACATCACAGTCATCTTGACCTTTATGTCTTTGATGCTTATGTTATAATCTTTCCATATTCCAATCCGATATAAATCGCATTCATATCTTCATAGTTGCACTTGTGATTAGTGATGATTGTGTGATTTTCCGATGTCTATTAATAATGGCCCAATGATGAAAATAAGTTCCTTAACATTCTCTAATGAATGATGAACACAAAGTCCTATGTTACAATTGCTCTATTGCAAGTACACCTTTGCATTTTCATGTAGCTTTCATTGTTA
>MU227658.1:5684102-5716736 GCA_018584345.1 Thuja plicata
TGTATAGCTAGTGCAGAAAAGAAGAAAGATTGGTTTTCAATGTATATTTTCTCCGTTATAACTGCTCAAAGTTGAACTTATCTGAAATCGATAGTTTTCATCTCCCTCCAAATTTCCCCTATCAAATCTACACCATTTAGAAAAAAAATTACATATTCTTGAAGAGGACTCTCTCCTCTAGTGTTAAATATAAATTTTACATTTTTTTGATATGATTTACTATTTTTTATTTATTTGAAGTAACATCTTCTCGAATGTTAAAATACCTACCTATTGTATTTTGAAATTATAATAAATTAGATCTAATCAAAATATTATAAACTTTATATGACAATAATCTTGACGCTGAGCTCTACTAAAGAGTGTTTTTTTAATATTTTTTTAAAATATCATTAAAAAGAGTAGGGGTTATTAAAACATCAATTTTCTGAAATAATTTTATTTCTTTGGTAATTGGTATAAAACATGCATTTAATAGACATTTCCAATTGGAAAAGTTTAACCACTTATCTATCTTAGCTAGAACTAATCTAGCTAGACCATATGTTTGATGAAAATTAATTTTTATTTAGAAATACTCAAATTTAGCTATGCTAATAAGTGGTCCTGAAATGTGACACAACTTTGTCCTTTTACCCAATTTATGATTTGTGGATGATATTGTAGTACGTATACAATTCAAGATTTTTTTTGAGATGATTTTTAGAAAGTTTTTGCTATCAATGCCAAAGGGGGAAATTGTTGGTATTATGCTTCAAGTTTTGGAGATGATATGTAGAGCGGTCTTGAGTGGATACATAATTGGTTGTTCTTGATGGAAATATATTCAGATATTATGATTACAGTGATCGGTAAGGACAATACATGATCGGTAAAGAGAAGATCAATTATGTATGTTCACTAGTGTTCAGGAAGAATATAGTTAAAAAATTATGGTAGCATTCAAGTTAAGGAAAGATTTAGATTTTTCAATTAGAGAAACAATATGTATATGGTATGAGGAATCTATGATTCTAATCACAACTTATTTGGTTGAGTGGTGATAGAGTTTTGAGTGTCACAGACACTAAGACAGGTAGAACTCTTATGTTCATGATCAACTCATCAGGAGATCACAGATCAGTGAATGGTAAAGTATATGTGATCATTTCTAATGACATGATGACATGGAATAAAGGTTATACATCTAATGTATTGGTATTTACAAGATTGATGCAAACATTTAAGACAGATTTGATGTATTACATTGGAGAAGTAAAAACATGTTTTGTTATCTTGGAGATATAAATTTGCAGATCTTATCTTGACCTAACGTGGTCATTGTAAATCACTTATTTCATTGAGATTATCAATTTGACACATGGTACTGTTGCAGTAAAATAATTAGAAGATCAATCTTAAGGCGGTGAAAGTTGTTTATATATAGGAACTCCTCTTATTGAAATGTTGTTGTTAATGTTAAAAAAAGGTTTTTGGTGATTAGGGTTTTATGATTTTATATTGAAATTATGAACATAGAATAGAGAGAAGTTTGCAGAGTATAGAGAACTGAAAAGGATCTGATAAGCAATCAGTGCGATTCTACATATCAACAATATTGTTACTCCCTAACAGTTGCAACAGGTCAAATCCTCTAATGAGGTGAACTCTAATATGTTCTAATTTGTAAATCATTTAACATGGTGACTTCTTAATTAAGGTTTTTAAATCCTCTAGTGAAGTAGATCATAGGTGATCTTATTGTACTCATAACAATGTACTAATCACTTCTAAAAGGGTGAACCCTTAGGAAGGGCATTTTTAGCTCCTAACAGGGCAAACTCATTTACTGCAATATTGGGCTTGTGTGCATCATCCCCATCATGGTTGTATCCCTCTTAAAAGTGTTTCCACATGAAAAATAATTGTGTTATGTGTGTTAAAGTTATGGATGCTTGATATTGTTTATTGTTATTTGTTTATTTTATTCATATGCTTTGGGATTAAGAAGTTTCTAGTGCAATTAATCAGATTGGTGGCTGAATTAGGTCAATATCTATTTGTAATGATTCACCCCTCCCCTCTTGGTCAAAATTTATCCAACATAGGTAATATTGTAGTTGCATCCACCACCATTACATCAGATGCATTTGACAAATATATTTTGACTAGACCGATCTGATTGAGATCATCTTCTGAGACATCATCTAGTACTGTAGGATCCAAAGATGGGTCATATAGAGTTGCAGGTCTTCCTACACGTGACGAGATATGAGCACTTTCTAGATAGCAACGTCACTTTGATGTGACACTTTATTTTTGGAGTATCTTTTTTAGTCATATTTCTATATTGCATACATGCATACCATACTGATAGAGTCTATCAAAGATGTCATTAGGGTTGCATATGGTCCTGTAGTTCCACCGAACTAGGAACACCATCAGGTTGTAAACAATACAGATCAAAACACTCTGCACAACACTTTGTAGTTGGAGAACTAGGAATGCGTGTTGGATATTCTTGCATCATAACTAAGGGCATAGAGGCATTTGATAAGAAGCTATGAGGGTTGACTTAGATTGACATTGGCACTGATATAGGATCCTACATGGATATGTTATTGCATCCAAGTTCTGACTCAACACCGCTCCCTTCTCATCTACACACCCCACTACATTCATTACTAGATAGGTTTGAGACAGGAGATGGTGCGAATGCTGAAAATTTTATTGACGATACGTGGGTGCACGCTAATGGTCCTCCTACTCTTGAGAACCATGTATTTAATTTTATTTCTTTTAACAACAATATACACTTATTCAATTTTTAGTTTATAGCACGAACAATTAATTATAGTCACATACATATTGATATTTGTAGATGTATTTAATATTTTGCAGCCCCAGTTAGTAGACCATACTACCTCCAGTGTTGGATCAGAGCGTGTTCATAGGAGATATTAAGTGGATACAACACCTATAGGTGGTCAGGTAAGTTCAAATATGATTTGTAAAAGCTCTCTAAGAAAATACCTTTGTTTTACGTCTTTGCTGGAAGAAAATACCTCAAGAGACCTAAGTATGACATTTCAAACTCACTTTTCATGGCCTCTTTAAAATTAGCTATGAGGAAATCATAATCCCCAGTAAAAACTAAACCATCAACATACAAGACAATAATTAAAATTTTACCATCAGCTGCCTTGATGTAAAGAGTGGGCTCACCATCGCTTTTTCTAAAGCCATTTCTCATCAAATATGACTCAATTCTATTATACCATGCCTATGGAGATTTCTTCATTCCATAAAGAGCTTTCTTCATCCTATATACCTTGTATTCTTCACCCAGAACTTCATACTCAGGTGGCTACTCCACATCTACCTCCTCTTTCAACATGCCATTAAGGAAGGAAGATTTCACATCGATCTCAAATGCCTTCCATTTGTGTTTGGTTTCAATTGCTATGACAAAATGCATAGTTTTCATCCTTACAAAATGGGCATACATCTCATCATAATCTCCACCAAACTATTTTTTGTACCCCTTGACCATTGACCAAGCCTTATACCTATCTATTTTTCCTTCAGCATTGCTCTTGATCTTGTAGACCTATCTAACCCCAATAATTTTCTTTTTGGGAGGCAAATCAGTTAGCTCCCAAGTTTAATTTCTTTCTCTTCATCCATGGCCTCACACCATTTATCACAAAATTGATGTTCTCATCAAATTCATCTTTTTACCATTCATCTTGGTAGATCTCCCTTAGAATATTTTTATTTCTTGGCATTAAGGAGGCGGGAGTAAGGTCAGAACACTAACTATTTTTTTTTTGTATTGTGCAAACCCATTTATGAGCCATTCGTAGGTATTTGTGTACCAATCTTGAGTTGGTAGGAGCCAAATTTCTAGCTATCTGTGACTGCTTTCCTTTCTCCCTATTCCTATCAGGAGGCATCAAGAGATTATGGGAGCTCTTTGTATCTGCTTCTGCATCTTCTTGTTGATCATAAAACTCATCATCTTCATTAATAATAGGAACTTTACTTGAAGTGTTTGATGATGTGTCCACTGAGGTTTCCCATGACTCATTCTCAATGAACTCCACATCTCTTAAAATGATGATCTTCTTAGTAACTAGGTTATACAACCTATATTCCTTGGATTCTAGACTATAACCAGTGAAGATACACTTCACACCCTTGTCATCCAACTTTTTCCTTTGCTCCTTTGGCATGTGTGCATATGCAACACACCCAAAGACTCTCAAGTATTCAATCGTCCATCTATATTTTGCCCATGCTTCAAGAGGAATCCTTTCATGTAATGCCTCTCTATGACTTCTATTGATCAAACATATAGTTGTTGTTATATCTTCTCTCCAATATTTTAATTTAGAATCCTTTTTCTTTCATCATGCTCCTTGTCATTTCAACAATGGTCCTATTCTTTCTCTCACCCACTCCATTTTTCTGTGGAGTATAACAGGTTGTAACCTCTTTCTTTATGCCATTTTTCCTACAAAAATTTATAATATTATTGGAGGTATAATCCACCCCTCTATCTTACCTTAGGAATTTAACATGATGTCCACTTTCTTTTTCATCCCGGGCTTTAAACTTTAAAAACTTATCAAATGCTTCAAATTTTTGTTTCAAAAAGTATACCCATGTCCTATGGCTGAAATCATCAATGAAGGTAAAAACTAAGTACTCCCCCCAATAGAAGTGATTTATATAGGGCCAATTAAATCAGTATGCACCAGATCCAATGGTGCTCTTTCCCTTCTAGAATTACCATATTTAAAGGGTTCCTATGTTGCTTACCCAAAATACAAGCCTCACACTTTCTACTAGACTCTACAATACATAGTGAACCATTTACCATTCTTTTCTTGTATAATAAAATTAAACCAGCATAGTTGAGATGCCCATACCTGAGACACCATATCTTGGAGGGGTCTTCATTTACGCTCCTTAAAGTTGATTGTTGTTGTACTTTGTACATGTTTTCTTGGGAGGTACAATTACAGACTGGGAAGAGAAACATGTCTCTATCTTCAATAGAAACATTCGGTTCTTTATCATTTCTATATTTTTGCAACAATTTTCTTACTCCCATCTTTCTCATAAATGACACATTGGTCATTCTCCATTAGCACTTTATATCCATTTTGAATGATTTGTCCAGCACTCATCAGATTGTGCTTTATACTAGGGGAAAAATAAACATTTTGAATCTCCTTCTTCTCACCTTGCTTGGTGGAGATCATAATAGATCATTTTCCCCCACAACTAGAACAATTCCATTGTTTCCCATTTTAATATCAAAATTTACATTTATCAATGAAAGAAAAAAGACTTTCATTACCACTCATGTGGTTACTACAACCATTGTCCAGATACCAAACCTCGGGGATTTATTCTTCACCAATGTTGCACATCATGAAGGTTATGGTTTGATTTCATTCAACCAGTTTCACATCAGGGGTGCATTTTCACTTTTCTTTGACAAATAACTTTGTTTTTTCCAACGCTCACTTCTATAATTCCCAAATACATGGAAATAATAACACTCCATATTGTTCTTATTCAAGATGTTGTTCTTCCTTCCTCCTCTAGAGTTGTTCTGAGAGCTTCTTTCTCACTAATGGCTTCCTACTTGTCCTGATCTTTCTCCTCCAATATTTCTTTGTCCGGAGTTTCCTCAACCTCTGCCTCTAGAGCCACATCTAGAACTATTTCTTCCTCTCCCCCTACCTCTTGCATTAGCTTTAGCATTGAAATATTTCTCTTGGAAAGACATTACATTCTTATTAAGGCGTTTCTCATGGGTTTGGAGAGAATCCATTAACTCATCCACAATCAATTTGGAGAGAACCTTTAACTCTTCAATGGAAATCACAATTGTAGAAAATCTTAAGGGTGAACTTATCAAGATTTTCTCTACTATTATTTTCTCCTCCATAGCTTCTCCATTCGTCCTCAATTGGTTTATTAAACCACAAACTCTTGAGATGAAATCTTAAATAGACTCATTTTCTTGTTAGCAAGAGACACTGTTGATTTATTTGATATGTTTTCATTGATGGAAACTACACTCTATTCTCTTGGTTACCTCACAAGCTCTTGATTTACTGGTTGTATACTTAGACAACACTTCTAAGTATGGATTAATATGAAAATCTAAAGGAAGAAACTTCATATCATTATGGGAAGATGTTTAAGAGTTATGGTTTGCAGATAGGATATGGTTCTACATCATATGGAGATCATTACCCAATGATTGTATGATGGAATTTTGATAGTCTATGAATTAGGAAGAAAAATTGCTTTCTCCATATCTGAAAGTTGTTTCTCTATAATTGATATTTTTGGAGTGATTAGACTCCTCAACATACTAAATCTTCCCAAAACTCTCCTTTTCTCAGTCTCAAGCACACCGATTTCGTCCAACAGCTTGGACACTTCATTATCCAGCTCAGTGACAGTTTCTGAGGAGGACCCATAACTCTTTACCATTTCATCTAGTGTCCTTTTGTCATTCTCAATGATGTCATCTATATTCTTTAAGTGCACAAGAGGATTATACAGTAGTTGTATAACTTCCTTCCATGAATTATGAAAGAATTTTCTTTAGCAATAAGGATATCTAGTATAGCCAAATCCTAATTGATTTACTTTCATATCTCTTCCATCTTCTTTGCCATCTATTTTTTCCAACTCTAACTATTTTATCCTTCTCTAAAGAGTCAAAGTAAACATCAAAGTCATCAAGGAATTTCTTCAAGTTATCCACTGTATCACTTCCCTGGAAAGTGAAAGGTAGGGGTAGAATTTTTTTGATACTATCAATTGTTATTTCCAATGCCTTTGACTTCTTCTTTGTTCTCTGTTTTGATCTCTCCTTAGCCTTAGCAAAGTCTATGTATGATAACTTCACCAATTCATCCTCATCCACACCATCAACATTAGTATTCAAAGGTTTATCACCACTTTCCAACAATAAAGTTGAAGAAATAGGAATAGATACATTTGTTTCTTGTTTTACTTCAACCTTAGTTTCTAATTCCTTCTTGTCCACAACTGAACTTTCTCTCAGATCTACCTTAGTGACTTCTTCCTTCTCTAACTTAGTCAAATTAACTACACTTTGTTCACTTCTTCCATCTATTTCAGAAATAGTATCTACATTCCCTTGAAAATGGTCACTTATACCCGCGAAGTGTCTAAAGACATAGGTACACCAGCAACAAAAAAGTCTAGTTGCTTAAATGTGTTGAAAAAATGACTGCTATCATCTCCATCCTTAGATGAGTCAATGTTTATTTCTGAAGGTTTATAGGAATCTCCTCTCAAAATAATTTTGGGCTTATTAGCCTTGGGCTTAGGAGGTGAAGGATTTTTAGGTTCTGCTTCCATTAGTACCTTATCAATAGCTTTGTGGGTATCCTCTATAACCTCATCATACTTTCTCCCCATAATTTTTAGATTAATCTTTCTTTGATTCTCAGTAGGGGTTTTATGGATTTCAATATCCTCTCATGTTCATCATATGAAACAACTAGTAACATATCATCTATGGCTTTTCTTTTATATGTTCATCTTCTGTGAGTGCTAACTGCTTCCTTCTTTCTAATTTTTCATACAAATCCTTAGGAATACTATCTTCAATTTCAAGTATAGTCTTTTTGAACACTAGAATAGATCTTTATATCTACTTGATATTGAAGGTAGTATGTTGATCAAGCCACTACTCCATAGTAAAGGAGATTTTGTAAACAACGATGGTCATCCATTCAAAACATAATGGTTTGTGGGTTTTGTTTAAAAGGATTGTGTATATTTCATTCACATGGATAAAAAGGATCATCATAGTGTTTCCTTAAGATCGAGTGCATAGAATATTGATGGAGTGAAATATGTGATATTTCTATAATGTTTGAGATAGTTTCCTTACTGTGGTTTTGAGGTTGCAGATTCTTCAAAAATACTAATTCTAGTTCACAAGTTTGAAATCATGCCGATTTAAAAAAAATGAAAGAGATAGAAGTAAAAGGAAGTAAAGATAGGAATAAGATGAAAGACCAAAAATGCAAATAGCTGATGTTTTCACCAAAGGGATATACTATGCAAAGGGTAAATTTTTTTTTACCAAAAAGAGAGAGATAATAGCAGAGTGAAATATTGTTACATAGAAGTAAAAATTCTTTCAAATTTTTTTTTGAAAGGGTAATGACTAGGGATGTGAAATGATGATGAGGACATATGTGAAATGTTTTCACTCAATGGAACTACTTGAAAGTTAATATGCAATAAATTTTAACTATTTTCTTATGTAAAGTTTGTTCATGGGAAAGGATCAAGTGAGGGGATATTGTTTTCTGTTGACAAGGTAAAGTGGAAGATTCTTTAAATATAAGGAAAGGAGTATGTTGCAACAAATTTGTGCTTTTCCATGAAAATATTTTCACAGGGTGCAAAGTAAACCATATATTATTTCAAAGAGTGTAGATTAAAGAAGATGTGGATATTTTCCAAAAAGATAAAAGATGAGGTAAAAGGAAAAAATAGATATTTGAAGGAGGGACAGGTGTTCACATCAAATAAAATATGGAGTATCTCTTTCTATATAATCTTTTTCCTTTTTATTTGAAAAGAGGGGAGTTCAGATCTGAAAATAGAATAGAAAGATGTATAGTAGAGGGTTAGATTTGTGTCTATAGGAAATGGGTATGTAAGTTTTACAGTATTATTAATGAGTATGGTCAAATTGAAGAAATTGTTGTAATATTGTCTCCATGTTATGTTGTCAAATTGCATATGAATCAACATATTATGAGTCTTTTTTTATTTATCACTATAATTTCATTGCATTTGGATAACCTATGTATGAGCTTCTTCCAAGAAGAATTAAACCCTATATTGGAGGTTATTGTGAGTTTGAAAAGACAAAAAAGGATCAATAAGAATGGTTTTGGAAACAATATGAGAAGCTTCATTAATGTTGATATTTAATGTGTAAAAGACTATTGGTTTAGAAGTGTTTACTATTTAATTTTATGTTCATGACCTTGGATTTTAGTATATTCCCAAATGCTAGGCACTAGTCTATGATGTGTTTCATATTTGGATCACAATTAATCAAATCATCAGATATCTTTTCCTTTTTTATTAATTGTCCTTTTGATTAAGTTATTTGTCTTGATGTATCTCCAAGGTCATTAGAGAAATCTAGACGACAAGTTTGAAAGTGTTCATATAGCATTACTCTATATGTCTTAGAGGGAGATACATAAATTGTGTGTTCTCATTTGTAGTAAATGTAAGTGGGATTGTGCATGAGGTTGGAAAAATATAAACACTCATTATCCAAAAATTTGAAAACTATTCACCATTATAGGTATGAATGGTGTAGTGTGTCAAATATTTATTGAATATGTAAATATGCTTCACTGGAATACCCTCCGGAGTTTGGTAAAGCTCAAAGTGAAGAAGGTTGTATAAACCTTGTCAATTAGTGTTTTCTTTCCCTACGGGGAAAATCACTAAAAAAATGGCAAATCTACTAGGGAAAGGAGATGTAAATATTTTCTAAATGTTTCCTAGAGTCTTTAGTGCTTCTTGTTAAATCAAGAGCCAGTTAGAGTCTAAAGTGAAAGAATCTAAAATTTGTTTCAGATCTATGTAATCTCAGCCTAGAGAATTTTTATTGTAGAAAGTTTAAAGGAGAGTGTATGCCTATATTGTTGGGAGAAACCCAAAATAAATATGTGATTCAAATGGCTTCCTGTTGTTTTAAATTTTCTTATACCAAGGTGACGACATTGAATGAAAAGAACTAGATGAAAATTTGAAGAAAGCTTCAAAATATGCAAATTTATGTTGCTGCAATACTCCAGGTAGTACTCAAAGTTTTATAAAGATTTTAACGCTCTCTATTAAGTAATTGAAGAACTATATGTTGGAAATATATAGGCAAGGGAATGAGAGGGGGGTGAATTAGTACCTCAGATAATTCACACTTTAGCCCTATCAATTTCAAACTTCTTACTCTTTACTCTTATGATTACCGATACCAATATTTTTTCTATCTTTAACCAATAACTGCTTATAACATTAATTGATAATGCATAACCGATAGCTTTGCAAATTAACAAACATAAACATAAACATTTAGATACTCAACACAATATTTTGGTATCACAGGAAACCCTTGGTGAGAGGGAAAAACTACAATGGGGATGTCACCCACAACTCATTACTGCAATAATAAGGTGCCTGGTTAAGAGCTTACAAAATTTATCATCTTCTGAATGATTTACCCTATTAGGAGTAACTATTATCCTGTTAGGAGTAACTAAAGTACTTTTAAATACTACTATGTGAAGATATTTTATCCCACTTATATAATTTTCACCTTATTAAAAGATTTACAATAAGTTCCTAATTAGAACTACTAAGTTATGTTAAAGACTACCTGTTTAAAAGATTTCACAATCCTTTTGGAAAACTATTAGGAATAAATCAACAAGAAATTTGACATGTAAATGCTTTCTCCTAAATCTTATCAGATCTTCCTCTTCTCTGTTCCTTTCTTGCTTCTCACTGTTCTATTCTTCATAGATATTCACTTCTTCATACTCTGTGTTGTATCTTATTTTTCATACATACATATGTTCATCTCTCTTCTTCTCTTTCTCTCTGGTATCCTTATATAATTATTTGACCTAATCCTTAAAACCCTAAAGTTAGATTGAACGATCATAAACTCATCATCTCATCGGGTGCATCATGATTATCCTTTTATCTGATAGGTGTCAGCAGCTGACAATTTCTTCACTGATAAACTTTATCGATAACCTTAACTTTTATGTTAGCATTCTCCACTTGATGTAATTTTCCATCAATGAAAACCTTAGTAAGATCTGTGTTAACCAGTAGAGGATATTGTCAAGTAACAATCTCCCCCTTTGGAATTGATGGAAAAATGTCTTCACTTCTATCGGGCAAGTTCTCCTTTTAATGTATGCACTTCTACTCCCGTTTCAGCTTCATTTTTACTTCTTCTATACTCCTTTTCTCCTTTACTTATTTTTTTTTTTATTAATTCTCCCCCTTTCTTTACTTCTCCCCCTTTGACAGCAATGCCAAAGGCGCATAAAAACAAATGATTGTTGGGGTGCTTAACTATTTTCTTTTCCTTCTGTATCATTTTACTTAGTCTGTATACTTTCCAAAATTACATTCCATTGCTCTTGTAGATGATTGATCGCTATAATATGTCCTCTAACTTGCATCACTCTATCAATAAGGTCTTCATTGATACTCTTCTCTTATGTGCTTAATAAAATAGTTGTAGCTTGTATTTGTTTCTGCATTAAGTCCATAATGATAGTTATCTTGTATGACTCTTCAAAAGTTGTTTTATTATCTGTAAGTACCTTCTATGTGATGTCGATAGCTATTGTTAATGTCTTTTTGATTTCCTCCAATTTCTCTGATAAAATTATTATATCTTCTTTCAAATTGTCAATACTTCTGTCAGTAGATGTTCTCAGTTGTATTATTGATCGCAATTCTTCTTTAAGCTTTCTGTCATTATTGATGGTGTCCACAAACTTCTGTAGTTGTTATGTAGCGGGTTCTTTTCCATTTATAGCAACTGCTGGTAATAATTTTGAAAATGTTTCAACTATATTCTTAATAATCTTTTTCTTTTTTCTTTTCCCTTAGTCCTTTTTCTATAGTTGTTCTTTCTATGAATTTCTCTGCAAATAGTATATTGTCCTTGTAGTGTAACTGAGTTGGATCTTTATTTAGAGTGTCAAATTCAGGTTTGTTATCCAAATCTTATATTTCTTCACTCTCTGAGTCTCTATATCTCCTTTCTTGTGTTGTTGCAGTTGTAGTCATGTTTTTTAGTGTCCTTGAAACGTGTACTTCTTCAGTTTCTGAAATTTCACCAATAGAGGGTTCTATGTCTATATGATATGCTTCCTATTAAAATTCTATGTTAACTATTGTTATCTTTGGTGTGAACCATTCCTCAAGATGTTCATCCTCTCCAATGCTTCCTCCATCCTCAGATTCATCACTAATTTATATTGTTTCCTATCCTTATTCTACATTGAATCTTATCGGGTTGTCATTTTCAGTTAGCGATTCTTTTGATTCTTCTTGCTCCTTTTCTGTATTGAAAATCATTTCCGATCTTTGCAGTGCTTCATCTTCCACTTATTTATGTAATCCTACTAATAACTATGATGCCATGTACTTCCTAAGAAATCTATTCTCATATTTTGTCAACAATAGGTCTATTTCTAGTGTCCTTGTTGTCGGTTTTGTAATGATTAGTGTTCTTGCTCTGCTCATCTTTTCTTCTTTCTCTGCTTAATTCCATCTTGTGCTGAATTTTTCTAGTAACAATGTAGGAATGTTCTGACTCAACTCGCTCAGAAATCTCCTAAACTTGTGTAGGTGAAATACTATAGTATCTTCAATATTTTTCTTTTCTTCTTATGTCCATGACTGATACTTAATCTTGCTTATATGACCAATAGTTTTGTGTTCTCTTATTCCATCTGCTAGGTCTTTTTATGTCCTTGGTATTTTTATCTTCACTTGTTTAGACTTATTTTCATTTTTTCATGTCCTTGTACTTTTTCATTTTGTTCTTTCTCTACTCTCGAATATCTGTTCTCTAGTATCCTTGTTGATGGATTGTTTTGTTTAGTTATATTTAATCTTTGCATATGTCTCAAGTATTGTATTTTATCTTTGTTTTCTTGTTTTACTGCTATCTATCTCTTTTTGATATTATTCTCCTGTATACTTATTCATAATTTAAATGTTGCATTGGTTTTCAGTATGTGTATGATTTCAAGGTCCCGTTAGATGTTAACTATGTTGGTAGTGATAAGTATGGCAAAATGATGAATGATGTCAGTTATGTTCAATATGACCAGATTCATTTCAATGAAGTTTTCAGATTGGTTATGTTGTTATCTGATGAAACTCATATATATGATAGAGGTAAATATTGGCTTTACTTTTTTGGTGTCCTAGGGCCACCAATCCAGGGGTACTGGTTTACATTTCTTGCATGTACATTGTGTATAAAGGTTGTGTGTTTTTTCAGTTGCATGGTTTGTTCTCTAGAGATTGGGATCTTCGTATTAGTTTATATCTAACCATCCCCAACTAGAGCCACTATTGGTACTCTCAAATTCTGAGAGAATTTGGAGTGACAATATAATTTTTTTTTGACGAAGGCATGGAAAGAGTACCCCTGAACAACTATTTTAAGGATCCACTTTGAGAACTGACAATTTGAAACCCAATGATTATCATGAGAAATCACTTTTGAAATATGTTCTTCACCTCTGATTAAGCTCATATGCCCATTTGAAGCTTCTTATGATCAGATTTAATGTGTTTTTGAAGAGCTTGTTTTAAGGGGTTTGCATAGAACTGTATTCTGCACTTTTCCATAAAATCCATGTGGCCCAATTTAAAGGCCTATAGCTCGTGCCCAATTGACTGTCATAACTAAAACATCATTTCCCTATGTTATAATCATGATAAATAGCTCCCATTTGCATTTTCAGAGCTTGTTCAATTCATTTGACCTATTTTCCACTTTAAAAGCAAAAGTAATTCATTCGTATTTACTGAATGTGTAATGTCAAAGTTATCAGCAGGCTGACTTTGAAGGTTAATAAAAGTTGATCAATTAATCATCAAGACATGAAATTCACTTCTCTATATTGCTAGTATGAAAATGAACTCTTGTACACACTTTGAGATTTTCGAGAGTTCATTTGAGGAGTTTCCCAAGTCAAATCCAGAAGCAACTTATTCAATTTTTCAGCAATTATAGTAACACATATTAAGAATGGTCATTTTCAGAGGGTTATAACTTTAGACTTGTTGATCACTAAGAGATGTCATTTGTTGCCTTGTATTCTCTGTATCTCAGTGCATATATGTGCAAGTTTTAGAGTTCCGGAGAGGTCATTTGGTATTTTTACTAAGCCTATTCCATTTGCAGATTATTGTGTTGAACAACTTAGATATCTAATCTAGGTGGCCTATTTTGAGTTTTAAAATCTTGCACCCAGTTGATGATCAAAGGCTAAAAATTGGTTCATCATATTTTTTTTTTTTTGCATGTAAATGAAGCCTCATGCATAGCTACAAGGTGCCCTGATGAAGTTAGGTATCTTTTCAAAGATCGTATGAAATGCAGTTTATCACTCTTATAGTTTGCATGATCATAACAGTTTGAAAATGGTCAAATTTTAGCATAAATATTTTGCAGATTTGAATTAGGGGTTGGGTAAACGATTTTCCATACATGTTCTTTGTGTCGCAATGAACAAATCTTCTCAGTTGAGGGTCCTCAAGAAGTCATTTGGTATTTTTATCAGAGATGTTTTGTCAAGGTTTCAGATTAATCCTCAAATGTTCAATTGCTGAATTAATGAAATAAGCAACTTCGAAGATTAAAATCTTTTGCTTTGGGAAGCGTCAAGAAAATCCGTTTTACGGGATGTTTCCAAATACATCAAACTACATGTTTGTAAGTCACCAAGGTCCAGTAATGTGTTTTGCTCAGTTTGTAAGGTCACTTCTTCAGGCCCGTTGCCTTTTTCGAGCACTGAACAAAGTGGGTTGAAAATCAGTTTTTAATGATTGTATGTTTCATGATTTCATCCAGAATGCATGGCCAAGTCATCAAAAATCAATTTTAGAGGTCAGACTATTTGCAAGAGAAAAACTTTACAGCAAAGAAAAAATTTCAAGATTTCAAATGAGAAAATTTTTGTAGCGGAAGTGCGAGGTGACCCTGCACCTCCATTACGTTCTATGGATACTACTCCAAAGCAGAGAAAAAATATAACCCCGCATTTCCCCTATGAAAGAGGGTCAAAATGAAAACTCAATGCAGAATTGCGGAAGGGCAAAATGAAAAATGGTAAGGTGTTTCGAGCGGGAAGTTCTAGGTTTAGGGATGTGATTTCAAAGGATGTCATGACTGCTGATCTGCACAAAATAGATTTGTTGAAGTAATTCTAAAAGCCATCATGTGGAGCAGATTTGCAGTTGTTCTCATAAGTTACTATGTTGTTCGATAAGCTTGGCATGGGCCGCCCTAAGGGCGTAGGATATGGGTTCCTCGAGAAAGCTTTGGGATCTTTCAAGCAAGCACAAGGGGCATGGGTATGGATGCCACCCAAGGCATATATTGGGTACATAAACTATTTTCAAAACAATGTTTGATGGGTATGCCTACAAAATGTGGAAGTACAGATGGTGCTCATAAATGCAGAAATAGATTTGTTGATAGGCATTAGAAGCCTTCAAGCATACACATTTGGCAGGAGTTCAGCCAAATTCCACAGTATTCTCGCTAACTACGCCATAGTAAAAGAGGTTTTTTAAACAACGATGGTCATTCGTTAAAAACATAATGGTTTGTGGGTTTTGTTTAAAAGGACGATGTATACTTCATTCACATGGGTAAAAAGGATCATCATAGTGTTTCCTTAAGGCTGGATGCATAACAGATTGATGGTGTGAAATATGTGATATGAATCAACATGTGAAATATGTTGTTAGATTGTCTCCATGTAGTTTTGTCAAACTGCATATGAATCAACATATTAAGAGTTTTATTTATTTATCACTGTAATTTCATTGCAGTTGTATGAACTGTATATGAGCTTCTTCCGGGAAGAATTAAATCCTATATTGCAAGTTATTGTGAGTTTGAAAAGACAAAATGGATCAATAAGAATGGTTTTGCAAATGATATGAGAAGTTGTCTTAATGTCAAGATTTAATGTGTAAAAGGCTATTTGTTTACAAGTGTTTACCGTTTAATTTTGTTTTCATGGCCTTGGATTTGACTCTATGCCCAAATGCTAGGCACTGGTCTATGATGTATTTCAGATTTAGTTCAGAATTAATCAAATCATCACATAGATTTTCCTCTTGTGTTCTTTTTTCTTTTGATTAAGTTATTTGACTTCATGTATCTCCAAGGTTATTAGAAAAATCTGGAGGACAAGTTTGAAAGTGTTCATATAGTATTCCTCCATACGTCTTAGAGGGAGATACATAAATTATGTGTTCTCATTTGTAGACAATGTAAGTGGGATTGTACATGAGGTTGGCAAAGTCTAAACACCCATGATCCATAAATCTGAGAACTATTCACCATTATATGTCTGCATGGTGTAGTGTGTCAAAAATTTATTGAATATGTAGATATGTGTCATAGGAATACCCTCTCAAGTTTGGTGAAGTGAAGAAGTGAAGAAGGTTGTATAAACTTTGTCAATTAGCGTTTTCTTTCCCTATGATAAAAATCACTAACACCGACATTGATGAAGAGATCTATATTGTTGTTTGAGGTTGGGAACACATTTTGGGTTTAGATCTGGTTGAAACTTCACACGTTAATCAAATTGTGGTTGAGGTCAAGCGATGGTGATATTACTTTTGCAAGTGGGTATATAAGATTGAGTTTTTGTGATAAAATATAAGAACGATCACCAGATAAGCTAAGGATATATTCTTTGTGTGTGAGGGATCAATAATCAAAGGTTCGATTGGCAGTTGAGCAGAATTTTTTTGTACTTACATGGAACTGTACAAGAATAGTTGATGCTAACCATCAGTTCATTTTGTTGGATTGTAGTTCAATCATTTGTGTGGCAGTGAGCCTTTATATGTTGTAATATGAGCAATGAGCTCTAGGTTGTAAGCTTAAGTGCATGTGCATTCCCCTTATGTACTCAAACCTTTAACAGGGTTATTATTTTTATAGAAGTAATTACTTGTGGGTTCCATCCCCACTGTGGTTTTTCCATTAACTAGGTTTCCACACAAAAATCATGGTGTCATAATGTTGTGTATATTTTGTTTATGTTTCTATCAAGTTTACTTTCAATCATATTTGGATTATGGTTGTTCAATCAGTTTAATAAGGTAAAAAGGTTTAGAACATTAATTCACCTCCCCCCCCCCTCTTAGTGTTCCTCAATCCTAACAGTTGGTATCAGATCTTTATGCCTATGAGGAATTCTAATAGTTTGAGGAAGATCCAGATAGAGAATTGAATAGATTCTAGTAGTGTTCAAAGACAACTCTTGGTTGTACTTGAAGATCTTGAAAATCAAATGTTTACAACCTGGAATTGGAAAAGAGACTCAAGGATGCTAAAAAATTCATTGAGAATCTGAAGAAACAATTGAACAAATATAGGGATAAAATGAAAGATCTTGTTGAAGAATTGAAGTATAAAGGAAGCACTAATGATTCACAAGCCTTAAAAGAGAAATCAGATGAATGTGAACAGATCACAAAAGACGGGAGATAATTTGAAGCATGAAATGGAAGTTGTGGTAATGAAGATGACTAATGATATTGAAGAAAAGAAAAATATTGAGCAATCCTTGAAGGACAAATTTGAGGAGTGTCAAACTAAATTGTGAGGTTGGACAATCGCAGATTAATCTTGAGGAATCCACACATAATGAGAAAGAACTTGAAAGAGTTAATGAGATACTTAGGAGTGAACAAGCTATTGCTAATGAATATGAAAAAAAATTAAATCTAGCTTAGCGAAGCTTGATGAAAATCTAGAAATCCTAAGACCGAAAGGAGACACACAAGGACTTGGATTTGAGAAGGGAGAGAGCTTTGGATTTGGTTAGAACAATACCTTATCAGAAAAATAGATGGAATAACCTAAAAGGACACTTATGAGGCAACCTATTGGAAAAAAATTCGACAGGAGATTTTTTCATGCAACAAATTTGATCATAGGGTGAATCAATGTAGGAGCAGGCTTAATGCCACATCCTTTTCTGACTATTGTTACACTTGCTACAACTATGGACACAAATCAAATAAATGCAGATCAAAGGTGAATAATTATGTGAACCAAGGAAATATAACCTTCTATAAATACAACAACTTTGGACACATGGAAAAGCAATGCAAATAGAGGACAAATCCCTAGAAAACAAGGTATGGAAATGTGTTATGTTTTAATTGCAAAAAATATGGTCACGTTACTAGGAATATTTGCAAATACAATAATATAAGAGCTTCGGTAGAAAGAAACAATGTGCATAATGATAAAGGGAAGAAAATATTTGACGTGGAAGAAGTTAGGAAGTAGGAGAGTAAGACATCAATGGGAAAAGATCATATTGAGACCAATATAGTGATCGTACTAGAACCTGGTGTGGAAATTCTATTAGCAAACTGATTAGGTCAATGACCTAAGGGGGAATTTTCATGAAAAATATTCTACCTGACCCTTGAATCGAATAGTGCAGTGAATGTGATCAGTATATTTGCATGTAGAAACAGATTGAGGACATGTTTTATGATTCCAAAGAGTTTTCCCTAATGTTTTGAAGGTTTGATAATGAATTTTGTATCCTCTTTTCTAAGGCAGTTTGAATCTAGGGTATAACACATTAATTGTTATTCACTTTTTGAGTGTGCAAAGTTACAAAAGGGAAATTTTTCCTTTTATTTCACACCTTGCAAGTTGAAGAAGTGATAGCAGAACATTTGAAGGCGATTTCAAAGTAGTTAAAAGCAACTCATGTACAATTTCGTAGTCTAACCCTAATTCGTCAAGAAAGGTATTTTTCTTCACATAATTTATCATTTGGAGCTAGAATCATGGATATGCCTCATGTTGTTGACATTAGCGAGCATCCAAGACTAATTTTCAAGAAAAATCCTTACAAATCTATGAAAGATGATCTAGACGGTGCATTTTCATCAGTTACCTATGGTGTCTTGCATGTACAGGATATTACGCTTACATTCATTAAATTTGGAAGAATTGGGTAATATTGCAATTGCTCAGCAATACAAGGAATTATTTATGGATTCGGTGCTAAAGGATGAATACAAAGTTTTGGAAAAGAATAAATTCTATCAATTTATGTATTTCCTAAAATTCTTTGAACCAGATTGGGTTCAATACGTACTTATCAGAGTACATGATTAGTTCACATGGCTTGATAAACTATATAAGATCACCAAGGAGGTTATGAAGGTGGTTACAGGTTTTTGTGCTAATGGTGAGGTACCTACCCTAAAGTATATCAAGAAATATGTGGTCATCGGCTCTTAGTGAGATAAACATGCAATGATTGATAACAATATTTTGCAACCTGACGTCAAGTTTGCGTCTATCATTCTTGGATACAAGGTATTTCACTCTAGCAGGGAGAACTCAATATATAGCACTGTTATTTATATTTATTACAAAATGGTGATGAAGGATGCAGAGTATGATATCTATGAATCATTGAGAGGTTAGCTTCTGGAGAATTTGGTAAAGGTCAAGGACAAGAAGCAATATTTTAAGTATGATTCCTTATTGGTATGCATATTCTTCTATTTCATAAATTTCCTTATTGGAGTTGGTAATGTTAAGTGGAAGGAAGAAAAGCTTATTGCTATTTAGATTATGGATTTCTATGATATTCTTGATGGGAAGATTTGAAAAAGTTCTTTGTGGGGTTACTTTAAAAGTTTTCAAGAGTCAATACAATTGAGATACAAAATCACTCATGAAATTGATAGGAAATATGAGGATAGTATATGATTCATGGTTGAAACTGATGAATTTTGAATGGAAGCAGAGGAACCTAGGACCTCATGGGTAATGCCTATGGGTTATGACATGGATTCTTCACTTCTTGAAGTTTATGCAGAAGACATTTTGAAGAATCCTATGGACAAGAATGAGAAAAGGTTCGGTACTTATGCATAAAATATCCTTAAAGTACATCTATAGGATAATAAACCTACAAGGGAAAGGAAAATTAGAAAATAAGTTGAGATGATGGGTGAGAAATAAGTTTTAGAAAATAAAAGATGGCAGAAGCTAGGAAGAAGTTCTATGAGAAAGAGAAAGAGAAGGTAGGAAAACAAGGTCCAATAAATTTTGATGTTGATACCCCTCCTACCTACATACCTTTTGCATCATCATCTAGAGGTAGACAGACAATAAGTTCAATTTCTACTATAGTCTGTCTAGTAGACAAGGAGCCTACTATATCAAATAAATTTTCTACACCAAGGACATCTACATCGGAGGAAAACAAATCTAAATTAGTCAAATCAAAGGACAGTTCTATGACTACAATCAAGAAAGTAAAATTCAAGCCTAAAAGAGTTTACAAAGGAGAAAAAGAAGAGGATGAAGAAACAAATTCAGATAAGGAAGTCAAGAAGTTGAGGACATAAGGAGCTAAGACAGCTAAAGTAGTTAGTGAACCTACATATGAAGAAGAGCCTACAAATTAAAAGCCTAAAAATGACTTAGGTAAGCCACACCATTCTTTTAATGATGTGATTAAGAATATGATAGTTCATAGAATTTTGGTTCAAGTAAAAATATATTACAATAGATATGATTAGTAAGAAAATATACTAATTGAAGAAGGATTGGTTTTCTACTTGAACAAGTATAATAGAGCCTTGATTGATTTAAAAGGAGAGATTCTAGATGAACTATTTAATGTCTTAGAAGGAACAAGACTCACTGCACAAGAAAAAGATAAGGATATAAGAGAGAGAGAACCTTACTGCAAGTTTTTTGATTGATTGCTATGGATGAAATTGAAAATATAATTGATTTAGCAAATAAGGTGTTGCGAAGTAAGATAAGGATTAAAAAACATTTGATAGGAAAAGTTGATGAAATAATGGAGGAGATTGAGAATGTGGTTACAAAACTTCTAATAGATAACTAACTTGATGTTGCTCCAAAGGACAGTGAGAAGGAAACACATGTTGAACCCTTAGATACTGTGGGAACATCTTTTCAAGTGACAAATGAAGAACCAGATGTATTTATTGCTGGAGTTCCTATCACATTTTTAGTGCAACCTATGACAGACATTGAAGAATAGACTAATGTTACTCCTTTGAATCTATCTTAAAATGACTATGTCATTGGTGAGGAAAGGAGAATGTTGAAGAAGTTGGAGATGATTTTCAGATGACTGATGAAGTAAAGACAAAATTTGAGACCCAAGAGGGTGATAAAAGATAAGGAAAAGGATAAGGGTGTAGATCAAACTGATGAGGTGATGGAGGAGAAGTTTTCTGATGAAAAAGTAGTAAAACTTGAGGTAAGAGATATTGCAAAGGAAGTGGAAGAATTTTTTGAAGAAGATAGTACTAACATAGATGACATGATTATTCAAGGTCCTATTTAGTTGGACTCATTGAGCCTGTTAAAGATGATGAGACTTTCTTTAGTGGCTCAGGCCAAAGAAAGAAAACAAAATTTGAAAATTCACATGAAGGACAATGAGCTTTTAGAGCTTGCATTAGATGTGTTAGAGAAGATTATGTCAACCTATGTTAGAGATTATAATTATTCCTTTTCAAGTCAGCTAGAAGGATTACTTAATGTTATTCATTCTCATTTTCATTCTCTGGGGGATTCAAATTTGGTTAAGGTGAAAAATGAGTTTGATAAAAGAATATATGATGATTTTATTTCTTCGATTGTACAAGGGGTATATGCACCAAGATGGGGAACCAAAAAGGTGCCAAATAAATTTTTGGTCTCCCATCCGCACATAGGGCATATGGGCTATAGGGCGCAAGCCCTATGGCTTGGATTTCCCAATCCATAGGGTGCACGCCCTATAGCCCGCCCGCAATTTAAACCATAGGGCATGTGCCCTATTAGGTTATATATATATATATACATGTATATGTATATACATGTATATATATACATGTATATATATATATACATATATATATATACATATATATATGTATATATGTATATATGTATATGTATATGTATATATATATGTATACATATATGTATATGTATACATATACATATATGTATACATATACATATATGTATACATATACATCTATATATATATACATGTATGTGTGTGTATATATATATATATATATATATGTATACATATACATATATATATGTATATATATATATATATAGAGAGAGAGAGAGAGAAGTGTGGTCTTTCTCCTTTGTCTTCAATGAGACATTCAAGTCAACTTATACCCTCCTAGTATCCTAGATCCTTTCTTACACCATGCCTTCTACCTATTCAAGCTAGTAGAACTACTTCTCAACTCTTCTCAATTGAATACATTCAATTCAAGATCTTGCACTTTTGAGCTTTAGGGACACTAGCCCTATTCCAAGCCACAAACTAGAAGTATTCACCAGTGACTCCAAAAAACCAAAATAAATATTGGGACACCTTCCTTATGTCATGGGGACCAAGAATCACCCTTTGGTTTGGCCCTCCAATTTTCGTACAGTACCTATCTAGGACTGTCCTAGAATTCCTTGTAGGTTTATCCAAGTGTTTATTTGGACTTAACTTTTCCTCCCGATCACCTTTTAGGAAAATAAGGATATATCTAGATACCCTTTTGGAATTTATGTAAAACCCAAAAGCCTTAGACTCCAATTCCACTCCAGCAACACCTAACACTCACCAAGTTTGCAGACCTAATTGACCTAACTAGGCTTAGATATCAAAGCAAGTATTATAAATTGGGTGCATGTGATTTAAATAGTGCTTCAGACCTCTTCAAATAACTCCCCACAACTCAAATCCACTCTTAGATCACTCAACCAAACTATCTAACAAACATAATACTTCATTCTCCTTCATTCTAGGCTGAATACATTGAGATATTTAGCCTAGGGCTTCATGCATGAGGGCTTTACCCTTCGATCCATCTTTTTAGCTTCTAGAATCCTTAAATATGTCATCCTAACTTGTATTTTCTAGGATCTTAGTGAATTCCACTGACAGAATGCAAGTTAGGACTCCATTAGTGAAATGTGCTTCTAGAAAGCCTCTTTCTGGACTGTTTTAGGAAAACTGGATCAAAAACACCTCAAACCAAAACTAAATGACTTTAAACCAATTGGAAAGTTATGCTAACATAGAAGACCTTCAAAAAATCAACTTGGTTTTAAGAGATCACACCAGACACATCCGTACAACTCATAAATGCTTAGAAAAACTCTTCATCTTCCATTCCAAATGCATCAAAACTTCAATACAGAACTTCTAACCATCTAGGTTCAAAGTAAACACTTAAAAAAACTTCATATGTGAATTTAGATTGATCCAAAATGCCCTATAACTATTGGGCTTCCATCTTGCAACTCTCGAGCAACTTTTGAAAGTTGCATGAGCAACTTTTTGACAACTTTTCAACATTTGGAAAAATCTTGTCCTTTTGCACTCGAATGCTTTTGGAATGAATCCAAACCTATCAACTTGTCATAATATTCCTAAAATGACATGGATCCAAAGATTTAACACTAAGGAATCCTAAAAATATTAAATCATGCTTAAAGCAACTTAAGCCTAACTAGGTGATCCAAATGGCCTAAGGCATCTCTAGGCTCATAATATTGCCTAAGAGATCCTTGACCACACACAATGATCCATAACCAAAATAGGATGATCCTCTAAGATTAATCTGTTTATTAGAAACATAAATCTTGTAGAATGACAGTCAATCAGTCACAGTCATGGGTGCACTGCACCAGAGAGAGAGAGAGAGAGAGAGAGAGAGAGAGAGAGCTCTCCCCAGCTCTCTCTCTCATTTTGTTATTTTGTGTCTAATATAGGGTGTATGCCCTATAGTGAGTATAGGGCGTATGCTCTTTTAACGACATTGAAGTTTACCAAGCCTAAGGCTTGGATTTTTCTTGGATTTCTAACCCAAAGACTTGGAGGATTTAAACGGGTCTGAGACATGTTTTCCAACAAACCTAGAAAAAAATAACATTTTTTCTTGTGTGCTCCCCATCAGGTTTGCACATGATTCAATAATGATAAAATCAGGCAGCATGATATTGTAGATCTCTCCGATAGCTATCTAACCATTTAATTTATTTTGAATTCTCATTATGTTAAGCTTTTCATCTCTAATTTCTTTTCTAAGTATGTCTGATTTTTGTCAAAAACCAACGTGTATTCATTTGGGCTTAGATTTTGGCTCGTTCATCGAATTTTGAAAAAAATTATATTTTCAAAAACTAGACTCCATTCTACACACTTAAAAAAAATAAGTTTTGATTTTCAATTAGTTTTCAATGATTTGTAGGGGGAGTACACAGAAATTTCACGTTTTCAGGATGTGTCCACTTTGGAAAATGGCAAAAAATCACAATTTCATCAAAAAGTTAGTAGAAAAATCTGGGATAAACTAGGTGGTGTTAGCTCATTTCTCACTAGAGCGATTAATTTTTTTTTTAAAGTTAACATTTTAGAGGGAGCACACCAAACGCTATGTTATGTTTTTTCACAAAAAATAGGACCACTTTTTGCTCTCCCCCTTTTTGAGGGCGTTAATCTCTACCATTTCTAAAATAAATTAGTATTTTATAAACTAGATTCGAAGTAGAACAACTCTTGTTTTTGTCACATTTTAAAATATTGAGTGTAACTATCATCAATTTCTCGTTGAAATTCAAAGTTTGCTGATTTCAGAAGAAAAAAAAAGTGGCATCTTATACCCCCTTTTTGGTCCCATATCTTTGTGCACTTACCCCAAGACAAAATCTATTTGGAAATTGGTATTAAGAAGTTGACAGATTCTCTAACTAAATGTGGAAACATCTTCAAATCATGTATTTATTATCCCATGTGTGTTTCTAACATCAAGAAGATCGTAAGGAAAAGTGAGGATGAGTTGAGCAAGTTGTCTAAATAATATGATCCCTTGACAACTTCAGCCTCTAGTCATGTAGTACAAGTTACATCTTTAAATTAAAATATTAGGACAGTTATTGTTGAAAATGATAGGATAAAAGGGAGGATTGATGAACTCCAAATTCATATCACAATGAAGTTGGATATCTTGTTTTATGGCCTAAAGGAGGCATAGGTAGCTTATTCCCATCTTGATGTATTAGATCTTGTAGTTTTAGAGAAGCTAACACGTGCAATTTGTGAACAGATCGAGATAGTTGAGAGCATAAAGAAGAGTTGGGATATTGATTTTTATTTTATGAGAAACACTTTTTCAGATGTGTTCAAAATTGTGTAAGTATATATTGTATACTTGTGTATAGGCGATGACATGTAGGATTTTGGTAGAACACTTTTGTTTTGTTTCTGGCCTTTGCCATTGATGTAAAAGGGGGAGAGATAAGGAGTGAAAAATGAGATATTCAACATAGGGGGAGCACATAATTTTGGTTAGGGATAGATCTTTTAGGCATTTTGCATCTTGATTTTGGCACTTAGTCATTTTTTCTCGAAGTGTTGCCATCAATGCCAAAATGGGAGATTGTTGGCAAGAGACACTGCTCTTGATGTTTTTTATGTTTTCATTTATGGAAAATATACATACTTTCCATGGTCACTCATCATGTGTTGGATTTATCGAAGGATTTATTACAAATCTAGCTAAGTATGGTAGATCAAGGACAGTATACAAATTTCAGTATAAGGATCGATACAGACATTTATGATGGAATTTTGGGTCATGAACCTGTGAAGAGCTTCATTGGAGTATAATGCATGATACTCCTACTTCAAATATGTTGGTTAGTTTATATGATCAATTTATGCCTCTCTATGTATCAGTTTACTTGTATTCAGTGAGGCATAGTGACAGTATGTTGGTTGATCGATCAGTGATCCTATCAGGTTGATGGGATAATTGTTTTCAAGTATTTTTCTAGAGATGACATTGGTTAAGAGACCTATGCTTTTGTTTAAGGTTAGGAACACATTTTGGATTTATATTTGGCTGACACTTCACACATTAATCAAACTATTCTTGGGGCTAACTCATGGAGATATTATATATAAGATCGAGTTTTTGGGATGAAATATAAGAACAATGACTAGATAAGATAAGAATATATTATGTGTGTGTAAAGGATTAGTAATTAGAGGTTCTATTGGTATCTCACTATAATTTTTTTGTACTTAAATGGAACTGTACAGGCATAGTTTATGCTAACTATCAGTTCATTTTGTTGGATTGTGGTTCAATCATTTTGTATGGTAGTGACCCTTTATATGTTGTAATCTGAGCAATGAGTTTTAGTTTTTAAGCCTGAATGCATGTGCATTCCTCTTATATACTCAAACCTTTAACATGGTTATTATTTCTACATAAGTAATTACTTGTGGGTTCCATCCCCGCCATTTTTTTTCCCTTAAATGAGTTTCCACGTAAAAATCATGGTATCATAATATTGTGGATATTTTGTTTATGCTTCTTTTGTTTACTTTCCATCATATTTGGATTATGGTTGTGCAATTAGTTTAATAAGGTTAAAAAGTTTAGAACATTGATTTAACCATCCCCTCTCAGTGTTCCTCAACCCTAATAGTATGAATTTTTCATATGTATTACATATTCTTTAGGTCTAGTGCTAGTGTGTCAAACTATGTTGTAATACCTTTTTTAATTCAAGCTGACATGTTTTGTGGCTAGGCCGACATATGTATTATCATATCTATATGTGTGTGTGTGTGTGTGTGTGTGTGTAACAATTATTTTGTATATGATATTTAGAGCAAGTGAACAAGGATGCTAAAGATGGTATGGTGTGAGTATAAGTATGCATCATTGGTAGTTAAATGTGCTAGAAAAAATAAGAAGACTGAAGGTTATTGTGAAGATAGAGCTAAGGAATTGTTCAATTTTGTAGAAGGTGATGGTAGAAGATCTATAACCAGATCAATTGCATTGTGATACTACTTTGGTTTCAACTAGAACTATTTATGCGTATACAAATGCAACTATATCAATTCACATTTTTTTGTAAGATGTTTTTATCTAAATTTTTATATCAGGGTAGTTATCCCAATTTGCAGTAAGCCTATATGCAGTGAGAAAACTAGCAGTGAGCCCTTTGTAAAAATCACCTTAACCTGTGAAATATTCATGAGAATTAGTTTCTCTATGGTTTTTCTCATCTTGGGTTTCCACATTATATCCCGTGTTACGGTATTTATTGTTATTTCTCTTTCAAGTTTTATCAATTTTATTTTATGTATAGTTTATTATTATATATTGATTCAAAAGTTTTATGAAAATTATTTTGGAATAACTAATTCACCCCCACCCCCTCTCATTTATTCGGCCTATTCAACAATTGGTATCGGAGCTTGGTCCCTTGTAGATAAAAATTAACTTATTGAGGGAGATCTAGGATGTTTGAATAGATGGAAGGAGAATGGTATTCTAATAAAGATTGGTAGATCATGATGGATGACATTGAGAATAGTGAATCAGAGAATGAGGAACCAAAATAAAACATCAAGGAAGCTAATGCATGTATTCCAAAGCTGAGAGAACAGATCTAGAAATTCAAAGCAAGACACATGGAAGTAAGAAGCAATTAAAAGAGTCAAATGAGATTGTGGTTAGTCTAAAATAATAACTAGATGACTACAAGAATACTAACAAATTTCTCAAAGAAAATTTCAATCAGAAGATGGAATATTGGAAGAAGATTGAGGGGGACCTAAAAGACACTATCAATTATAAAATGGAGGAATGGAAGAGAACTTAAGAAAGCCTCAAAAGTATTATCAATAAAAAGTCAAATGAAAATGAAAAGATGGATCAGGAATTGAGAATTTGAGATCTGAAGTAAAGTTTTGTGAAAGAAACACTATTTTGGATCAAATTTTAGCCCTACAAAAGTGTTCCAAGGACAAGGAAGGTCTAGGTTTCATCGGTGAATGTTCAGATCTGAAGATCAAAGGTAAATACAAGGAATTTGATGCATAAGCTAAGTCTAAGGTAACAAGAAAGGTCAAGAATCTAGGAACATCTATAATAAGGCCTCTGGTCAGGCAACCAAATGCTCAAAGATAGTCATATTTTAATGGTTATTATTTTGTATGCAAGAATTTTGATCATAAGGCAGTTGAGTGAAAGATCAAGAAGAAAAAAAATATTCAATTTTTTAGTTGTTACAAGTTTGGTCGTAAGGTGAACCAATGTTGAAGTCAAGTATCTAATCTAGTTAAGAAAAATATGATGAACAATGTCACAATTACAGTCACAAGGCTAATCAATGAATATCTAGGAGTTAGTCAGTAAGATCAAGATAGAGGAATGTCAATTGTTTCAAATGTGATCAGACGAATCCTTATGACAACACTTGCAAACCTTTTGATGCTCCGGTAAAGTCTAGGAATGATAAGAATGTTACAGTTTCAAGTGAATCTTATAAAATAGTCATGGTATGGAAGAAGGAAGCTAGTGAAGATAATTCTATGGTATTTAATCTTGGTACTAT
Source organism: Thuja plicata (assembly GCA_018584345.1). Lineage (NCBI taxonomy): Eukaryota > Viridiplantae > Streptophyta > Pinopsida > Cupressales > Cupressaceae > Thuja > Thuja plicata. The sequence continues at coordinate 5,712,430 of MU227658.1, forward strand.
CTCTTCTATTAATCGATCCTTCTACTTTGTCTAAAAGGGAGTATTGAAATGTTAAATCTACCTCTTCCCCTGTTTAGGTTGGATATCGATCGCAAATATATTGTCTCTGGTATGGTTGGATGTAAAATTAATAATTGCATTTGTTTTAGTTGTTTGATGTGTAGTGTACGGGTGTTTGCATCAGTGATATTAATTATTAGAAGGAAAAATAATTATAAGGATTTAATGTTAAAAAGGTAAGATTTTTAAACTATTTGTCACTTTTGCAAAGAATAAAATGAATTTTTTTGCAAAGCTTGTGGGAGTTTGACAAATTTGATCAAGTGCAAAGATGAAATCAAGACTAGTTGTTCAAGAATCTGGTGTCATAGTGCTGAAAAATGATGAAAGGGGTAGAATTAGAAGAATTTGATCATGGGAGGATTAGGCAATTGGAAGTAGGGTTATCTATAGAGTGGTTGCAGAGAGTTTGTGCCTTGGGTTTGGATATTTGGGGAGAATTTTCCTGGTTTGCAAAGAAGGAATCTATCTTGTTTATGATGAGTTGATTCAAGGACAAAAAACTATTGTTGGAAAAACCATATGCGGTGACGAAGGAGGTAATTAAGGAGATTGCAAGTTTGCAGTGTTAGAATTATTCTAGGGAATAAGTTAGTGAAGTACAAGGATGTGCAAGAGTTGGTTGGCATCAACAAAGATTAGTGTTTTGTATTGTTTAACACCCTTGTTAATCTGATGGAGAGGTATGTTGTGTTGGAAAGAGACACTAATATGAATGATATATAAGTTTTCATTGATGGAAACTAACTGCATTACACATTTTCACATATCATTATTTGATCTAACCAAAGGTCAAAATGCAGAATTGATTAAGTGTGGCAGTTAACAGTGTAGTTGACAATTTTTGGTAAAAGATTCGGTGTCGACACTTAGATTGGTATTATGTGGTGTGAACCTAGGGGAAGCATTATCAAGATATATTTCATCGTATCTAAACTTTGCAATGTTTAATTTTATGTTTTGCTCAAGATATGAGGATTTGTGTGACAATTAATGGGTATACAATGAAGAACAAGAACAGTTTGAGATAGATCCTTATGTGGATCTATCAGATTAATTTTGTTGGTTGTTTATGAGTTTGAGGATATTGATCCAACATGTGAGATAATATGTGAGCAATTAATTGAGGTCTACATTGAGTTTTTCACAGAGGTCTAGCTGACTACTATACATGTTTATCTTTTTATGAAATATTCTTGAAGTCAACTTGTGGATGATAAATTTGTGGCATTGGATATATAAAATTGACTTGGTCAATCATTTTGATATATATAGAGGATTTTTGTGTAATAATTATGTTGATTTGAGGTCTGAATAATAGTAGAGAAGAGATCTAGCATGAAGTGTATTGATTCACTATATTGTGCTTAATTGGAATTGTCTTTGGCATTTACAGATGTTGTGAACTAGTTCAAGCTATCTATGATTTTTTAATCGCCATGTAGGGAGTAAGCCTCTTTTGTAATTGAGAAGTGAGCTCTAGTAAGTGTGCCTGAATGCATGTGCATTTCTTTTTTAATCCTTTAAAAATGTTAAATACTTATGTAGAGTATTTTTATTTGTGGGTTCCATCCCCACCATGATTTTTCTCTTAATCAGGTTTCCACGGTAAAAATCCAGGTGTTATGGTGTAGTGGATGTTTGTTTTATACTTTATTTCTTTACATTTCATTGCATGTGATTTATGGTTTAAGAATCAAATTAACAAGGATAAAAATTATATAACATTGATTCAACCCCCATCTTAGTATTCCTTAATACCAAGAATTAGTATTAGAGCCTTGTGCCTTGGAGGAAGTTTAACATCTTGAGGAGGATCTTGATAGCTGATTCAATGAATCCATATGATATTCAAAAAAACATCATTGTTGCACTTGATGATCTTGATCAATCCAAAGTTGAAGTCAGCAATTTGAAGAAGAGTCTTAAGGAATTTGAAAGTTTTATTAATATGTTGAAAGGGAAATTAAACAAATTCATGGATAAGAGGAAGGAATTTTTTGAGCATCTAAAGTAGAAAGAAAGCAATGATGATTCTCAAGCCTTGAAGGAGAAGACATATGAATGTGAGTAGCTTGTAAAAGACAAGTAAATTCAAAAGCATGAGATGGAATCTATAGTGATGAAGCTAACTAAGGAAATTGAAGAGAGAAAGAAAGAAGAATGAGGAGAACCTTGATCATTTCTTGAAGGAGAAGACAAAGTAATGTGAAAATATAAATCATGAGATAGAAACTAGGGTGAAGATATTAAAAGAAGAAATTGAAGGAAGAAAGAAGCATGAAGATTATCTTATGCATGAATCTAGATGCAATGATGGAGAACTTAGAAAAGGATATTGAAGCTCTTGGGAATGAACTTGCTACTACAAATAAATACAAAGATAAATTCATGAATAGCTCAGCTAAGCTTGATGAAGTTCTTAAAAAAAATATGAAAGGTGACACATAAGGTATTAGATTTAACAAAGGAGAAAGTTTCAGTTTTGGTCAAAGAAATCCCTCATTAAACAATCAGAATGGCAATCCTTAAAAGTCTCCGGTAAGACAACCTAATGCTCAAAATTTCAATTTTAGTGATGACATGTAACTGATTAAATGGTTGACTATATTAAGTTGAAGATAATGCAAGACATTAAATCGGTTAATGGTTTGTATTGTCATTGATGTCAACTTGATATCATTTGTATGGTCATGCCAAAGACTTCAGAGAATCAATGGAATAAAGGTTATGCTTTCTGCAATGCATAAAACTCAAGTATTCACTAAGTGATAGACTACACCGATGGAGTGCACACCATTGGTAAAGACAGAAAAAGTCACAATGATGCCCGACGAGAAGAAAAAAGTGTTGCCCGATGAAGAAGAATAACATGATGCCTGACGAGCTAAAAATAGTGTTGCCCGAGAAGCAAGATCCAATGTTTCCTGATGGATGGCGGTCCCAAAGCTAACAGAATTTACATCGACGGAACTAGCAGTTGTCACTGGCGATGAACTGCAGAATTAACTGACGAAACAGAGAGATCAGAAAATGAAAAAATATCTAGCTAGCAGAGCTAAGGGATAGACTTAACTGGTTGTTTTATTTTGTTTAATTCGACCACAATTAAGTAAGTGATTTGTACAGTTGGCAAGAAGATAGCTACGAGATAAATTAGGAGTTAAAGCCATAAATCAATTTGGCTGGATTGTTTTTCACACCAAGAATCAAGAACCTAGAATTAAGGAAAATCATGTCTATATAAGAGACAAGCACAATTCACCTCGGAAGAGGGTGCAAGCAAACAATCAGATACACGGGGGAGTGAACTGATAGAAGATGCTAAAGAGAAACTGATGAAGGATTAAATTCATGCAATCCTGGTCAATCAAGCTAAGGGAGAGCTAAAGAATTCTGTAGACATCGACAGACAGAAAAGCATAGCATCACAGAGAAGAAAGAGTTAAGTACAAAGGAATTGTATTGATACATTGATCAGAAAGATATTGTAAGTAAATAGATTTGAAAATATGCAATTCAGTTGCATTAGAAATAGGTCATTTTGTTTCAGTTTAACCATTGAAGCATTAAGTCTCTTAACAGAGCGGGACTTAGTAGTCTTTTGTAACTGAGCTATATCCTAACAGATTACCAGAAGGTTGACTCATGATAGTAGCACCGGTCTTACCTAAAGCCTATTGACAGTCTAAGAAGGAGGCTGATTCAAGGATGGTAGTAAGATTCGCATAAAGCCTATTGACAGTCATGAGACTAATTCAAGGATGGTAGCGTAGATGCCAAATACTTAGTGACAACCTATGTATTAAAAATCCTCTAACAAGGTCACACTTAACAGTGTGTTTGTAACCTTTAACAGGGTTGGCTTCTAATAGGGCTCACTTCAGAAGAGTGAAAATTTGGGGTACTGGTCCCAGTGGTTTTTCCCTTAACAGGGTTTCCATGTTAAAATCCTAGTGTTATGTGTGTATGGTTTATTACTTTATTATTTTACATTCTACATATGCATTTATGGATTGACTAGTATACTCTGCATATACACTGAGTATCGGTAAATATAGTTTACTTCTTATCGGTTATCAAGGAGAATAAGGATAGACATGGTAAATCGACATACAATTATTTGTTTCAAGTATTTCAAAGGCATACATCTTGTAGGGACTTAATAATTTGAGAAGTATTGATTGGTGGATTAAAGTTTGAAATTGGATAAATTTTTAAGGCCACTGATTCACCCCCCCCCCCCC
>MU227658.1:5742178-5754411 GCA_018584345.1 Thuja plicata
TTATTAGTAGGTATTAGATCTTATCTAGTCTTTTGTGTGTGTGTGTGTGTGTGTGTGTGTGAGAGAGAGAGAGAGAGAGAGAGAGAGAGAGAGAGAGAGATTATTATTTATTTTTTGCACCTAGGGTTTGCAATTTTGTTTTTCAGTTGTGTCTAGGTTTACATTTAAATTATTTTTTACCTATGGTTTCTTGTTTTAGTTGTGATTAGGTTTAGGTTTTCTACCTAGGGTTTTAAGTTTTGAAAGTCTTATTGTTTTCTACAATAATTTACAAAGTAAAATAAAACTAAATATAATGTAATTTACTGTAATCCTATTAAAAAAAAAACTTCAAACATTAAATATAATACGTATTGAACATTAAATATTAAACTAGTTTTGAGAGAAAGAGAGTGAGAGAGAGAGAGAGTTAGTTTATTGTTTATTTTTAAGACCTAGGGTTTACACATTTTTTTTAGTTGTGTGTAGGTTTACATTTTTTTTTTCTACCTAGGGTTTACAATCTTGTTTCAGTTGTGTTTAGGTTTTATTTTTCTACCTAGGGTTTCTTGTTTCAATTGTGGTTAAGTTTATGTTTAGGTTTTAGTTTTCTACCTAGGATTAAATCAATTTTCAAAGTTTTGTTGTCTTCTGTACAATAGTTTACAAATTTAAATAAAACTAAACATAACAATTTATTTTAATCCTATTAAAAAAACTTTAAACATTAAACAATAATTATAATGCATTTTTTAACATCAAACTAATAAAAAACAATAATAAATAACATTTTTAATGAAAAAAATAATTAAAAAAAATGATGTGTACCTGGACTCAGAAAAATGATAGCAAGGGGGTCAATGGTAGCTCTCAAAATAGACACTCGTTTACTGCAAAACGTGATTCTATTTTGCAAGTTGTGAAAATGACTTGCAAAACGGGTTAAAAGAAAAATTAAATACTTTTACAAAATGGGCACCCATTTGTTAAAACATAGGTGCCTGTTTTGGCATGGGCACCCGAACCAAAATGGGCGCCCATTTTTTAAACAGGCGCCCATTTTATATTTTACAACTCAAGCACACGAAGCAAAACAGGCACCCGTTTCTTAAAACATGGGTGCCCATTTTGGTTTGCCAATTTTTTTTTGCCGTGGACTTCCACAGAATTGGCACCCAACTTTGTGCTTGCACCCATGTTTTCTTCTGTATATCTAGCTGCTCTCCCCTATTGAAGTCCAAACAAAGGAGTTTTCTATCAAGGAAGAAGATCCACATCCATCCACTTCCATTCAAGTTTCATCTTTCTTCTCCTCAATCAAGCATTGTGGTGAATTACAACATTAATTGCATGATGCTTTTATCTTTTATGATTTACTTTTTGGTTTTTTGTGTTTAGTCAAATCTATTAAATCAACATATTTGATCACATTCAAAGAAGTATTTTCTTTGTCAAGGTATGATATACTTCAATTTATAGATCTGGCCTCTACTACTTGATAACACACTTTCATTTATGTTATTTCATTTCGAGGTTGATTCCTAAAGAGGGGTTTTACTAAGGCAAACATTTTTTCAAACTTATTTCTTATTTTTCTATGTGTAGGAGCAGGTTACAGAGCCACTGAATGGAATTCAGGAAGATTGGATATAGTTGGAGGAACCCAGAAAAAATTTAGCCAAAATCACTTGGTACAAAATTCTATTAGAATTTTGTCCCTAGGTACAAGTGAGTTTCACTCTGCACCCTATATTTTCAGCCCAAATTTCACCCACAAGTCAAATCTATGCTCTGGTTTTCGTTTCTATACTTTTCTATATTTCCTATGGCAGGACCTCAAACGACACTTAATGGGTACCTAAATTCAAATTTGGGTTCTTTATTCCTTTCAATCTTGTCCAAAATCAAGGTTCACTCTTATTTCTAAGTGTGCTCCTCTCTTTTCCCTCCAATCCTATAATTCATTTCATCACATAGGTCCTATATCATTACTTGTGGCCTTCGTGACCTCTCCCGACCTTGGAATGAGTTGTACTCAGACATCGTACATCCACCTTATTTCCCTAGCACCGAGTTCAAATATCATCTCATTCTCCTAGGCACAGAATGCCATTGGCATTCTTTCCCCAAATATTTTGGCTCATATTTGACCCGGAGATCTATGCCAAGGTTTTGGTGGGAAATACTGTCTCGTGGTCGGCTTGCTTGATTTTAACCCCCAAAATGATGTAAGGAGTATATAAACACCCTATATCTCCTCATTTTAGTAATCTAATATCCATTATCAATCACACTCATTATTATCAAAGTATTTCAGTGATCAAACATTCAAGTCATCAAGTGCAAAGTAGTGAATCAAGTTCAAGGTCTATCACATTATCAAGTCCAAGCATTCAAGATGTAGCATCCTTACAAGCATTAAATGTATATTCTTTCATATATCTAGCTTATTTCCCTTGTTGCAAATCAAGAAAAGGAGTTTTCTATCAAGAAAGAAGATCCATATTCATCCACTTTCATTCAAGTCTTCTCTCTCTTCTCCTCAATCAAGCATTGTGGCAAATTACAACATTAATTGCATGAGTTTTTTTTTGTCTTTCATGATTTCCTTTTTGGGCATATGTGTTTAATCAAATCTATTTCATCAACATGTTTGATCACATTCAAAGAAGTATTTTCATTATCAAGGTATGTTATACTTCATTTCCTAGATCTAGCCTCTACTACATGACAACATGCTTTTCTTTATTTCATTTCATTTCAAGGTTGATTCTTAAATAGCGGTTTGATTGAGAAAAACCCCTCTTTTCAACCTTCTTCCTCCTTTTTATATGTGCATGAATAGGTTATGGAGCCACTAGAAAAAATTTGGGAAGATCGGATATGGTTGGAGAAACCCAAGAAAATTCAACCAAAATCACCAGTTATAGAACACCATTGGCATTTTGTCCCCAGGTACATAGAGAGTTTCACTTTTTACCCTACATTTTAAGCCCAAATTTCACCGACTCCATTTCTATACTTTTTTTCTCATTGTCAATTTGTATAAGTCTATTATTTGTATTATTTTAGTAACTTTTCTAAATTTTCATCTACATTACATCCTCTCATTCCACCTTCATGAATAACATTATTTAGTGAAGGATCATTGTCCCTATTTAGTGCTTGAGTCACTTCTTGAGCCTATTGAGGGCATCTTCCTTCTGAATGAACAATTGTGAAAATGAGAGGTGATTAATCAGACTTGCATTGCTTCCCTTTTTCTTGTGTACACAATCATATTTTCATGAAATTTTTTTTACTACAACCTTTCAAGAAAAATACTTGCAATGTTATTGTTCTTTACCTCCTTATTCCATTGATTCCTTTCATAAACTTACTAATGCTTTTATTCAAAAATTTCAAAACAACATTGGTCATAAGATTTATTTGAATAATTTTATGCATTTTAAATAAGGTGTTAAAGAAAAAGTGACTAGTTTTATTAGTAGATTTATGCATTTGTATACTCATATTTCTAATCCTATCCCTGATATTGATGTGCAACACATTTTCATTTCTAATTTACAAAAAGACATTGGAGATAAGATATTTCTTTCTAGAGTCTCTTCATTTATCCAATTGTGTGCAATGCTTCGTAATTATTAGCTTAAAGTGATTCAATTTGAGAGCACCACTCCAATGGCTTTGGTTGATAAGACTGATTTTGCATCTCGTTCATTCCAAAAGTTTTAAAAATATAAAGGCTTCATCAAGATCAACGATTCATAAAACAACATTGATGTGCAAGTGGTAGCAATATCCAAAGGTGTGGCTCCTTTGTCATCTTCTTTTAAACCTTCTCGCAATTTTACACCTCTTTTTTAATCTTTTCATAATTTAATGTTGAAGTTGATTAATAATAACATCTTAACACTACCTCCCATTAAACCAATTGTTTCTTCCATACAAACTCACAAAAACTTGGATCCCAAAGATTGTTTCCAATACCATCATCAACCCGGTCATGATATTGAGAAGTGTTTTCATCTAAAATATATTGTTTAAGACCTTATTGATTCTAATGCTTTATCTTTTGAGGGCTTTAATGATCAAGGAAACAAATTTGTCTCCCCTCCCAACTAAAACTTGTAAATTTATATTAATCCTTCACCTTCTCACTATATCAATACCATTGAGTCTACTCATTCTTTACCTTATTATTCCACCACTTGTGTAGATCCTCCTACCATTGTGAACTATGACATTGATTTTGTTGGCAAAATTCTCAATTCTCCTCTTGAGATTTATGACAAGGAACTAACTGCCTCCTATGGATTCTATAAGTCTAGTGAATGTATCAGGCATTGACAAGTCAATATTTTGGTACAATAACAACCACACTTGTAAAAAGCGGTATCAAAAATTGGTCATGGGTTTGAATCCCCTCAAGTAACGCAGAGGGGAAAATTATTGGCAAAATGGTCAACACTCCCCTCAGGATTCATGAAAAGGGACTAACTTCCTCATGTGGATTCTATAAGTCTAGTGGTTGTATCTGGTATTGACATGTCAATATTTTTTTTGCAACGACAACCACACTTGTAATAGATTGTATCGAGGCCAAAAATATTGTCATTGTTATTGATGATCAGTCTAAACCTAAACCTACACAAAAACCTGATATTTGCATGGAATTTTATCCTAATGAGACTATTAGGGAACCTATTGGTCCTCTTTATATTTTTGAGAAGATTAATGGTCTACCCTCTCATGGTGTTCTTATAGATCCTACTTGCATGGTGAATATTATAACTGAAGAAAATCTCTACACCACACACCTTCAGCAAGATTCCGATGACAAATATGGTGTGATGATCAAAACTTTCAATGGTTTCACTTATCCTACACATGGTTTCATTACCTTCCCCATAGAATTTGGTAATAAAATATTAGATGTGACCTTTGTTGTAATCCCAACTTCCAATCAGTTTCAAGTTAGACTTGGTCTTCCTTGTCTCACTTCCATGAAGGTTATAGTCTCTCCTATCCATAAGTTCTTGAAATTTCTCCATGATGGATACATCATTACAATTGATCATAATCCCTATCAACATGTATCTAGTCTTGGGAACTTTTACCTTGACTTCTTTTTTCCTAGCATTCCTCAACCAATTCAACCTTGCAAAGATAGTTTCTTCCTATCTTGTCAAAAATTGAAAGTCAAAACTATTTTTCAACTTAGAAATCCTTCTATAGTTCCATCTCCTTTCCCTATACCTAGACTTCTTCCTACACCTCTTATACCTATGTATGTTTCATTTCTACCTCCTATATCTTATAAATGTCCTATATTTTATATCTCCCAACCTAGTATGGCTCCATTTCTTGCTCCTAAAGAAGAAAAGTGCCTAATGTTGATCCTAAACCACATCAAATTTCAAACAAAACCAAATATAACCATTGTTCCCATGATCATCTCCATAAAGAGCATGCTAGGTCCCATGACTATATTTCCCAAAATATTTCTTTCCCTAAGACACACATTGATGCCTTGATTCATTATGAGCAACCTAAGCATAGACCAAGGAAGGAAGTTAATCTTAAGAAGATGATATTGCATAAACATGGTGATTCTATTAGAATCTTAGATTCTATTTTGTTTAATTTGGATGAAGAAGATACTCTTGATGATGAAAATATTTCTATTTCAAATTATATTCTTGCTAGTGATTCTGATGATATGTATGATCTTGTTGATGTTAATCATGATTTACCTGCAAGATTTGGAAAAAATTTATCTCTTTGTATATGTAAAAGTTTCTAGAAATTTATTGGATTTGAATTATCTCTTTCTCCTAGTGACAAACTAAGTGATTCATCCTTAGAGCGTGGTCCTTGTTTAGAACTTGTGATAGCTTTATCTACTATACTCAATATTGCACCGCTTGCATGTTGCCCACCTTCCCTAAATAGTAAAAACTAATATGGTAGGGTAGGTGATATGCTTTAATAGCTCCTCTTGCATCATGGATCCTTTTGTGTGCTTGTTTGTTGTGTTGTGCTTCCCCATGATGTGTTTCTTGTTATATGTTCTGTTTAGATTTATTTAAATGATCATTGTTTCTCTATTGGTGAAAAGTGATAAAGGAGTTGATTTTTTGTGACATTCTTCTATATGTATCTCATTTTTTCTATATGTCATATACATGTATTTTTGTTCATAAATGTGCCTTTGTGTTGTCTGATTGGTGATGACACAAAGCGGTATCTACCATTTTTTTTTGTCTTTGTAGTGTTTTCCCAAAAAGACTCTTCTTTGTATCTCTTATGTGATCTTCTACCATTGTGCTTGTAGTTCTACTACCTTTGGCGGATTATGACATTTCATTTTGATATAATTCTCAATATACCTAACTTATCATATGATCATACTGACTCCTAAGTTAGTAGATCCCTTTTGTGCTCTCTTTGTCATGTGTTCAATTTCCCTTATTTTTCTTTGCTTAGGGGCATCTCATAGGGGAAATGTCTCTTGTGGGTACGTGTATGCTTTGTTAAATTCATTGATCCCTTTCATGTGTTTGCAATCTCTTTAACATGATGTCATACACTCCACTCCATGTTTCATATTTTGTGCACACACACACACAATGATTCAATGCAATCTATTATATAGGTGGCTAAAGAGAAAATATTATCATTGGATTCATCTTTACATTACATTATCATGCTCTATACATTATTTAGTGGATCCTAAGACTGATCCTCCATTTCTAGATCCCTTTGGAAACTATGTTTTCTTTAGGATTGATCTCTTTTTTTGGATCGTTTAATAGAGACAAAGACTTCCTTAAGGAATGATCCTCTGTTTTGGTATATTTCCTACTAGACTATGCTTCACTTGGTTATCTTTTATCGATGGGTTGAATAGCATCTCATAGCTTTCTAGACTAGCAATTCCATCTTTTGCAGTAGTGCCTTCTCTTTACATGATCCATAGTAAGGAAAAACCTTACTAGGATACTCTCTCTCTCTCTCTCTCTAAAGTGTCGACTCTTTTATCTTGGCTGTGGATTTAATGAGGACCTAACTCACTTGGGGGCTTGGTGTTTTTTTTCCTTCTTAACCTTGATTAAATTATTCTAATGCATTGATATACTTTACCATGAGCATGAGGTTATCTCATAATGCCGCTAAAGTGGGGGATTAATGTATCATCCTAAAAACTTAGAACCTATAATTAGATGCTCAGTTAGGCTCCATATTGGTGATTTTGAGATTTCATGTCTATTATGCTTGATCGAACTACTTATCTCTTTTAGTCAACTGATGAACATCTGATGGAGATGATGAAGACCGAGTGATACCAAGTATCATGATTGTAGAAATGGTTAGATTAGTTGTTGTTTTGTCATTGATGTCAAGCAATTGATTAATTGATTTTTATTATGCTACCATATCTTAAGAGGATAAGTTAAAAGGGTGAAAAATATAGATCAAAAAATGATGAAGTAATGATGATATAGTTGTTTACTACTATATATTTGATGTTATCAAATCGATACAATTGATTGATTAAGTTGGAAACTACAAAGAGTTAAAGTTATGACTTAAAGAGTTACTTTACCAAGCTAGACAAAGTTAGCTGGTAGAGAGTTATGTAAGTTGGTCACAGTTATCGAACACTGAGTGAAAGACAAGCACCGAGCACTGAAGATGAATTAGACACCAAGAAGTGAATGAAGACAGTTACTGAGTTGCAAAGAAAGTATTACTAAGTATAGGATATTGATTGTAAATGATGATAAAATTGATTTTATTGCGTCGAAGTGATGATGATCTGGATGAGGATATGAATCAAATGAAGTTTTTTAGAAGATATATGAACGTGAAAATCCAATGAGAAGATCTAAGTTGAAGATCAAGCAGTTAAACATGATTATGAGAGTTCCAAGAAAAGTTCAAGTTCTGAGGTAAAAGTGAAGTGGTTTACCAAGTTGAGATTTATGAAAAAGATGACCAAACAAAAGAGCGCAAATTATGGAAAATCTAATTAAGGAGATTAAGAGGAAAAAGTATGTCTATGTAAAGAATGAGAAGTTAATAGAGATTATGATGCTGGCGAGTTGAACAGAAAAGAACAAGAAGATGAAGAACAACATTTACCGAGTAGAACAGAGAAATGGATATTGAAGAATCTACAGTCTAAGAAAGATATAAATGGAGTATATGATGCCAGTATTCAATTGAGCATAAAGGATCTGACACAATCAAAGGTAGTTTCTATATTTACAGATCAAAGTTTAACTATTGCTTATTAGTATTTGTAACAGAGAAATCTCTTAACCGAGTGGATTTAACCATCATATTTGTAAAACCTATAAGTAGGTGACATTCCAAAAGAGAGTTTAAAGACCTCTAACAAGGCCACTCCTAATAGGGTAAATATCTTAATAGATCTCAGGTAAATCCCCTAACAGGGTCACATTTAGAAAATGTGTTTGTAATCTTTAACATGATAAGTTCTTAACATAGCGTACTTCAGAAGGGTACAATTTTATTGTGGGTCATAATTCCCACAAAGTTTTTTCCCAAATTGGGTTTCCTCGTTACATATGGTGTCAATTTAGTTAAATATGGAGTTAACTATGTTAATATGATGTTACAAAGTTTTAATGATTGATTTACATATTTGAGATGTATGGTTGTTTAAGTTATTAATTTGTTTGGTGAATTGGTTATTACTGTATTCAGTGTTATCGAGTGAATCAATGAGTTCAATTTTAAGTGTTTAGATCTGATTTTGTCTAATTCACCCCCCCTCTCAGTGGACCAACAATTGGTATCAGAGCTAGTTACTCTAAAGTGATAAGTTTAAAAGGAATTTAGTTAAGATCTAAAGATGTATAAGAGGGAAGCACCAAAGCTGAATAGGGATCATTTATCTACATGGAAAAGTAGAATGAGGTTGCATGTGTCTGGAGTAGGAGAATATGGACTTCATTTTATTGATAATGAATATATTGCACCGACTACTACACCTTTGATAATCAGTGACCAAAGACAGAAACAATAACACACACAAGTTATGATTGAGATTGCTTCTACACTTACCGACCAGGAATACGATGAAATTGATGGATGCACTACTTTGAAATAAATGTGGGATAAGCTTATTTTGACTTATGGTGGAGATTGACATGTTCAGAAGGAAAAAGAAGAAAGTTTGAGAGGTAAATTTGACTCTATGAGGATGAAAGAAGGAGAGAACATAATACAATATAGTACAAGACTTAAGAAGATTGTTAATTCTATCCGAGGAGATGGTGGGGTCATAATAGAGGATGATGTTACAAGAAATATGTTGAGAATCCTACTACTGAGATATTTTATTCATGTATTTTCTATACAAGAGCTAAGATTTATTCTCCAGATGATTTTTTCACTAGATGCTACTATTGGTAAGTTAACTGCATTTGAGTTAAAATATTTTGACAATAGTTTGTCTGATACATCTAAGATTGAATCTGCATTTAAGTCTACTTTAAAGATAGGAAAAGCTAGGGAAGCTAAAGCTAGAGATGGATATTTCAGTAGTTCTAGTGAGAAATTTTATAGTTGTACTAAAGGTCTTGAAGAGTTATTTACTGAATGTGGTGAGAACGAAAGATAATTTGAATCTTTGCTGGCTAGAAGGATACAAAGATGCAAGGAAAATATCGAGGTAAGTTACCCTTGAAATGTAATTGTGATAAAATTGGTCACTTTGTATCTAACTTCCCTGAGAAAGATAAGAAGGAAAAGAAAGATAACAGAGATAAGGAAAAAAGAGAAAATAGATTCAGGAGAGTTAGAGACTACAAAAACAAAGGTAAGAAATCTTGTCTCAATGCTAATGAAGGACTAAGTGATGATGATTCTTTTGATAGTGATGATGGAAAAGAAGTTTTTTTATGTTTCTATTAAAGATGATTCTAATGAAGAAGAACCAAGATCCCTAATATCACAAGTAAGTAAGAATGAAACATGGATTATAGGTAGTGGTTGTTCACATCACATGATTGGTGACACACTTAATTTTATTTCCTTGGAAAATAATGATGGAGGATTTGTTAGATTTGGTAACGATGCTCCATATCCTATGAAAGGAAAAGGTTCTATAATTCTACTGAATAACACAAGATGTGATGATAAGAAGGATAGTCTGATTGCTACTAGAGAACAATCTAAAGGTAATTTATTTTATCTTTATACTTCTATGAAGATTTGCCTATTTTCTAAAGATGAAGATGTTTGGTTATGGCACAAAAGGCTCTGTCATGTTAATTTTGACAACTTAATCAAAGTGAGTAAAAAGTATAGAGTAAGAGCACTACCGAGATTGGAGAAACTTGAGAGTGCTATATGCAGAGAATGTCAGATGGGTAAGATGACTAAATCTAGTTTTTCAAGCAAGACTTATGTTACACAAGGAATTTTGGATTTAGTGCATACTAATTTATATGGACCCATGAGGCCTCAAAGTTATTATGGAGATAGATATTTTATTTTATTTGTGGATGATTATTCTTGAATGATGTTTGTAATGTTTTTAAAAGAAAAATCTGATAGATTTCAAATGTTTAAGTGGTATAAGGCCCAAGTTGAAAAAGAAACTTAAAGACAATTGGAGGAGGTGAGTTACTTTTGATGAGTTTACATTTTTGTAATGAGAATGGAACTAAGAGATAATTGTCAGTACTAAGGACACTACAGTAGAATGGAATTACCGAGAGAAGAAATAGATCTATTATTGATTGTTCTAGGGAACTAATGATTGAAAAAGGGATTTCATAAAACTTTTGGAGAGAAGCTATGAGTACTGCTATTTATACATTGAACCAAATACAAATGAAGAAAGTTACTGAAAAGAATCCTTATGAAATCTTGTATGAACACAAACTTTAAAGTTTTTGGGAGAAATTGTTATATTCTAAAATATTCTAGAGAAGGAAAGTTTGATTCAAAAGGAGAAGAAGGAATATTCTTAGGATATTCTATGAGGAGTAGAGATTACAAATGTCTGAACAAATACTAACAAGATGGTGGAAAGTGCAAATGTCAGAATTGATGAATTTGTAGAAAGGAATGATGAAGATAGAAAAAAGGAACCTAAGGATTATGATAATTTTGTATATGTACAACCTGATGTTCTTGATACCTTACTGAGAGCACCTACTGAGGAGGAAGATGAACAAGGAGTTCTACAACCAAATGTTGATGTTGAAGGACTGGGACTGTAACATATAAAAATGCTACTATGTGTAACATAAGAAAAGATGTCACATTTGAAAATGTAGATGTTTATGTGATGTGTGGGGAAGATAAGATGTTCCTTTTAACCTCAAATGCACAAATGAAAGATCCAAATTGATTAATCCAAAAGAAGGATCAATGCACAAATGAATCATCCATTCGAAAATGAGAGCAAAGACGAAAGATCTGAAATTCCCATTTTAGAAAGGAATTTATATGATAGTTCTAGGAATTGAAATGGATGAGATGAAGTACCAACCTTAAAATAGTATAGATCAAATAATATTGTTTTCTAAGGTCTGTAGGCTATTTCTAAAAAACTAAAGTATTATCCAGAAAGGAAACGTAGAGACGAACAAAACCCAAAAATCATTTTTCATTCTAATGTCATCTTATGAAAAAGGTTGACCGTGACCCACAAATGTCAACCCTAACCCCAAAATGTCAATCCTGACCCAATAATGTTGACCTTGACCTGCATAGATTCGAAAGTGACTCTGCTCACGGATCTTGAAATTTTTCCAAAAAGGGTATCCAGATCTGAGTCCAAATCTGCAGTCCCGAACCTGTATCTGCAAGAAAAAGAGATTTGTTTGTTGGGGGGGAGGGGTTTTCCTTGGTCAAACCCTGGTTTTGGAATTAACCTCAAATATATGTAATTGAAATTGCAGAAATAAAAAAAGTAAATAAACAAATTCACCTTGCTTGTATAGAGACCCTTGTGGTGGATTCCAATCCTTAGATCCACAAGGATGAATGCTTGAAGTTGTTAGAACTTTGTAGAAGAGTATGAAGTTGATCTACCATGCCAATTCATGGCTCCATGGAAGTAAATGTGCTCAAGTGCTTAAATTGAGAATGTAGATGTCTTGAATGCTTGAGAGATCTTGGTATTGCTTCTTGATCATGATTAGAGAAAATGAGAGAGAAAGCCCTTCTTTTATAGTAATCTTAGGCACAAAGGCCAACATAGAAAA
>MU227658.1:5787977-5833117 GCA_018584345.1 Thuja plicata
CTTTTAATTAAATAAAAATGATCAAACCTTAGGAAATATTGAAATAATTGAATTAATTACAATTTGATCAAGGAAATTGATTTGAATTGAAAATGTTGCAAAGCATTGATTTAGGAAATTTGATAAATTCAGAAATGGGGGCCCACAGTCTAGGTGACCATTTTAGGGTGCATACGAAATACTCAACAAAAAAGTACAAAACAATACACAACTTCTAGTACTCACTCTTAACTATATTTCTAGCAAAGGTTTTTTCAAAATATAAATGCCATTATAAATTTCTTGCAACACACGCTAGACACTATGTTATGTTTTGTTGAAAAAAATAGGAACATTTTTTGGTGTGCAAAGGATTTGACCCCCTTAATCTTAACCAATTTTAAAAAACTTTAGCAATTTAGAAACTAGATTCAGAGTACTAAAATTCATCTTCTTTTGGTATCTTCAAATTTTAAGTGCGCACATCTCAAATTGCTCCTCCAAGTTCAGGTTTCTTTTGTTCACCATCTTGGTGCACATGCCCTTTGATGTAGAGTGCATAACAAGAAGACAAAGAGATAAACAACCTCTTCCACAACTCTTCAACCTTGGTCTTGGTACAATTCAACTCCACCAACCTTGAAATATGATGGATACAAAACTACCTATAAGGTCTTGACACCTTTCTTACCCCAATTCAACACCAAGGGTTTTGTTCAAGTTCCTCTCAAATTGTGACTTAGGGACACCTTCCCTAAACTAAGCCAAAATGTGAAAATCTTCACCAATGGCTTCAACCAACCAATCTAAGGGTTGGGAAAACTTACTTAGTCTCTGTAGACATGGTATCACCCAACCATTTGACTCCTCAACACTCATAATGTCAAGATCCTTTACTCACCTATGGATCCTTGTAGCCTTTTCCAAGTGGTTTTCCTTAGACAAAGTTTGAACATGGAAGGAAAAAGATTAAAGAAGGGTGTTTTCAAGTACCCTTTATAGAGTTACTACAATCCCCAAAGTCCTAAGATCCAACTCTACTTCAGCACCACTAAACCCTTACAAAGTTCACAAACCTAATTGGCTAGATTAGGGTTGGATTACAAAGCCAGTGGTTAAGGATGGGTTCACAGAATGGATGCATGGTTTGGGAAGTCTTATCATAACTCAAAATGGTCTAAATAAACCTTTAAAGTGATCCCTTTGATAAAATTTCTCTTCTACACACAATTGTACATGCTTGACTGGCTAAATACATAGGGATATTTAGCCTAGGGCTTGATGCTAAAAAGACAAAACCTCTAGATTTTGATCTGAGTGATTACAAGTACATCCCTAACTTGCATTTCCCAAGTGGTCATGGAATTCCACTAGTGAAATGTCAAGTTAGGGCTCCATTTGTGTAACAGGCCCGGATTTGGTGTCTTCCTGGATAGTCTCTACCAAATTATTTATAACTTTAGCAAATCAACACCAAATGAGGAAAAAAAATGTTCTGGAAACTAGATTCAAAATGCTATCTGATCATGGAAATTGTTCAATCCGTACACTTTCGTACCATCAATAAATGCTCAGGAAATATGGTAATTCTTATTCAAAATGCATCAAAACTTCAACATACATTGTCTATCCCCGTTGGAGAGGATTCAAAATGTCTAAATACCTTCAAATTATATTTCTAACCAATAATGGATGGTTATGACCATTGGAAACCAAATTTGAACTCCTCGAGCAACTTTTGGAAAAAGTTACTCAAGCAACATTGACAACATTGCAACATTTTTGCATTTTGCAACTTTTTGAACCCCAATGACTTCAAATGGAGTCATATCATCTTAGCATGATAAAAAATTATCAAAGTGATCCAAAATGACTTGAAACAATAACCAAACTCCTAAAACACTTAAAACTCCTAATTAATGCAGATGCAAGATCCAAGTGGACTAAGGTATCCCAAGGTTTATAGATGTATCTTAGGGATCCTTGACAACACAAAGTGGATCAAAACACATGGAGGATCATCTCAAGGATCCATCCCCTTATTAAAAATAAAATAACATCCTTAATCTTATTCAAATGCAGTGGGTGCCCTGCACCATACTCCTCAAGACAAACTGAACTCAAGTCTCTTGAGTTGGGTTATCTTCCAGTTTGAAGCCATCCTTCTGAATAGCTTCAGGGGTCATCCAAGTGGAATCTTCTAGAGGATGACATTTCCATTTAACCAAAAACTTATAGTACATAGTTCTCCTTGTTTGTTCACTCACCCTCTTGTCTAGAATGCACTCAATCTGAATGGATGGAGTGGGTAAGTCTTTCATCTCATTCTCCAGTTGAAGATCTTGATCACCTGCAACAAAAACATCAATACCAAGACCCTTAAATTCATATATGTCAACAACATTGAAAATAGGGGACAAACCAATGTGAGAAAGAAAGTCAATCTTATAGGCATTTTTTCAACACTTCTTTAGGATTTTGAAAGGACTAAGTTTCTTCATCATAAGTTTAGTGTACATCTCCTTAGGTAACCTTTCTTTCTTAAGATGAATCATCACCATATCTCTTATATTGAATTGCAAATCCATTCTCTTCTTATCTACATGAAGTTTATACTTATTAGAAGAATGTTGTAATTTTGTCTTTACCTGTTCATGGATATCCTTCATGACTTCAGCAAAGTCCTCAGCCAAAGCACTCCCCTTCTCCATATCCTTGACATCTCTAAGTTCCAATACACCCCTAGAGTGAACACCATATACAATTTGGAAAGGAATCAAACCAGTACTAATGTTGACAGAATCATTGTAAGAGAATTTTTCTTGGGCCAGAATGGAATCCCAAGTAGATCCATACTCTTGAGTAAGACACCTCAAAAGATTACCTAGGGAGCTATTGATGACCTTTGTCTCACCATCAGACTATGGATGATATAAAAAGGACAGAGACACATTAGTTCCTAGATTTTTTCATAATGTTCTCCAAAAGTGTCCCAAAAACTTTAGATCTCTATTAGATATTATTGACAGAGGTAATCCATGGAGTCTAACAACTTCCTTGAAGAACAAACCTGCTATGTGTGAGGCATCATGAATGGTTTTTCATGGTATGAAGTGTGCCATCTTGGAAAATCTATCTACTACCACATAAACACTATCAAACTCAATTTTTGTTTTAGGTAGACCTAAGACAAAGTCCATACTTACTGAATCCCAAGGCTTGGAAGGGATTGGTAATGGATTTTACAACCCTGCATAGGATGTGTGACCCTTGGTTTTCTGACAAACCAAAAAACTCCTCTCCACAAACTTCCTAACACATGTCTGCAACTTGAGCTAATGGTAGAATCTCCTTACAATTTCAAGTGTTTTATCAACACCAAAGTATCCTACCAAACTTTCACAGTGCTTCTCTTTAATAATATTCTCTCGTATGGATCATTTATGCACACAAATCAAAATGCCCTTGAAAAGTAATCCATATTGCATAAGGAACTTTGAGAAATTAGTAAGATACCTCTCTGTCATGTCTTTACAAACTTGGTAAGCCTCCTTGAAGTCATCATCTGTTGCATACATATTTTTCATGGCATGAACTCCAATACTTTCTAACTGAATGGGTTGAATAGTTAAGTGCCTCCTACTGAAAGTTTTCAGAAACCTTATTCACAACCCCTTTCTTATGCTTAATGGTAAATGTATAAGATTTTAGGATTTCCATCCACTTAACATGTCTATGGTGTAGTTTCTCCTATCTATTCAGAAAACTAAGAGCATGATTATCAATAAAAAAGAATTCCTTAGGCAACAAGTAGTGCCTCCATTTTCTAAGTGATTGAACCATGGTATAGAGTTCAAGATCATAAGTTGAGTACTTCTTCTTCACTTCATTCAAATTCTCACCAAAGAAGGAAACCGGTCTCCCTTCTTGGCTCAAACTCCCACCAATAGCCTTATTGCTTGCATCAAATTCCACTGTGAACACTTTATGAAAATCTGGTAGAATTAGGATGGGTTGCTCTGCAATCTTCTTCTTCAAAATCTCAAATGACTCATTAGCCTCATTAGTCCACACAAAAGTACATTTCCTTCCTCCCTTAATAGTATTGATGATAAGAGTACATATAACACTGAAGTTTCTAATAAATTTCCTATAGAAACTACACAGACCATGAAAATGTTTTACCTCTGAAGCAGTAGTAGGTGGTGGCCAATTGAGGATTTCTTTCACCTTAGAAAGATCCATCTTAAGAGTGTTATTTGATATCACAAATCCTAAGAACAAAAGTTCTTCTTGTAGGAATAAACACTTTTCTAAGTTCACTTTCAACTGTTCCTCATGAAGTTTCTTCAAAACCATATCCAAATGCTTGAGATGTTCATCTTTACTCCTGCTAAAAATCAGAATATCATCAAGATACACAACAACAAATTTGTTAAGAAAAGGCTTCAAGACTTCATTCATAAGCCTCATAAATGTACTTGGAGCATTGGATAGACCAAAAGGCATTACAAGCCATTCATAAAGACCCTCATTGGTCTTAAATATTGTCTTCCACTCATCTCCACACCTTATCTTGATCTGATGATAACCACTTTTGAGATCAACCTTGGAATAGTAGCTTGCACCTCCTAATTAATCCAATAGATCCTCTATTATAGGCATAGGAAAGCTATATCTTATGGTTATCCTATTGATTTCCCTAGACTCTGTACATAGTCTCCATGTAGCCTCCTTCTTAGGTGCTAGGACTCCAAGGACTGTACATGGACTCACACTCTTCCTAATGAACCCTTTGGACAACAATTACTCAATCTGTCTAGCTATTTCTTTGTTTTTTCAAGGGTCATTTTGTAGGCTTCCTTATTTGGGAGTGTGGCCCCTAGTATAAGGTCTATGCAATGACTTAGTTCCCTCTGAGGTGGTAAATTCTCTAGAGTACTTTCTGTAATTAGACCATTGTACTGGTCCAACAATGCTTTAACTTCTTTAGGACCTACATCTTTGCCTGTGGTTTTGACTTTGGGAATCTCTAAGGGTGTCTTTTGAGGTCTCAAAACCAATGACAAACAAGGTGTATCCTTCTCCTTCAATAATTTAATAAACTCCTTCTCTCCTACACACAAGACACTACTCACAACATGTTTTCCTTCCCATCATCTGGAAGTGGATTCATGACATACTCAACACCACCCTTGTTTATGGTATGGACATTGGTTTTCCCATCATGTTTAGCACTAACATCAAATTTCCAGGGCCTTCCTAACAATAGGTGACATGCATCCATCTCTGTGATATCACACAAAACTTTGTCTACATATTCTCCTATATTAAATTCTACCCAAACTTGTTCACAAATAAGAGTTTTCTTTTCCTTTGTCAACCATGAAGCTTTATATAAGGAAATAGATGAGGGATTCTTTGAAGTTTTAACTTATCAACCAACTCTTTAGATGCAATATTATTTGTGGACCCAGAATCTACAATAACTTTGCACACCTTATTTTTCACCTTGCAACTTGTTCTGAACAGTGACTTCCTTTGAGGTGGTTCTAAGGTGGTAAGTACTCTTAAGAGAGTTCTTTGCATCATGAGACATACACCTTGCTTTGGATTAGCAGGCCTTGATGTTTTTGTGTGGTAAGAGGATACACTCTGTCTGTCATCTTCTTGTGTCAACTGAACCCTTCTATCTCCTCCTTTCTTGTTTGTACCAAGCTTTTCAAGACACCTAAATTATTGATGTCCAATCAAATTATAATTAAAGCACTTACCAATGAAGACACTATGTCCTCTTCCACCAAACCTTCCCCTACTTTTTGACCTTCTACCTCTGAAAGTACCTCTGCTACATGACTCTCCCTCTGATTCTTGATTACCATATTCATCTTGGTTCTTCGAAAATGATCCCATACCATTGAGCCTACTCGTACCTCTAAAATTATTCCCTCTACCTCTGTTATTTTGTTCTTTGTTGCTTCTCTTCAACCCTTAGTGCCATTTTATAGCACTTGTGTACAGTCTCAGGGTTGAACAAACTAATTTTATCTTGGATACTAAACTTGAGACCATTTAGGTATCTAGCCAACTTTTGCTTCTCATTCTCTAGTATCTTTTCTTTGAGGTTCATTCTATGGAACTCCTCAGTGTAAGCACTAACATCCAGGTCTTTCTATCTTAGATTATAAAGTTTCTTATGTAGGAACACTTCATAATCCTCAGGGAAAAATTATCTCTTGATCTCAATCACCATCCTCCTCCAAATAGTGATAAGATTCTTCCCTTCTTCCACCCTTTCACTTTTTAAGAAGTTCCACCAACTGAGGGTTGGACCCTTCATCTTAGATTTTTCCAACTTCACCTTTTGTCCTTCAGATACCTCTTCACATTCAAAATAGTTCTCCAATGCTTCAATCTATTCCATGCATTCTTTTCGATTCATTTTTCCAAGAAGTATGGGTAGATCAATCTTGTCTTTCCTCCCTACCCTTTCAAGGACTTCTATGAGGGGTCTTTGATCAGTAGGTATCTCTCCTCTATCATATACTAGAGCCTCTTCTCCTTCTGACTCCTCTGCAACATTTCTCCCTTAGTTTCCATTCAACTTTTCCAACTCTGCTTCAAGCCTCCTGCTTCTAGCAGCTTGTTCTCTCATTATCTTTGCCAATTCTACATTAGTTACCCTTGAAGGTATTTCTTCTTCACCTTGATACTCCATGATTCAAATGTTTTCCCCAAGAATAATCCTAGTGCTATGATACCACCTGATGTAGAGTGCACAGCAAGAAGACAAAGAGATAAACAATCTCTTACACAAATCTTCAACCTTGGTCTTGGTAAAATTCAACTTCACCAACCTTGAAATATGATGGATACCAAACTCCCTATAAGTTTTTGGCACCTTTCTTACCTCAATTCTGTTAGAGTAGTCGAGTATTGCTAATAATTAAATCAGTTAATTATTAGTCTATCTACTCTTTGCTTAAGTTATACTTAGGCAAGTTTCTATTTCTTAGAGTTTCCCTTTTAGGGTTTCGGTATCCTTTATAAGGATTCATCGCTTTGCAATTCATAAGGAGATCATTTTGTAATTCATTATTGTTGAATATAGAATTCATTTCTTTCAACATGGTTTTTATGTCTCTGGCCTTTTGGCCGCCATAGCCTCTCTTCTGTCTTCTTTCTTCTTCTCGTGACAGGTTTGCATGCAGGTGATCTTGGGCGAAGTTGCATTTATCAACTTCTACATGGTATCAGAGCTCCCCTGCAGTCGGCTGTTCGAGTTTTTTTTGAAGCGTTCGAGGGTTTGAAGATCGCCAATCTTTTCCTGGCACTTTTCATTAGTTCTGGGGGGTCTCTATTTTTGGAGGCATTTTGGACCAAAACCGACCTCACAGTTGAGTTCGGAAGGCCCAAAAACCCTAGGATTGATATAAAATACGTCTATTTTGGACACCGGGGCATCTGGTGAATTTTTTTCGGCCTTCAAAGGCCGTACGGCACGAGAAACGAGAAAAAAATTTTAAAAACCATGTTTTTTAAGGTTTTTCATGCGTTGGGAAGGCGCGCACAGTGTTTAAACAAAGCGTCGCCGCCGGGCTGCCCCCGCACCACCTCCTCCGGCTGCGGGCGCCCTCCCCTGCGGTCTCCACCAGCGTTTTTCACCGCTGTGCGGCCCCCCGCCGCCCGGCCACCGCCGAGCTCAGCGGCCCCCGCTGCCCTCGCCACCTCCTCCAACGCCGCTCCGGTCACACAGTCTGCGCTCCGCCGACGCCGCCCCTGCGGCCCACCCCGGAATCCACCACCCGCCGCCCGGTGGCGCCCCTTTTGCACCGGTGGCGCGATTCCTCCCAACCCCCTCGAGCTTATTTGCTCTGCCGACAGTCATATGGGGCTCCGGTTTAGCCCCTGCGTGGGCCATGCGACTGGGGCCTCTTTTTTTAGCCCTTGGGGCTCATTTGTAATCCCTTTTGGTTTTTTGGGGGTACCTGGGCCTTTTTTGCTCTATCTTGAGCATACGGGGGTCTTTTTTTGACTTCCATATACCGTCGGAAAGCTCTTTTCGAGAACCTTTCAATGATGGAGGTTAGGGTTTTTGGCTCTTTCATTTCAATAGCATTTTTTGCTGTTGAAGTCTAATTTTTTTATCCTTTCGGGAGTCATATCTGGCTCATCCGGACTCCGTTTTCAGAAAATGAGATATCGTCGGAAAGATGGTTCAATGTGTTATTCAGTGGCAGAGGTATTTTTTCTAGATTCTACTCCAGGTTTTCTCTCCTCTGAGTTTGGCAGTTTATGCACTCTGGTGGATTGCTTGGTTCTACAGGTGCTGGGATCTCTTCTTCTTATTTCATAGCTCACTCTTCTTTCTGACTTCTGAGCTTGTATGCTTATTCTAATGCATTCTTTATTCTATAAACGCACTAAGATAAAGTGCCTACTTCTGCTTTTTTGGGATCTTGTACACCTTGTTTGGTTGATGTACTCACACTGTGTTATAAAGTGCCATGGGGGGTTATGATGTTTTTGCCGCTTTAGGCACATCCACTTTTGTCAAGTGAGCGTACCTTCCATGACATTAGCCCATGCTGTGTGTCAGTGACACCGCCCTTTATCCTGTGTGTGTACTTCTGTTGCATTGTTGGTGTTCCTGGTTCTTCTTCTGCAGATGTTTCTGGCATTGCATTTCAGTGTTCCTGTCACCTCTCCCAGTTCAGCATTATGCGGGGGTTCACCTGTTGGTTCCATTGCTTCCTAGTTTGATTGATCAGCTCTTCAGACACTTTGTCTTCTCTACCTGGTCATGCACTTCAGTGGGGGTTCCAGCAGTATCTTCTGACAGAGTTTACAGTTCCTTGCTTCGGAGGTGCTTCTTGCTCATTCTTGTTCCTCTCTCTGGGACATCTTTTCCCTTTATGTTTTGGGTACTTGATCAGGCCTTGTTGCCGGGACCCATCTTTCCTGCTTTCTACAGTAGTTTAGCTGTTTTGCTTCTCCCTAAGTTACACTTAAGGGGGGGTGTTAGAGTAGTCGAGTATTGCTAATAATTAAATCAGTTAATTATTAGTCTATCTACTCTTTGCTTAAGTTATACTTAGGCAAGTTTTTATTTCTTAGATTTTCCCTTTTAGGGTTTCGGTATCCTTTATAAGGATTCACCGGTTTGCAATTCATAAGGAGATCATTTTGTAGTTCATTATTGTTGAATATAGAAATCATTTCTTTCAACATGGTTTTTTTGTCTCTGGCCTTTTGGCCGCCATAGCCTCTCTTCTGTCTTCTTGCTTCTTCTCATGACAGGTTTGCATGCAGGTGATCTTGGGTGAAGTTGCATTTATCAACTTCTACAAATTCAACACCAAGGGTTTTTTTCAAGTTCCTCTCAAATTGTGACTTAGGGACATCTTCCCTAAACTAAGCCAATATTTGAAAATCTTCACCAGTGGCTTCAACCAACCAATCTAAGGGTTGGAACACCTTACTTTGGCTCTGTAGACATGGGATCACCCAACCATTTTACTCCTCAACACTCACAATGCCAAGATCCTTTTCTCACCTATGGATCCTTGTAGCCTTTTCCAAGTGGTTTTTCTTAGAAAAATTTTGACCATGGAAGGAACAAGATGAAAGAAGGATGTTTTCAAGTACCCTTTATGGAGTTACTATAATCCCCATATTCCTAAGATGCAACTCTACTCCAGCACCACTGAACCCTTACAAAGTTCACAGACCTAATTGGCCAAATTAGGCTTGGATTACAAAGCAAGTGGTTAAGGATGGGTTCACAGAGTGGATGCAGGGTTTGGGAAGTATTCCCCTAACTCAAAATGGTCTAAATCAACCTTTCAATTCATCCCTCTGATCAAATTTCTCGTCTACACACAACTGTACATGCTTGACTGGCTAAATACATAGGGACATTTAGCCTAGGGCTTGATGCTAAAAAGACCAAACCTCCAGATATCGACCTGAGCCTCCAGAATCATTACAAGTACATCCCTAACTTGCATTTCCCAAGTGGCCATGGAATTCCACTAGTGAAATTTCAAGTTAGGGCTCCATTTGTGCAACATGCCCGGATTTGGTGTCTTCCTAGACAGTCTCTACCAAAATGTTTATAACTTTAGCAAATCAACACCCAATGAGGAAAAAAAATGTTCTTGAAACTAGATTCATAATGCTATATGATCATGGCAATTGTTTAGTTCTATCAATCTGTACACTTCAAAATTGTCTAAATTAACCTTTCAATTGATCTCTCCGATCAAATTGCTCATCTACACACAACTATACATGCTTAATTGGCTAAATACATAGGGATATTTAGCCTAGGGATCGATGCTAAAAAGACCAAACCTCCAAATATCTACTTGAGCCTCCATAATCATTACAAGTACATCCCTAACTTACATTTCCCAAGTGGTCGTGTAATTCCACTGGTGAAATGTCAAGTTAGGGCTCAATTTGTGCAACATGCCCTGATTTGGTGTCTTCCTAGACAGTCTCTACCAAATTATTTATAACCTTAGCAAATCAACACCAAATGAGGAAAAAAAATGTTCTATAAACTAGATTCACAATGCTATATGATCATGGCAATTGTTTAGTCCTATCAATTTGTACACTTCTATACCATCAATAAATGCTCAGGAAATCTAGTAATTCTTATTCAAAATGCATCAAAACTTCATCATACATTGTCTATCCTCGTTGGAGAGGATTCAACGTGTCTAAATACCTTCAAATTATAGTTCCAACCGATCCATGGATGGTTATGACCGTTGGAAACTAAATTTGAACTTCTCGAGCAACTTTTGGAAAAGTTGCTCAAGCAACATTGCAACATTTTTGCATTTTGCAACTTTTTGAACCCCAATGACTTCAAATGGAGTCCTATCATCTTAGCGTGATAAAAACTGACCAAAGTGATCCAAAATACTTGAAACAATAACCAAACTCCTAAAACACCTAAAACTTCTAATCAATGCAAATGCAAGATCTAAGTGGACTAAGGTATCCCAAGGTTTGTAGATGTACCTGAGGGATCCTTGACCACACAAAGTGGATCAAAACACATGGAGGATGATCTCAAGGATCCACCCCCTTATTACAAAGAAAAGAACATCCTAAATCTTATTCAAATGCAGTGGGTGCCCTACACCACCCTTCACTACTATGATTGGTTTTTGTTCTATTTTTCACTATTATTGCTTAAAGTTGTCAATTTCTTATCATTTATCCTAGACCTTGAATGCACATTCCCATCTCAATTTTCAAGTATATCATATTGAAAAGGTAACAATCAAGTAAAGTGTTCAACTCTCCTTTTATGACTATAGATGAACCTTATTAATTGTTCCACAATGATTTTGTATGGGCAATTGAGATCTTAGTTTGCATACATAGGCTAGGATCCCAATTCCACACAACATAATCAAACTAAAAGATAGTTTCATTTTCAAAAAAACCCTATACATAAATTTCCCAAAGGAAGCAATATCAACCGTCCATTAAAAAGAGTCAATCCAAGGAACTTATATCACATGCATGTTAAACCTAGGAAATGGACGTCTCCTTTTTTAGGTAACCTTCCTCACTTTTCATAAAGTGGGGAGAAAGTTTTTTATTATATCTTCAAGAAGAAGGCACTACAAATTTTAGTTTAATGACATACATAGTTCTAAAATAATTCGAATAAAATGAGATTTTGTAAAAAATTAAGTTTAGTAAGAAAATCACTATATTGTTGTTGTCCTTCAAAGAAATACTAAAGATAAGGAAGACCCCATTTGCATTATACTAATTCCTCTATATTTACCAATAATACTAATTTGGAAACAACATACAAATGTATTATCCAAATAAATCTTTTTTTAAGCTAAAACTTCATCATTGAATTCCATGACAATACATCCCTATACACTAGGATTAGTAGGGGCTAAACTTAATTTAGATAAGGATTCTTATTAAAGATAAATTTTTAACTTTAACTTTAAGAATGCTGGACCATCTCACAATCTGAATAAAATCTAAAAGACTAGATGAGAGAAGAGACATTCACCAAATCTAACTTGACAATACAATTTTACACACCCTTCACTAATCTTGTAAGGTTGGGGTAGTTGGGAAATACAAGAACCATCTATTTAAGCATAAACAAAATAAAAAAGGAAAAGAAACCATTGTAGATTTATTCTCATGAGCTTAAACTATAATCTGATATTTCTTTAATCTTGTACCCTGGAACCAAAAGGATTTCACATAATTGTATGGGGAGAAAAGCTTTCACCTAATAGTCCATCTCTCCCTTAAAGGCCATGATAATGTCCTCTTCCATGTTTAAATATAATGTAAAATGCAGTCCAAAGAATTTGTTTTATAAACAACTCCTCCCCCAACACCCAAAAAAAAGAGAAATACTATTTTAAGAAAAACAACAAAATTACAATTCAAATATAAATTTAATTGCTAAATAATGAAGAAAATAAACACTTTGAAAATTTCAATCTACAAATATCCAAATTTCTCAACTACTCCACTAGGAGCACTAAGTAAATGTCATTTCTTGATACAAAATATTCCTACTCCACTACGAGCCCATTTTAAGTTTTACAGACAGGTCACAGACAGGTCAAGAAAATTATAATTTTTGAGAAATTGAAAATGAGACTTCGATTTCCTGTTATGGATAGATAAGACACCACCTATTTTCAATTCCAAATCTTATATAATGATGTAAGAAATTCATATATATAATCATTTATTCTGTTCTTTTCATCTTGATGTTCGGAACAAAAAATTCCTGTACCAGTTTTGATCCAAAAACTTCCATAGTACAACTACTGACCAAAAATTTTCTGTATTAAATCATTTGTAATAAATTTTTGCCTTGACTGGTATGATTTGAAAGGACGTGGACCACCATTATCATAGATTGTTTTTCTACTGGTGAACTGTCATGGTATATTCCAGACCCTCATCTAATCAGGGAGTGGGCTTAAAATAGATGTTTCAACTGGAATTATCAACTGGGTTTGGTTGAACTCTGTCTTTCAAGTTACAACGACTTTGATACTCTTTTAAGTTTTAACTGGTTGCTGGTGAGAGATTTGCTTTGGTTTGAAGCTCTCCAAACAGAACAGAAAGATGTAGTTAACATTTCTTCAACAATTCTATCCATACAAGTAAAAGCTCCAATGGCAGACAAGTCACCTCCAATATGACTCAAATGAAGTTGATAGCGAATTTGAACTCAAAGCAATTCTGGGTCCACCTCAACGGCTCAACCTGATACCAACTACCAACACCTGCAATCTCAAATGAAAGTTATGAAAAATGGTGGTTTTAGGGTTCCTTTTTATTGAAGTTGGTAGAATATTGTTGAAAGATTTAATGGGGTCCTTTTTCTTTTTTCATAATGGTGTGCCAATGCAATGAGGGAAATTTGGTATTTGGTGGGTTTTTCTGTAAGGAAACAATTTTAATAATAAATTAGAACTATTGTATTTAGTTGAGAAGTTTTACAATGGTTTGAGGCTGTTTGAGCAATTTATTGGTATCAGAGTATAAGTTGTAATTATATTATTGACTCTTTTTTTTTATGTAGCTATACATTCTATTAAATTTGATTGAGGGATGATTTCAATCTCATTACTAATTTATTGCTCCTTCAATAAATTTGAATTTTTGAAGATGAATATGATGCAATCAAGAATTATACAATCATCTTCATCTATTGTACTTAACAAATTGAGCTACAAAACTTTAATATGTGCCAAAAATTTTAGTTAAAGCTATTTCTGGAATTACAATTTTGAAGATTTTATAATCTATAAGATTGCTTGGTTTGCAGTTCTCTAAATGGCCGTGAGCTATGAGGTTACAAATAGGGGACCTCACCTCAACACAACTTAACCATCTCAACACGCCAATATTGACAGTTTATTATTATTGTTATTTTCAACTGTATTCTGTATTTTTTATTGAATAATGTAATATTTTTTCTTATTCCAGTTAAAAAAAAATCATTCTTAGAAATTAGAAAGATTAAGTGAATGACTTATGTCCTCCCAAGTCCATCATTTCATATTTTATAATCTATAAGATTTATTTAAATCATTAACTAAATTTAACATCCTTCAACATAAGATCTAAAAATTTACTCTTAAAAATTAAGAAAACAAAATGAACCACTTGTGACCTTCAAGTAGATTATTTCATATTTTATAATCTATAAAATTTATTTAAATCATGCAAAATTATATATTTAACATTAAAGAAACATACAACTTCCAGATGTAAGAGCTAAAGCTTTATTTCTAGAAACTGAAGAAAATAAAGTAAATGATTTACATCCACTCAAATAGATCATTTCATATTCTTTAGTACAACAGAGTAAACAATTTTTTTTATAATATGACTGGTGACCTAGTAGACAAGCCCTCTCATACCACATGAACTGGGTATGAACTGAGAAAGATCAGCTGACCTTGTGCCTATCACAAGAAGCTACTGCCAATCAAATCATATCCCCACTCAGAAGACCAAACAATTGATATAAGACAACTCAAATTATTATAAAATTGAACGATGCAAGCAATTGACATAAACAATTGATATAATTCAACTCAGTACATGAACTTGCAGATCAATAAGCTTCAATGGATTGGTATAGAACTCCTCTATTTAAAAATAACAGCTTTGAGAAGCCCCAACAATTAAGAAACTAACCATCAGGACAAGCAATCCCCAGACTATTCTAAAAGCAATACAGATATAACCTGCCTTTCAAAGACCCTCATATGCATTCAGAATTCTAATAAGACAGCCATGATATTGAAAAACACAATTTTATGTTATCATATATTTAAAAACAAGAATCCTTCTAGTAACTAGGTAAAATATGTATGTCCTTGAGAACACTGAAAGTTGATAATTATTGTATCATTCATGAGGAGAGCATGCAACAAGATATTTGGCAAACACCCACACCCCTAATTCACAATTATTTCATAAGTTTAATATAATGATATATTTTAATTTGCAACTGTTTTCAAGCTTTTAGGTCTGTCAACTCTGCTTTTGAAGCTGTTATGGGTATGTAGATCTTTGCATGAATAAATATATTAATTTTTATTAATTTAAAAATATATAATTTATAAATATATGGAAAAAAATGGTAGGAGGATATAAGATCACTCTTGAGAATCACTTAGACTATAAGATATGAAAAATAACAATAAAGTCCCAGGTGACAGATCTCTAGATTTTTGTTTTCTCATACAGAAACAATAACTATAGAAAACCAAAGCAAAACTCTTCCAAAGTACAATCATAGAAGGGAAACAACAGTAAACCAGACCCAATTTTACAGTTTATATTTACTCCTAATATTCTAGTTATTCATTGAAGGACTCTTTCAATCAAGGACCATCAGCTAGAAAGCCGGTATTTTCATGATCCTTAGAGAATATATCCACGAAAACCACTCTAATACCAGCAGAAGCAAAATTTGAGGATTATGATGTATATACCATCTACAGCTGAAGTCTGAATTCATTTCTGCTTCCAAACTCTCACAAGTAGTTTCAAATTGTACATCAGAAACCCTTCAAACCACGGTGTCTTTCTTCCATTGCAAATTTCATGACGTTGGAGCCCTTGAAGTGGAGTTCTTGTTGCAAAAATTCACTGAATCCTTATCCATTGTTTGAATTCTATAATGGGCCAAATTCCCTATGGAAGAAACTTGATTTTCTCTGCACAAGAACTCATTACTGTAAACTTTCTCCACCTCTCTATTAGAATCATGAACAAAAATGTCTGTGGCCTTAAACTCTTTTTTACTCCTTCCCAAGACAGAAGCAGTAAAAATTGCAGACATCCTACCAGGAGCCCCTGGGAAGTAGCCCCTAGGACCATCAATTAAAATCACATCCCAACTCACTTTATACAAATCATTTGGTAAATCAATGAGGCCAAGTTTGCAATCAGAGAACAAGAGATTTTGGACAGGACGACAGTCAGTTTTACTCTGTTCTTTAGCCAAAGCCAGAAGCTGCTCTGACTCACTAACTTTGGTTGTATATTGGACCTCATAAACTTCCATTTCTGGATGTTTTTCCTCCAATCTATTCACCCACATCTCACTCTCATCCAAAAACACAGTTCTTCCTCCATAATTGAGGATTCTCCACAGAAAGCTTTCATGCCCTAATCCAAACACAAGGAAATTGCTGGGCCTCTTCATAAGAACACTGTGTGCTATTTCCCCTATCTCTTCCTGGCTCATTTGGGCAGAAATATTGGTTCCAGCATAGTGCACAAGAGCATCTATGACATCCATGGGAATGTCTGATCTCTTTCCAGTATTAGACATGACCTTGCTTTCAAAACCCCCAGCTTGAAAAAAATTGATTTCCTTCACCAAAAATGCTGCAAATGAAACAAAAGTTAGAAATGATATAAATACCAGAACCCACAATCTGTGGCCATGTTTGTGTAGTCTCTGGATTGTGGACTGCAGCACAACTAACTTTGCCACTGTTCTCATTGTAGATTTAAACCCAATAATGCACAAGAAATCTGAAAACAAATGAAAATGGCTTTGTGCAGACCCAGATTCAAGTTGTGGGCTCATTCATAGAAATCATCTGGCATATCATATCATACAATGGCAGTAGTAGATTGAATGACAGACAATGAATCTTATAACCAATTTTAATGGCTTTTAAACAGATGGGTTTGTGGCAGAATGCAAATGGTTTCTGACGACCTAATGGTTTTTCTTATAATCAATGCATGACCTATTAGACAAACTAGAAAAGGGAATTCCCAAAAGGAAGAATCCTGCTTAACATTCTATGTTAAGACAAAGTCCATAAGAACAAGAAAACTATAAGTAAAAGGGCAATTCCAAATGATTGTTAACAGGGCAACCTAAATGCAATCATATCAAACATGACAGATGGGATTGCAGGCCTAAAAACGACCATTTGTATCCATTTTTACAAAACGGAGAACACCCAAGCATAAAAAAGCTGATCTGTGCGATATGGACTGAAGAACTAATAGATCAGAGATTGTAAATACCACTTCCCAATATAGTGGGAGAGAATTGCAGTGAAGAGATCAAAAGAATCTTAACTACAGGATTCTCTGACAGAAAATACTAGATTTTCCTATTTCTCCAAACTGAAATCAACAGGGGAGCAGCTTCTTCAAAACATTGGTTTCCTTATTGAGATTTTATAGATAAAATGGGCAATAATATTATAATG
Source organism: Thuja plicata (assembly GCA_018584345.1). Classification (NCBI taxonomy): domain Eukaryota; kingdom Viridiplantae; phylum Streptophyta; class Pinopsida; order Cupressales; family Cupressaceae; genus Thuja; species Thuja plicata. The sequence goes on from MU227658.1 coordinate 5,805,236, forward strand.
TGGGACTTGTTTTAACAATTTTTAACGACCGCAAGGGACCCGATTTCAGGATTCCCCTATGAAAAAGAAGCTCCTTGCCCGAGGGTTAGATGAAATTGAGGCTATTCGGGTTACATTAGAACTAATTTGGCATGTTATTTGTTCCCAAAATTATGTAAAAATATTAAATTATATGAACAAAGGATATCAATACGCGATGTCCTAATTTTAGGGAGTTGTAATGTCAATTGGTGGCGGGTGGGGAGATTCATAATTATTTTTGATGTTGTATTAGCATTTAATTGTTTAATTTTTTAATTGATTTTGTTGGTTCATATTTAATAAGTAGTTATTTGTAAGAATTTATTTTTCATGAGTATGAATAGTTTGTTTAAGGTTCATTACATCTAAGTGATGTTCAAAGGGGTAAAACTATTAGGATAAGGTGGTGTGCACCTTGCATAATGTATTACTTTATTATTATGTGTGTAGTGCATCTAGGGTAACCTAGAAGGATGTGTATGTTAATATATTTGGGCCACTTCATGTGTTATATGTAACATTGAGACATAAGTGATGTGATTATTTAATATTGGGAAAATCATTTAATAAAGTGAAAACTTGGTATCCAATCTTAAATGAAGGATAAATGGCATTGTATTCAAATGGTTTTGTGGTACATTGTTTTACTTTACTAATAATTGTATTTTGTGTGAGCTTGATTCTATAAAAACAAACACATGTTAGGTAGTGGTTTAGGTTGGCCAGTTGAGTGGGTTGTCATTATTGAGTCTTCTGAAGGAGTGCATATGTGAAGCATGGTATGGGATATGTTGATTAATACTTCGACACATGGAGGATGCATGAGAGAGGCTCAATGTTTTAAGAGTATTCATTATAACTATGTAAGTGTTTTTTATTGCTTTGTAGCTGAATAATATGATGGAGTATGGATGCTTTTGGAGGCTATTTTTTTCCCTCGTGAGGATTTTCCCGCTTGGTATATCTTGTGTTATTTTATGGGTTGTCTATTTTATTTATGCATAATGGTTATTTTGTAAGCGTGTGTGCATGTTTTTTCTCTCATTGGTTATCTAAGAAATGGGTTAAATGTAATTGAGCTTGAAGCATTATTTCCTAACAAAAATATCGAGACTTTTGAAAGGTCACCCATCCATATACTATTTTGACACAAGTGCTCAATCATAGAATTTTCCTCAAGATCTAGCATTTATTTATTTATGTGTGTAAAAGGTTTGTTATCACCTAAAACTACATCTTTACTAAACTTAATTCAGTATGTCAAAATAACAATGGGAATGATCTCTTTATTGTTGGACCTTACTAACTTGATATCACACCTAAGCCAAAGAGAGCTAATTCCTTTCTAATCCTGAATGCAATTTTTAATCCAACTCAACATTGTTTAAAATTAAAACCTAATCCTATCCTAATGCGTAAGTCAAAAGGGAGAGAAAATGCATAATAGGAAAAGAAGTGACTCACCAAGACTTAATTGAGTTTCTTCCTTACTCACAACAGCATAAAGAACCAATAGAATTTTCAAAATCTAACACAAGTCTCAATTTCACAGCTCTTATGAGTTCATATGAAGGTCAAGATTTAGCAATCACTAAAAGGGAAGAGAGAATCAACAAATAGTTCTTGCAAAAAGGTAGTGTACACCATACATATCTTCAAAGTAGAAAATGACATTTACATATGGACATAAGAAAGTTAAGAAATATAGCAAGGTGAGTAGCATATGCACAAATTATAACACTAAGTTGAAGGATTACACAACATATCCTAAGGGAGAAGAGGTGATAATAGAACAAATCTTATAATTCAAGGTTATTGATCTAATTACACTATCAAAATTTTAAAAGAAAATTATAAGGATTTTATCCTTACTCTTTTGCTTTCAAATTAAGATGGAACCTTCTAAAATTATTTTTGATGTTGTATTAGCATTTAATTGTTTAATCTTTTAATTGATTTTATTGGTTCATATTTAATAAGTAGTCGTTTGTAAGAATTCATCTTTCATGAGTATGAATTGTCCATTAATAATCATTACATCTAAGTGATATTCAAAGGGGTAACACTATTAGGATAAGGTGGTGCACACCTTGCATAATATATTACTTTATTATTATGTTTGTAGTGCATCTAGGGGAACCTAGAAGGACGTGTATCACTTAGAGTTAATATTTTTGGGCCACTTCATGTGTTATATGTAACATTGAGACATAAGTAATGTAATTATTTAATACTAGGGAAATCATTTAATAAAGTGAAAACTTGGTATCCAATCTTAGATAAAGGATCAATGGTATTGTATTCAAATGGTTTTGTGGTACATTGTTTTACTTTACTATTAATTATATTTTGTGTGAGCTTGATTCTATAAAAACAAACACATATTAGCGGTTTAGGTCTGATGGTTTCAAGTGGGTTGTCAATATTGAGTCTTTCGTAAAGTGCATATGTGAAGCATGGTATGGGATATGTAGATTAATGCTTGGACGCATGGAGGTTGCATGAGAGAGGCTTAATGTTAAAAGAGTGTTCATTGTAACTATGTAAGTGTTTTTATTGCTTTATGGTTGAATAATATGATAGAGTATGGATGCTTTTGGAGGCTAAATTTTTTTCCCCCATGAGGGTTTTCCCACTTGGTATATCTTGTGTTATATTGTGGTTTGTCTATTTGATCTATGCATAATGGTTAGTTTGTAAGCTTATGTGCATGCTTTTTTTTCTCATGGGAAATATAGGAAATGGATTAAATGTTATTGAGCTTGAAGCACTATTTCCTAACAAAAATATCAAGACTTTTGAAAGGTTACCCACCCATATACTATTTTGACACAAGTTCTCAATCATAGAATTTTTCTAAAGATCTAGAATTTATTTATTTAAGTGTAAAAGGTTTTTTATCGCCTAAAACTGCATCTTTATTGAACCCAATTCATTATGTCAAAATAAAAATGGGAATGATCTCTTAATTGTCGGACCTTACTAACTTGATATCATACCTCCAAAGAAAGCTAATTCATTTCTAATCTTGGATGCAATTTTTGATCCAACTCAACACTGTTTAAAACTAAAACCTAATCCTATTCTAATACGTAATCCAAAAGGGAGAGAAAATATAGAAAAATAAAAGAAGTGACTCACCAAGACTTAATCGAGTTTCTTCCTTACTCACAACAAGACAAAGAACCAATAGAATTTTCAAAATCTCACACAAGTCTCAATTTCATAGCTCTTATGAGTTTATAGGAAGGCTAATATTTATCAATCACTAAAAGGGAAGAGATAATCAACAAATAGTTCTTGCAAAAAGGTAGTGTACAACATACATATCTTCAAAGTAGAAAAGGTCATTTACATATGGACATAAGAAAATTAAAGAAATATAGCAAGCTAAGCAACATATACACAAATTATATCACTAAGTTGAAGGATAACATAACATATCCAAAGGGATAAGAGGTGATAATAAAACAAATCTTATAATTCAAGGTATTGAGCCAATTACAATATTAAAAATGGGTGGTCCCACAATAGTGTGTCCCACTTTTTTGAACATCCTGATTTTTGCTGAAATTACACATTTTTAAGAAAATATGATGATTTAAGCCTTGAGAGATCCCATTTGAAGGAGTAAATTGAAAATGGTTAGATAAAATCCTCTTGGATCAAAATATCTTTGGTATAATCTCTCTACTCCTCACTCACACCTATAATCGAGTCTCCTTTGCACCCATCAAAATATTGACAAAAAATCACTTTGACGTTAAATTTTTGTGGGATCAAATAAATTCATTTGAAAAACTCAAATACAAGATGATAGTACTCAGAGAAATCTTTCCAATGATTATTATTTTTATATATATTTACTTTATTAAGACTATTCTTTTTAAGTTTTACTAAACATAGGTTGTCTGACCATTTAGCGACTTCTTTGTTCGACGCTTTTGGAAAAATAGTAAATTAGCATAAAAAATTTATGAAAAATATCTAGGAAATAGGTATTTAAGTTACCTTTCTATCAAAAAAAGAATAAATGAATTTTGATATATAGAGATAGAGTTAGAGCAATCCAAGTGAACCTATGTCCAAATTATAGTTAATGTCACTTCATAACTCAATAAATTATAAAATATTCAACCGAATTGAATGAAACCAAATGGATTCTCTAGATATTGGTATTACAAACCTAAATTCAAAATAATTACATTCTTATCAGATTTTTAAAAAAAAAATTGTGTTGATCAAAGTGGGTGTCACTCCTGAAAAATGTTGATTTTTCACGCAAATAATTTTTGAAGGAGAAGGAAAAATGGATACAAATAAATTCCAATTTTTTAAAAAAATATATATTTATAAACTAGAAACAAAATTCTAAAATTTACTAGTTTACATCATCTCCAAATTCTTAATGGTTTTACGACAATAGGTGTCCAAAAGCAAAGTTTTTCTTCAGAATGTTCGTTTCAGTGTCAAAGTTGGCCAAAAAGTGGGACACTGTTTTGTTTGATCACCCAAATGGAAAAGAGAATTATAAGGATTTATCCTTAGTGTTTTGCTTTCAAATTAAGAAGGAACCTTCTAAAAATCAAGGTTGTCAAGATTTTAATTTAGAAGAGGTTATGAAACTATAGAAATCCATGGTAGTCTACTAAGAAACCCTATCCAGCATGCTAATCCAATGGTCTAAACATGTGTGTACATCCATACATATGGTATTATTAATTGAAGTGTGAAGAATATTCTTTGAATTGATATCTTTTTAGCAAACCAATTCTACCCAATGAATTCATTGAAAATAATGGCCTAGGGAATGACAGGTCAAAAAGGGGATGTTTATAGCATAAAATAAAGCATGCCATGCATAAAATAAAAGATTGTATGAGAAGCAAGTCGATCTAGAAGTTGGTGATGATTACAAGTTCATTAATAATCCCACATGGTGCTAGGTGAGAAAGTAATTCCTCGACATGTAGAAATCAAACTTTTGAGGATAGGACTTGGAATGTCTTTCTTGTGCTTATCTGCAGTTAGTTTGGTTCTCAAAAAACTCGATAGAGGATTTGAAACCATCATTAAACTATGACATGTCTTACACTTTATTTTTCTTAAAGAAATGGAGAGTTTCAAAAATGGCTATTGAGCCTCAACATGGTCGTAAGAACTTGTTGACTCTCGACAAAGGTTCTTGTGATGAACTATAACTGATTGAATGTTTGAAGAGAATAAGTTGATGATCACCGAGCTGTAGAAAGTAAATGCAAGACATTATATTAGTTAATGTATTATATATTTTTTTATGTCAACTTGATTCAAATCTGATTCGTCGTATACATAATATCATAGACTTCAAGAAACCAAAGAAATAAAGTTAATGTTATTGGTAAACATATAAATCCAATGTACATCGAGTGATAGTAAACACCGATGGACGGTGCACACCGATGGATAGAGAACCCTGAGAAGTTCATAGTGTATACTGAGCACCGCAAAACCAAGCATAACTGAAGTGAACCCCGAGAAAAACTGAAGGTAATGCCTGAGGACAACTGGAGTCAAAGACTGAAAAAACTAATAGTTGATCACTGATCAGAACCGGAGTTAGGAAATGACAAAACACTTAGTTGGCAGGAGCTATAATTAGAGTTAACTAATTGATTACTTTGTTTTCATCGATCAGATAAACTAAGGATAAGAAGGAGATTTAAAGCACAAAAAACAAGGAGAGATTTGTGGATTAAATCTAAAGCTACGCTTTAAATATTAAAGCAATGCATGGCGAGATTTTTGGATCAAGAAAGCTATCTACGTCAAGAACAAGAAGGACAATAAATGGTGAAATTGTGTCTATATAAAGAGACAAGTAATTCACTATTAAAAAGAGGAATGCTGAGAATAATTCTGGTGAAGATAGAATTCTTCATGCAGATCTGATCATACAGGCTGAAGGACAAAGCCAAGAATTCTGCACAAATCAAGTAACAGAGAAGCAACAACATTCACCGAGCAGAAAGAACAAGGAGGGGAACAAAGGAACAAAAGATAATATTGATCAGAGAGGTATTGTGGACTTACAATAGATCTAAAAATCTACAATTAAAGTTGTATTATTGAACAAATCATTTATTGTTTCAGTTTAAACATTGATTCAGAAAATTTCTTAACCGAGTGGGATTTAACAGTCCTTAATGTATTGAGATACTCAAGAGTATCAAAAGGTTTTTCTTGTTGACAGCATAGTGAATGCCCAAGGTAAAAATACTAACCAATGGTTTTGAATCCTCTAACAATGTCACACTTAACAGTGTGTTTATAACCTTTAACAGGGTTGGATCTTCACTGAGCTCACTTCAGAAGAGTGAAGATTTTGGGTTATCGGTCCCAAGTGGCTTTTCCCTTCAAAGGGTTTCCATGTTAAAAATCCATGTGTCAAATGTGTATATGGTTCATTGCTTTGGTGTTTTTCTTTACACATTACTAAAACATGATTTCTCGGTAAACACTAAGTCTATTTACTGATATTCGGTAAAGGCTAGGAAAAGATAAATTGTTATTCGGTAAAGCTTAAGAAAAGGATAAATAGTATATTCACCAAGCAGTATATATATGTTAGAATTGCATGAGGCATACATCTTGTAGGACTAAAGATAACTAGAGGTTTTATATGTGTGATATAAGTTTTGATTGGATTATAGGATTAGATTTTGAGGCCAGTGATTCACCCCCNTTCCCCCCCCCCCCCCCCCCCTCCTCTCAGTTATTCTAACAATTGGTATCAAAGCTAGTGTGCTTAGAAGTGAGTTTAAAGACTCAAGCTAAAGATCACAAGATGAGTAAAAGGGATGTGCCTAAGTTGAACAAAGACAACTTTGCATCATGGAAAAGAAGGATATGACTCGACCTATTAGTTATTGGAAATGATGTCACACAATACTTGGATACTAAATTTGTTTTACCTACTGGACCTCTGAGAGTTGATCAATTCATAGAGAAACATGAACACAATTATATGATGATAGAACTTGCTTCCTCACTCTCTGATGTTGAATTTGAAGATGTCAAATCATGCACCACTGCAAAGAAAATGTGACACAAACTCAAGCTAGTACATGGAGGAGTTAAAAATGTGTTGAGAGCTAAGGCTGAAAGCCTAAGAGGAAAGTTTGATGACATAAGAATGAAATAAGGAGAAAACATCACTCAGTACAGTAGAAGAGTAAAAGAAGTTGTCAATGCTATTTGAGGAGTAGGAGGTGCACTTGAAGAAGAAATAGTGGTAAGTAAAATTCTAAGAACCTTACTACCTATTTATGCTATTAGAGTATCTGCAATACAAGAAATGAGAGCAGTAGCAAATAACAATGTTACTCTAGATAGTTTGATTGGTAGACTTATTTCATATAAGATGAATAACTTTGACAACAGTGTCTTACCAACTATTGAGTCTGCATTCAAATCTTCTCTGAAAATAAGTAAATCAATTCATAAACACACTATGAGAAATGATAGTAAAAGTGATAGTGATGAACAAGAACTTGATGAAATTGAAGCACTAATGGCTAGAAGATTGCAAAGAGGCAAAGGTAGATACAAAGGTAAATTACCATTGGTATGTTTTAATTGCAAAGAGATTGGACACCTTGTTGCAAGATGCCCTAACAAGAGAAAAGGTGAAAGAAATAATGACAGATCTTATGAAAAGGAGTTTGATAGAAGTGATGACTGAGATTACCGAAGCAACTGACAATCTGAGAGAAGAGATAACTGAGAATACAAGGACAAAGGAAAGAAGGCTTGTTACATGGATGAGAACGAAGCTGAAAATACTGACACCAATTCTGATGAAGATATTGAGGTAGTATTTGTTGCTATGAAGGATGATTTAGACGAAGAAGAAAGGTATGTTGAAACTGCACTCATATCTAAGGTTAGTAAAAATGATGTCTGGATTATTGATAGTGGCTGTAATCACCACATGACTAGAGATAAGGAAAAGTTTGAAACTTTTGAATATTATAATGGTGGATCAGTTAGGATGGGTAATGACTCACCTTGTCCAGTTGAAGGAAAAGGAACAATCATGTTGAATAATTTGATCACATGTGAAAATGTATATTGGGTGAAAGGACTTAACTATAATATATTGAGTGTTTCACAACTGAATAACACATGACACTGAGTTGCATTTGAGAACAAAAAGGAAAAGATCTACAATGAAACAGGAAGGTTGATCGGTACTAGTGAACAAAAAAAAGGTAACCTATTCTATCTTAATGATATTAAGACCACTTGTTTATTGGCTAGAAATGAAGACATTTGGTTGTGGCATAAAAGGTTATGTCATGTGAATTTTGACAACATGGTTAGGATAAGAAAGAAAAGAAAAGTAAGAAGCTTACTGAGCATGTCAAAGCCCGACCATGTCATGTGTATGAATTGTCAAAAAAGGTACAATGATAGATTCTAGTTTCAAGAGAAAAACCTACACATCTAATGCTATTCTAGAGTTAGTCCATACTGACTTTTGTAGACCGATGAGAACAAAGAGATATTATGGTGATAGATACTTCATTCTCTTTGTTGTTGACTATTCTAGAATGATGAATGTTATGTTCTTAAAAGAGAAATTAGAAGCATTTAATATGTTTAAATGGTATAAAGCTATAGTTGAAAAACAAATTCGAAAGGAACTGAAATGTCTAAGGTCAGATAGAGGAGGAGAATTTATTTATGATGAATTCACTAACTTTTGTAATGAGCATGGAATTACAAGATAGGTTTTTGCACCGAGAACACCACAGCGAAATGGGATTTTTGAAAGAAGGAACAGATTAATTTTTGATTGTGCCAAAACACTAATGATTGAGAAAGACATCACCCAAACATTCTAGAGAGAAGCTGTAAGTACTATTGTCTATACATTAAACTGAGTTCAATTGAAGAAAGACACCAATAAGACACCTTATGAGCTATGGTATGGATACACACCTAATGTAAGTTACTTTAAAAATTTTGGAAGTCAATGTTATATTTTGAAATATGATAGAAATGGAAAGCTTGACTCCAAAAGTGATGAAGGAATCTTTCTAGGTTATTCTACTAAAAGCAAGGCTTATAAATGTCTTAACAAATCCTCTAACAAAATCATTGAAAGTGCAAATGTTAAAGTGGATGAATTTGTTGAGAAAAATGATGAGGAAAGCAAAAAGGAACTGGAAGACTACAATAGATTTTTCTACAGTGAAGAACCTGACACCTTTCCTAATCAACAATGTATTGCTACCGAGCGACAAAAAAATGCAACCGAGCATTAGGCTGCACACACTGAAAATAAGGAAATTTCTCACAATGATTTACCAAGAAATAAAGATCAAAATGAAGGTCAAGATGATGATCAGAACGATGAATAGAGATATGAATCAGTACTTGCCAAGTATGTCAGAAGACACCATCCACAGGACCAAATCATAGGAGACAAAAGAGCTAGAATGAGAATACGAAGTAAGTCACTAAACACTAGATGTTTGATTTGCGATTTTGAGCCTAAATCTGTCAATACTACACTTCATAATCAAGAATGGGTTAGTGTTGTGAATGAAGAGATTGAGAAAATTGAGAAGAACAGAACATGGACATTATTACCTAGACCAAATGACAAAAAATTCATTGGTACCAAATGGATATTCAGAAACAAACTGAATGAGAATGGAGAAGTAACAAGGAACAAAGCAAGATTAGTATGCAAAGGGTATGCACAAGAAGAAGGTATTGACTATGGAGAAACCTTTGCACCCATTGCTAGACTAGAAGGAGTAAGAATTATACTTTCTTATGCTGCTTTGAAAGGATTCAAAGTATACCAAATGGATGTAAAATCTGCATTTCTAAATGGAATACTAGAAGAAGAAGTATACATTGAACAACTGGAAGGGTTTGTTGATCCTAACAAGAGGAACATAGTTTATAGACTACACAAAGCCTTGTATGGATTGAAACAAGAAATGAGAGCATGGTATAAAAGACTTCACTCTTATCTCATAAGTATTGGAATTTTAAGAACAAGTGATAACAATAATCTGTATTTAAAAGAAGATGCTGATGATAACATTCTGATTGTTGGGATATTTGTTGATGATATCTTATTTGAAGGTAATGATATGTTATACAAATCATTTTCTAATGAAATGAGCAAAGAATTTGAGATGTCAATGTTTGGAGAGATCAATTTTTTTCTTGGTCTACAAATTCTACAACAAGATGCAAGCATCTACATCACACAATCCAAATACATCAAAGAAGTTTTGAAGATATTCAAAATGGAGGACTCCAAACTAGTTGGAACACCAATGGCAACCAGATACAAATTGACAAACTGAGGTAAATCATACCTTATATAGATCTATGATTGGCAAACTAATGTATGTTGTACACACAAGACTAGATATAGCACATGCAGTTGGTATAGTTGCAATATTCTCTGCTAATCCCAAGGAATCACACATGACTATTGTTAAAATAATTTTGAGATATATAAAGAATATCGAAGACTATGCTTTTTGGTATAGTAAAGAAGGCAAATTTGAGCTACAAGTCTATACTGATGTTGATTGGGCTAGAAACATTGATGATAGAAAGAGAAAAACAAGAGCAACATTCTTTATGGGTGACAGACTTGTCACATGGATAAGTAAAAAGAAAGGATGCATCTCTCAATCTACTAGCAGAAGCAGAATATGTGGTTGCTACTAAAAATTTCTCTAACATTACATGGATCAAATAATTGCTGAAAGGTATGAATGTGGAAATCCTTGATCCAATGATTATCTATTGTGATAATAGAAGTGCTATCAACATTTCAAAGAACCCTGTGATGCATGCTAAGACAAAGCATATAGAAATTAAGTATCATTACTTAAGGGAACAAGTACAAGAGAAAGAGGTGATACTAGAATATGTATAATCCAAAGAACAATTAGCAGACATATTCACAAAGCCATTGTTAAAAGATACATTTGAGTACCTGAGGAAGAGACTAGGGGTTTGACCCTTGTCTACTGGTCACTAAGCTGACTTGGAGGTTGCATCAGTCTATAGATTATCAGAATATCAATCATGTTGATGCAAACTAAGATATGGAATGCAATGATAAATCAGTACAAGAAGGTACTTATTTGAACCGAACACCAGAGAAAGTATTTTCTACTATAGAGTTGTATTGTTGATGGACAAGAGAGAGAGATATTTTTGTTTGGCATTGTTGTCAAAGGGAGAGAATATATCCATATGAAATATCTATCATAATCATCCAAAGGGAGAGAAGAGAAATATCCATCAAGGAGAGGAATAGTCAATAGGAGAGAGATTCAAAGAAACAACCATCCATCCAAGGGAGAGAATTGGAGAAAATTTAACACTGCATATCTATCCAGAAAGGGAGAAGAGATTCTACAACAAAGGGAGAGACAGAATCAGAAGTTGTCACATCTATCCAGTGAAGGGAATAAAGAATGAAGAGAGTACTCTGCAAGAATCAAATCTAAGCTAGAAGAGCTTATCGAGAGTTAGATATCTGTATTGGTTATAGAATAACAAGTTTGGGAGAGATTGATGAACTAAAACTGATATATTTCATATTGTATTGATAATATGTTTCCATCAATGTCAAAGGGAGAGATTAATGAACCATAACTAATTGAATGTTTGAAGAGAATAAGTTTATGATCATCGAGTTGTAGAAAGTAAATTCAAGACATTAAATCAGTTAATGTGTTGTATTTTCATTGATGTCAACTTGATTCAAGTCTGATTGGTCATATACATAATGTCATAGACTTCAAGAAACCAAAGAGATAAATTTTATGTTATCGGTAAACATATAAAGCCAGTGTACATCGAGTGACAGTAAACATCGACAGACAGTCCACACCGACGGATAGAGAACCCCGAGAAGTTCATAGTGTATACCAAGCACCGTAACACCAAGCATAACTGAAGTGAACCCCGAGAAAAACTAAAGGTAATGCCCGAGGACAACTGGAGTCAATGACCAAGCAAACTGAGAGTTGATCACCGATCAGAACTAGATTTAGGAAATGACAAAACACTTAGCTGGTAGGAACTATAATTAGAGTTAACTAATTGATTACTTTGTTTTCATTGATCTGATAAACTAAAGATAAGAAGGAGATTTAAAGCATATAAAATAAGGAGATATTTGTGGATTAAATCTAAAGCTATGCTTTAAATATTAAAGCAATGCATGGCAAGATTTTTGGATCAAGAAAGCTATCTACGTCAAGGACAAGAAGGAAAATAAATGGTGAAATCATGTCTATATAAAGAGACAAGTAATTCATTATTAAAAAGAGGAATGTTGAGAATAATTCTGGTGAAGATAGAAGTCTTCATGCAGATCTAATCATACAGGCTGAAGAATAGAGCCATGAATTTTGCAGACACCGAGCAACAAAGAAGCAACAACATTCACCAAGAATAAAGAAGAAGGAGGGGAGAAAAGGAACAGAAGATCATATTGATCAGAGAGGTATTATGGACTTACAATAGATCTGAAAATCTGCAATTAAAGTTGTATTATTGAACAGATCATTTACTGTTTTAGTTTAACCATTGATTCAGAAATTCTCTTAACCGAGTTGGATTTAACAATCCTTAATGTATTGAGATACTCAAGAGTATCAAAAGGTTTTTCTTGTTGACAGCATAGTGAATTCCCAAGGTCAAAATACTAAACAATGGTTTTAAATCCTCTAACAATGTCGCACTCAATAGTTTGTTTGTAACCTAAAAAAGGGTTGGCTCTTCACCGAGCTCACTTCAGAAGAGTGAAAATTTTGGGTTACCGGTCCCAAGTGGTTTTTCCCTTAACAAGGTTTCCACGTTAAAAATCCATGTGTCAAATGTGTATTTGGTTCATTGCTTTGATGTTTTTCTTTACACATTACTAAAACAGGATTGGTCGGTAAACACTAAGTCTATTTACTGATATTCGGTGAAGGCTAGGAAAAGATAAACTGTTATTTGGTAAAGCTTAAGAAAATGATAAATAGTATATTCACCGAGAAATATATATATGTTAGAATTGCATGAGGCATACATCTTGTAGGACTGGAGATAACTAGAGGTTATATATATATATATATATATATATATATATATATGTGTGTGTGTGTGTGTGTGTGTGTGTGTGTGTGTGTGTGTGTGTGTGTGTGTGTGTGTGTGTGATATAAGTTTTGGTTGGATTATTGGATTAGATTTTGAGGCCACTGATTCACCCCCCCCATCCTCTTAGTTATTCTAACATCTTGAACTATTTCATTTCATAATTTTTATTCTTCTTTGAAAATTTATTCTTTTTTTTGGTTCATCTCTACCTCCTAACTTTTATTTTTTGACTTTATAAGAAGAAAACATAATCTATAAATGTTTGGCATCAACAATGGAACAAGCTCCAAAAACCTTGTTGAGCTTTGATAAGTGTATGAGAACTTTATTAAGCTTTGACAAGGTTGTGAGATCCTTTCTAAGCTTTGACAAGGTTGTGAGAACCTTGTTGAGAATTCACACTAGTTTCAAAATAAGTAAAAATATTTTATCAACTAAAATTAAAAAAAAATATTTCCACTTAGCATATCCCTTTCTGTCTATCTTCTACATTTTTCCTGGTTGTTAGCGAAAATTATTTCTCATTGAGCCAATTTTTAGAACCTCATCAAGAGCTAATAGAAGTTACAAAATCTCCCCCAACCTCTGAAACACACTTATCCATCACCTTTTCTATCTTTTTGAAGGATTTATAAAACTAACATCAAGCTTTGACATGGTTCAAAGAACCTTTTCTATCTTTTTGAAGGATTTATAAAACTAACATCAAGCTTTGACATGGTTCAGAGAACCTTTTCAGGAGCTAGTATTGATTACAAAATTGATGTGAAACTCAACCAATCTTAATAATTAGCCAATTCGTTAGGATTTTTGCAACTTGGGTGACTCAATAAACCATAAAAGGGGGACGAAATATAATGGTAGGGGGCATTTATTGATCTTAAGTTCCAGTCTATATTTTATCAAATTGTTTAAATAATCAATAGGAAATGAAGGAGATATGAAATGGAAATATTTTGATGGCATATATGGATGATTTATTAATAATCATGGTTCTAGCAACTTTATTAGTCCATTATACATGGAATCACAACAATCTTGCAAACAAAAATGCATGAAACACCTCAAAATGAATTTAAAAGTTCATCATAACATAAAAAAAATAGAAACATGCGTAAAATTAACCTAGTGAAAAAGATGTTTAAAATCATGCATTATCTTAACCTCAATGTAGAATGTGCATCAACACTTATTTATAAAGATAATAGTTAATCTAATATACACTTGTTTTATAAAATCTTAGATAAAAAACTATCACAACTTGGCTTTATCAAAACAATTCTACTAAAGGAGTTGATTTCTCTCAAACTATAGTTGCATTCACTACCCAACTATAACAAATGGAGCCCTCAACTTGCATGAATAAGATCACAAAATATTTTCATGATACTATAGACAAATTCTAACAAAGAAAGAGAGTCTCCATAACCTCTCCTTGGTCTTCAAATAATCATTTCATATGAAATTATTGGTCCACATATCTCAAACCTCAATGATACTTCTTTAATTGGAAAGTTCTAGAATATATCTCTTAAAAATTCATCCTTGAGTAAACTAGCTAGTGAAAATTATAAATAAATTGGCGAAATCATTATATCAAAAAATGATTTCCTCATTGTATCTTTACTAACATGGGTAACACATGTAATGTCTTTAAATGTAAATATTGCTTCTTTAATAAGTCAAATATTTTCTTCCAATATTGGCATCGAAATTTTGACCCTTCTCAACATGCATTAACATAAGTCCAATATGGGTTTGGTTAAAAAAAGTTGCCCCTAAAATACAAGTCCCTCGAAATAGTGGATATTACAAGAACACAAATAATCTCAATTTTTTCTACATGCTTACATAAAATCTAAGATTATATTTCTAGTAGATTTATGAAGAGATCTCCAAAAAATATGCAACCCCTAAATCTAGTTTTGGACATTACAAACAATATATATGGTAAAGGTCCTAAAATTCTCTTTTTGATATGTCATTTATATGGCTAATTAAGTATTCAATATTAAATGCACACCAAACCATTGGTAACAAGCACCAAAAATCCCTCTTAAAACTCACATGCTACATTTTTTAGTTAGGATGTGGAAATGAAAGTCACAAAAAAAGGTGCAGAGCTCTTTTTTGTTGTTTATACCAAAAGTTATCTTTTTTATTCTCTCCCTAGTGAAAGAAACCAATTTGGGATCCCACCATAAGGAAATCATAGAATTTTAAGCTAAAGACCTAGAAGTTGTTAGGATTAAGTAATACTGAGATGATGGGGGTGAATCAGTATTACAGAACTTTAAATTAAACTTAAACCAATTCCAAATAAACCATATGATTGCTAAAATGAAAAGACCATAAGAAAATAACACACAACTCATTACACCATTATTTGTTGTCGAGGAAACCCTATCCAAGGGAAAACCATGGTGGGGATGGTACCCACAAGCATGCACTAAAGTATAATGTCTTTGTTAAGAGACCTAGCCCTGTTAGAAGTTGAGTATTACATAATACATTTCCTTGTTAAAGGAATATCAACCGTGTTAAAGGTATACAACACCTTGTTAGGGGTACACTAAGCTTACAGCTCTTACAACCAATACTTTTGTTACAAAGTGTTCTCAGTAATGAATGAAACAAGCATCATCAATGCTTAGATAGTTCCATTTGTATCTCTCAATAATATGTGTCAACCTCAGATCTCACATCTGCCATCAATCATCTCTAACATCTCTTTACACATCTTACACACCTTCTCTTTACAAAATGTTCTTCATGTGTGTGTGTGTGTGTTACATCATTTAGTCAACTTTCAAATACAATACAAAATAGAATAAATACTTATACAAAAAGTAAATACAATGTCAGTGATCGTGTACTACCAAATTATAGGTGATTCACAATAACAATCCAACTTATCCCGTTTGGATTTCATCTTATACTCCCTCAATCATCGCGATTGTTCAACTGCTTTATTTCACTGTTCCACTGTCTTCACATGTCTTCAAAATAATCTAACTCTCTGTGATCAACACCAAAACACAAGCGACCTTAACTAAATGTTATACATGTCCCAAAATGTCTTCCTCTAAGCTTGCAAGTCATCAACTATCGTATACGATCTTCCCTGTCCAAAAAAATACATCGATACTTTGTACTTTTGTTTCTATACTTAGTCATTTTTAAGACCATATCTCCAAAACTGTACTTAACTCCAAGAAATCATTATATTAGATGTGTTTCCATAAATGAAAACCCTCAAGTGTCCCATATCATACCAAAAACATCACTTGTCAACAATCACTCCCTTTTGCATTGATGGAAACACTTAGCAAAAAATGACTAAGTGTCCCAACAAACACTAATTGTTTTCTTCTCTTCTCCTCTAATGAACTTTTCTCTATTTTCTCATTTTTCTTTTCTTATCCCCCTTTGACAACAATGAAAAAGGTGTACCCAAAATTTACAAAAGAATGTAGAATGCAATGCTTGCTCACCAGTTTTAGAACATCTTGAAAGGAATCTTCCAAGATCTTCACTTCTGCATTCCATGACTCTATGAACAACTGACTAACATGTATGAATGCATTCAATGCATAGGATGAAGTCTCTGCTACTTTTAACTTAGTGGGCATAGAATTTTTCAATGAATCTGCATTCTTCTCCATATCAAATAGATGAACTTCAAGAATTGATATCTTGGGAGTGATTAGACTCTTCAGCAAACCAAATCTTGTCATTACTCTCCCTTTTTCTTTATCCAAGACATTAAACTTATAAAAAATCTTTGATACCTCTCTGTCCATCTCCAATACAGATTGTAAGGAGGTCTCACAACTATCCATCATGCTATCCAGAGTAGCCATGTCCTTCGCCATAATGTCTTCAATATTCTAAATGTGTCTGATAGGGTTCATACAATAGTTGTATAACATCCTTCCATGTGTGATACAACTTTTGGCCTTTGATGTAGCTGATCTCAGAATGCCCAAGTCCCATGAAATAGACTGGAAAATTTCCTTCAAATTCTTCTCTAGATATCTTTTCTCTGCCTTCTCTTCAGCGATCTTTACTAAGGACTCATAGTGACTATCAAAATTATCTAGTTCCATATTCAGATTCTCTGCATCATCTCTTCCTTGAAAAAAAATAGGTACTGGGAGTAGTTTATCCACAGTGTCAACTACTCTAGTAATTACCTTAGCCTTTTTGTCTCCTTTCTACTTAGATATTTCTTTTGCCTTTGTGAATGCGATGAAGGATAGTCTCATCAGTTCATCCTCACCCACACTGTCAACATTTGTGCTTGCAAATTTATCCTTACTTTCCAAAAATAGAATAGTGTATGTGTCAATTTCATACTTTACTTCAACTCTTGCCTCTTCTCCTTTTGTTGTATCTATCTCTTCTCTTTGTTCTAATTCTTCTTTCTGGTCTTCCTCTTGTTGTCCTTCTTCTTCATCAGCCATTGTATTATCAATATGTCCTTCAAATGGGTCTTTTTCATCAAGTGAAGTGTCAAGGGTCATAGGCACACCAGCAACATAGAAATCTGGTTTCTTTTCAGTACTCACTTAGCTTCTCTCAATATTTGCCTCAACTCACTTAGAGCTCTCTCCAATTCCTATAGGTGTAGGCATAGTAGTTTTAGGAGGTGAAGTTTTCTTAGTAATATTGCTCATAAGTATCTGATCTATTGCCTTTTGAGTACCCTCTATGACTTCATATTTTCTACCCATAATTTTCACTAATCTTGCTTTAGTTATCAACAAAGGTTTGAGTTCCTCAAGTATTCTCTCTCTCTCTCTCTCTCATGTACAGAAACTATTGGCAACATATCCTCAATAGCTTGACTCCTAATTGCCTCATCTTAATATGTGCAAGTTGTTTTCTAATGTCCAATTTACCATACGATCCCTTAGGTACACTTCCCTCTATCTCTAATAGGTTCTTCTTGAAAACAAGTAAATGATTAATCACTATGTCCTCAATCACTAGTTTTTCAGATGCCTCATACTCATCATAGTATTTAGCTAATGAAACAATCTTCCCTTGTTCAATGACCATTTTCCCTATCATCTTCATATTCGACTTCCATAGTTGTCTTACATTGGTGGTCTCTTTTTCAACTTTCTTCTCTTCTCCTTTTGTCCTCAGTTTCTTAGGAGGTGAGTCCATTTTAGTGGACCTTTTGTTTCTCCAAGGTACAAGCTTTGTTGTCTCTTCGTGCAATGTCTTATGTGGTGGTGAGGGTGTAGTTACATCTATCACAGTAGAAAGTGGACTAACTACCTGCACAACTTTTGGAGGTGGAAGGGATGAAGTAGCAGTACTTTCCAACCCAGAAGATTTCTCTATTATCTTCTTCCTCACATCTTTCATTTCCTCTTTAGTTATTCCAGCCTTAGATTCCATGTCATCAACCATTTTCTCTATCTTTATCTTCCTTATACCTCTATACTATTATTCTCTAACTTTATCTTATTTCTCTTCATATGTGCCCCATCTCTCCTCAAATGTATCAACTTCAGATGCCATAACATGCTCTACTTGCATAACTAAAACTTATGAAATGACTTCATAGCCCATAGGGTAACACCATTTATTCCTTGGTACAACTACCTCAAAACATACACAATCAATTTCAACCATGAAACAAATTCTATCCTTGTATCTCTCAACCAACTCTTCAAGAATTTTGACTCTTTCCTTCATTTGCCTCTGCAGAATTTTGATCATACCAAATGGTTCTCCATCCACCCATGCGTTGTTTTTTATTCTTTAACTCTATGATATTTGAATACCAGTGGGTATACTATCTTTCCATGCTCTACGGTGCATTCCAGGGAAATTATGCTCAATATGGATATACATGTGAACTAGAAGTGAGACAAATCTAAAAATCTTAGATTTATCCTTCTTGATTATCTTCACATTCTCTAAAAAGTGTTGTGCCAGAGCCTCGCATAGATTGATTTCTTTGTTTTCCTTTACCATCCTATAATCCATCATAATAACTCCTGCTGAGACTGAATTAGGTCTACTGTTGTAGTAAAGCTTATAACCAAGTATCATTGCAACTAGTCTTACATCCTACTAGAAAATGTTATTCATTATCATTGCTTGCCTATCCCACTTAGAGTGTGTTAGGGTTTCAACTTATTTCTTTGTATTATTTTATGCTAGAGGGATAACTCTAGTGTTGTCTAGCCCAGTTATGTCATGAATCAACTGACTACAAATCTTTACAGGTTTCACCCCTATCCAAATGAATTGTTCATGAACTTTGCTAAGTATTATTTTAAACCATTCTTCTTCGTTGAATTCATACATGTCTGTCATTTTCATAATTCTCAGGTTATCTAGGTGTTTTAACTCATCCTTCATTTTACCATCTCATCCAATCATGTCCTTCATATCTTTGAAAATCTCTATCTCGCAATGTCTCATATTTGCAGTGTATGTATGCCCTAATATCTTCTACATGCAGAACGTCATATGGTGTTTGGGAAAAAGCTCCTTCATGGTCATCCTCCCAAGACTTAAAGTGATGTTTCTTGAATTTATATCTAGGTCTATCCATAACATCATAAATCAATGGTGCATTCATAACTTTTTCTTGAGTAGATAGTCTAAATACCTTAAATGCGCTAAATTTTGAACTTCCACTTCGATCAATCATGCAATGTGGCTGCTTGGTGGTCTGATACACTCTAAAATATTCTCTCCTTGATCGTTTCTCTTAAAATGGTGAATAAATAAGTAATTTGATGTCTTTTATTCATCACTAAGTGAGAAAAAACACTTTACCCAATAAACTCAACTTTACATACTATCCAGTCAATCACAAATATCACGATCATGGAATATTAATCTTCAAATGTTATGATCATAGGTTCCATAATGTCTGTATACACTATAACCAAGCTCACATGAGCTTACTCCTCAGAATCAGGAGCTAGATATAAACAGGTGTCTTCATCCAATGCTCCCCCTAAGACCATGCTCAGTCATTTAGGTTGATTCAACTTTTTTAGAATCAGGTGAAGATTCGGTAGCTTCTACTGTCTCTCCTTGAACCAATACCTCATTAGACTCTTTGACTTTCCATACCTTACCACTATTGTTATCTTTTTCTTTCTTGAAACAACTGTCAAATTCCCTTCTATATTCTGCAAGACCCTTACTAGTATCACTGTCATTATTCTTTGTATCCATAGGAGGTGGTACTCTTCTATTGTTTGCTCTAATATATCTGCAAAAAATTTCTATATGCCCCAAATTGTTACAATTGTAGAATATAGGAGGTGATTTTCTTTAATTCACCTACAAATTACAATACCTTGTGATGTGCCCAAGGTTATTACATTTGTAACATGTGTTTTTATCCGCTGACTCTTTTGTAATGTTATCTTGTTTGTATCTAGATATATCAGGTTTCCTACATTCTGCTTTCTTGTGTCCATATGCATGAAAATTAAATCAATAACCAGAAAAATATTTAAAAGAGGATTTACTTCTGCAATATATCTTCATGTTCTCAACCTTGTTACATCCAAAACATCTACCTATGAAAGGTATGATCTTTTCTTTAGGTTCTTCAAGAGTAGGTTTTTCTCCATCAGTCTTCGCATCAAATTTTTCTTCTTGATTCTTGGAACATTCAGCTTCATTGCAGCCAACACCAGTCATGTCTCCTTTAGATTTATGTCTTTCTCTTTGTTCATCGATCAATTCACTACTCATGTGAAGTTTCTCAATATGTTTCTTTGCTTCAACAAGTTCACCTTTTATGATCTAATTATATTTCTCTAATTCTAGATACTTTTTATTGTAGTGATCAACTTCGGTCTTCATTTGTCCCATCAGAATATTACCATCCTTCAAAGCTTCTTCAGTTTTAGTTTTAGCATCCTTTTCTTTTCAAATCTCTTTAGCCATCATTTCATGATTAAGCTTTAAAGTATAATTCTCTTGTTCAAGTTGTTTTATCTGATCTGAATTATCATTGTTTGAATCCTCTTTTCTCTGAACCATAAGGTCATGTCTCTGACTTATAGAAAGTTCAAGATGATCTTATAGTTTCCTAATGAATCCCTCAGCTCTTCTCAAATTGAATCTCAAGTCACCATTCATTGCTTTTTCTTTGTCAAGGTCTTCAAGTGCTGCTTCAAAGTTTTCTTCCAAGCTTTCAGAATTCATCTTGATCTCCCTTAAGCTGTTAAAATTTCTCTCCAAGGGCCAATATCTCTAATACCAATTGTTAGGATTGATTAATATTGAGAGGGGCGGTGAATCAGTATTAAAACACTTTAAATTAAACTTAAACTAATTCCAAATAAACCATATTAGTGTTGAAATGAAAAGAACATAAGAAAATAACACACAACTCATTACACCATTATTTGTTGTTGAGGAAACCCTGGCCAAGGGAAAACACCGGTGGGGATGGTACCCACAAGCATGCACTAAAGTATAATGTCCCTATTAGGAGACCTAGCCCTGTTAGGAGCTGAGTATTATATAGTACATGTCCTTGTTAAAGGAATATCAACCCTGTTAAAGGTATATAAAACCCTGTTAGGGGTACACTAAGCTTACAACTCTTACAAAGTATTCTCATTAATTAACAAAACAAGCATCAACAATGTATAGATAGTTCTAGTTGTAGCTCTCAACAATATTTTTCAACCTGATATCTTGCATCTGACATCAATCATCTTTAACATCTCTTTACACATCTTACACACCTTCTCTTTACAAAATGTTCTATGTGTGTGTGTGTGTGTTACATCATTTAGTCAGCTCTCAAATACAATAAAAAATATAATAAATACTTATACAAAAAGTAAATACAATGTTAGTGATCTTGTACTACCAAAGTATAGGTAATTCACAATAAAAATCCAACTTAGCATGTTTGGATTCCATCTTATACTCCCTCAATCATTGTGACTATTCAACTGGTCTATTCCATTGTCTTCGCATGTCTTCAGAATACTCTAACTCTCTGCGATCAACACAAAAACAAAAGCGACCTTAACTGAAGGTCATACATATCCTAAAATGTCTTCTTCTAAGCTCGCAAGTCATCAACTATCATATATGATCTCCGTTGTCCAAAACAATACTTCTATAATTTGTACTTCTATTTCTATACTTAATCATTTTTAAGATTATATCTCCAAAATTGTACTTAAATCCAAGCGATCATTCTATTAGATGTGTTTCCATAAATGACAACCGTCAAGTGTCCCATATCATACCAAAAACATCACTTGCCAACAGGAGAAACTTATTTAAAATATAAAACTATAAAAACTACATCTCCTATAGGAATAAATGAAGACAAGTAGGAGGAGAATAGTAACTAACTGGTGAATTAAATTTGTACAATCTCTAGCAGAAAGATGGAAAAACACCTAGCGAAGCAAGTTCTTAAACAATATATGGTGCATGAAATGCTAGAAAGGCTAATGATTTCTTAAACTAAGTTAGAAGATAATAGTAAGTTCAAGAAGGAAAACTCAAAAAAAAATTGCATAAGAGAGTATTGTTAGAATTCAAAGAATTCTATCACCAAGATCCACTGTAGAAAAAACCTATCACAAAAGAAAAGAATGGAGACACTACAAAGAATGATCTGAAAGATGAAATATTCATTCAAAGAAGGAATTGAGGGAATTAAAAAAGAATTAATAATTACAAAGAGATCAATCCTTATAAAGGAGATTGAGCAACATAAGGTGGAGAAACCTATGTTGCATGATAATAATTAATAATATAATTAATTATTATATGCCTAAAGTTTAGCTTAAGTGAACTAGAGATAAAAAGTGACTTAATAATTAAATTAATAATGATTTAATTAATAAGTGAAAATACCTTTTTACTCTAACACCNCTAACCCCCCCCCCCCCCTCCCCTTAAGATAAACTTATGGAGAAGCTAAAAACCTAGAAATAACTACTAAAAGCAAGAAATGGGTCTCGACAATATGGCCTAATCAGGTACCCAAGTAAAAAAAATCTTTTTAAAAAGGAGAAAGGGAGAAAACCGAGTGGGAAAAACCCCTCTTCGAAAAGAGATTAAGCCTAGTGAAGAATTGAAGAAGCCTCCAAACTAGAGAATGTCCTAGAAAATAGGAACAAAGATCAGGTAGAGAAGACTGTAATCTGTATGAGTGCCCTCAAATGACACTGCTCGAGTCAGGATGGAAAACAAAGGCAAACATCAGAACTCGAAGATACAGATGGAAAAAAAAAAACAAATTCTGAAGAGTTGATCAAAAGAATAACACCACTGAAGCATGAAGCTAAAAACATTGTCAAAGAATAACTGTTGGAACCTCCACTGAAATAGAGTATGATCAGGTAGAGAAGATTGTAATCTGTATGAGTTCCCTCAAATGACATTGGTTAAATCAGGAAGGAAAATAAGGCAAACATCAAAACTCTAAGACATAGATGGAAAAAACACCAAAGTCTAAAGAGTTAATCAAAAGATGGAAGGATGCCTCCAAAATAGGAATGAAAGAGTGTCCATTTGGTAAATGATCCATCTCACCAAAATGCATAGTTACCCAGCCACTACAACCGCTTAGTACATAGGAACAAATATTGAATACATAGATCACTCCATCGAACCAAGGAATCATTATAACTAATGGGAAATGTACCCCCCATAATGCTAAGCAGGGAGAGACATGAAAAGTACACTGAACCAGACTGCCAAGAATAATTGCATCTCAAAGAAATTACAAACACATATAAAGGATGGTTATGTGGATGATTAATCTCTTGACACACATAATGAGGCTAATGTCATGGAAGGAATACTCACTTGACAATGGTAGATGGAAAACAAGGAAAACATCAAACCCCCCATGGCACTTTATTATGTAGTGTGAGTACAAACAGACACAAAATGTGCAAGATCCCAAGCATGCAATAGATGACACTTTATCTCAGTGCATTTACAAAAAATAAATACTACAAAAATATATGTCTACAATGCTCAAGAATGACAAAAAACTGTAAGAACATAAGTAACAGCTAAAAAGGAATCATCCCATGCAAGAAAAATGATCCCAGGACCTGAAACTTCCAAGCTATCCACCAGATTGCAAAAAAGAAAAAACCTGAAAAATGTACCTAGAGTAGATTCTGGAGATGAGACCTATACAAGAAGAAAGAGAACAAAACCAGCTTTCCAACAATATGTGGAAGTCAAAAAATGGAGTCTAGATGAACAAGATATGGATGCCGGAGTGCAAAAAGGAACCCTGACATTGACTGGCAAAAAATCCTGCAACGGCAAAATCAAAAAACCAAACCTAGAAAATCATATTAGGCTCTGATACCATGTTAGAATTCAAATAATTCTATCACCAAGATCCACTGCAGCATAAACCTGTATACATTTTTACTCTAACAAATATTGTACGTGGGATTTAGTCTTTCTTGGATAAAATCTAAGAATGAGAGAAAAATATTTTTATTGAAAGGTTAGTCACATAAAAGCTCCTAATAAGAAACAATCAATCAAATAGTAATCATGTAGTGGAAACTATGACATAATCCTCAAGAAAAAATATATAATTTTATTAGAAGAACTCCATCTTTCATTGATACATAAAATGAGAATTTTTAATTATTGAAGACAAAGGATCTTTAGGGGGGTTGGTTGTTATCTAGAGTTTGAGGAGAAAGCGTTACCTCTAGATCATATTGAATACTAGTAAAAAATTATTTTATTCAATTCAAAATTTCCCTTTATATCTTTAATATATGTGAACCAAATAAAATTTAATACACATATCTATCATGTCCCTTCCTAAACTTAGTGTTTGTCTCTTTAAAAGATGTTTTTTTAAATGAAAAAATTGAAGAGTATTTCAATGCTATAATAAGACTAGAAGAATATTGTGGGGTACTTTAGCTCCATCAAAAGTGGTGGAAGACTTAAAAGAATTCATTAATAATAGTATTTCTATTGACGTCGTCCAACCATAAAAATATCTCACACTACATTGTTGCAAGACTATATGCATTCTTATTTTCTAGAAATTCACAATCTCTAACTTGCTAAAAATATCAGCACTATTCTCCCATTAACCATTTTGATCATTTTTCAATTTGTGTTAACTTCCTTGAAGATAAAGCATAAAAAACAATTCTTTCAAATTTGATCTATGTGGTTTAGAGATGCAAACTTCATTTATCTTCTTCGACAATGGTGGAGTAATACTCCTTTGAAGACCAAATCGACAATGCATTTAAGCTTTCTACTAAATTAAAGAGAAGATGGAGAAAAGGTATCTCAAGAACATCTTTCAAGAAAAATTCTAACTAAAATAACAAATCTTTATTCTAAAATGACATATTATCAAATTTGGAATGAATCAGAAGAGCTTAGAGCAACAAAGAATCCTCAAATAAGAACTACAATAAATCTTGCATAGAGATGAAAACTACTAGCATAAAAAAAAATCTAGAAAATTGTAGCTAAAAAGGATGATAGGGACACATATGCTTTCTATGCCTTGAATTGTTTTTAGAAAATTATCTATCTCCATCTCAAACATTTACTCCTAATAAAAATATAAAATATAAAGTTATTTTCTAATTTGAAAAAAATAAGTTTGAATAATATGAATTGAAGAGTTATTCCTTTGAGCCAATTTGCGAGACAATATTCCATCATTGGTATATAAAGGAAAAAATAAATTACTAATAGCAAGCTTCGCTCTAGAGGAAATAAAAGTAGTTATTTTATCCATGTTTGGTGATAAATCTCCTACGCATGATGGTTTTTTACTTTATTCTTTCAAAAGTGGTAGAATTTGTGGGAAGAGGTGTATGGCTAGCAATAGAAGAATCTCGTAGGAATTTACAAATACTATATCAAGAAATTGAATGCCTCTTTTTTAGTCATAGCTCCTCAAAAATGTGATCCTTTTAGATTTCATGAATTCAAGCCAATTTCCCTTTAATATCCTTAACAAAATTTTATCATAAGTCATTCCTATTAGGCTATAATCCCTCATCTTTGAATTGATCTCAAAAGAAAAGTAGTTTTATGCTTGGGAGAGAAATTATAAAGAGATTTTAGTTGCACAGAAAGATTTTAATTCCATCCAAACTAATAAGGTAGCCATGACAATTATTATACTAGACATGATGAAATTTAATGACAAGGTAAACTAGGGTTTTTAAATGCTAGTGAACTCAAAATGATTATTTTCTCTAATAGGTAGTGCAAATGGATATCCTTGTATATATCTAGGATCAATTTTTAAATAACCATTTATAGAATTCCAACAAGTTTCTTGTAACCATTTCAAGGTAAAAAGAAAGGATACCCTCTCTCCTTTTCTATTTATCATAATTGTAGAAGCTCTTAGTAGTTTAATTTTGGTAGAAAAGATTGAACAATTGGCTAACTTTAAACATCTTGAGGGTCCCACTCTCAATTGTTAATATCTTCTTTGCTAATGAAACCATGTTTTTTAATAATTATATTTTCTTTAAGGTAAACATTATAAAAATGGTCTTCAATTGATAAATTATCCATCTAAAAGTATCTTCATCAACACATACTTCAATTTTCAAAAATATCACCGACCTACTAGGATTGAAATTAGAAAAGTCAACATGTAAGTAATTAGGTGTCCCTTTATTTATTACTTCTAGGAAACAACTTTGTTAACAATTCAAAACAAAATCTCTTCTTGAAAGTTTTATGGTTAATAATGGATGAAAAAAGTACTATGATAAAATTAGTCCTATTAATAGTACTAATTTGCATGATCTAGGTGATAAGAATCCTAGTAGGTACCAAATTAAAAATGAAAATAAATAGAAAAGTCTTCCTTTGTAGTAGTTGTTGATTTTATTATTCCCTTTTATTTAAATGAATAAATTATTATGACGTAGTGCATTTTAATTTTGAATGTTTTAAATATAAATGTATACATTTCACGAAATATTCAAAATGCATATACTTTATGTTAAAATTTTCATAAATTAACTATTTCTTTTATTTAACATAAAGTTAGAAAATGTAGAAAATAAATAATATTATGCACTTGATAAAAGGGACGTGCGGAGGGAGTTGAACTCACAACCTCTCGCCCGATCCTCTTCCCCTAATGTTTTGACTTATCTACCCTATCCAAGTTTCCCTTTCCTATTTCCTTATTCCCTAATTCCACCTCGTTCCCATTATCCCTTTCTTTGTGTCCTTTTTAGAGTAAATTTTCCTTTTACTAATGTTAATGGTATTTACCTATTAGTAAATGCAATTTTGTCTAATATATTTTCCTAGTTTCTAGGGTTAGCAATTTCATATTTTCAAATTTTCAAATAAACTAACCCTAGTTTTCTATGAGTATTTTTTATTTTTAATGTTCATTAGTTTTGATTTAATTGTTGTGTTTTTAGTTTTAGATTTTAGGTTTCTTTTAATTAAAGTTTTAATGATGTTTTCAGGAATGAGTTTGTTTTACATGTTCTTCTAACCTAACATGTGCTTTAGTATAGGGAAGTTTTTATTTATATTTTTTCTACCTAACTTTAATTTAGTTTTTGATTTTGTTAATTTACTAACCTAACCTTTGTTTTGATTGTTTTATTTGCGGACTAACTTTTTTGTTTTTGTGTGTTTGTTTGTTTTGTGTGTAGG
>MU227658.1:5843924-5871424 GCA_018584345.1 Thuja plicata
AAAGCATTTCAATCAATCTTTAGGACTTAGTTTATAAGTTTTCAAATTCGTATTTCATTGATTAGTTATTACATTGATTTTCTAACATTCTAACCCTAATTAGCATTAGGTCCTAGATTTCAATTTTTTTAGTTCAGTATGGCTCATTTATTTCACATTCAGTTTTCAATGCTAACTTAGATTTGTTAATTGTTAGAATCTGTAGTCATGAGTTATTTGAAATTTTTCAGTTATTGGGTTCACTCGCCCTGGTTTCTAACCTAAAGTGCAGGGATTCAAGTTAGAGAAAAGGCTTCAAATATGTCAATTGGCATCCTGTAACCACTAAGAAGAAATCCAGTGATTTCAGGAGCCAATAGTAGTAGTATTGGTAAAAATAAGATTTCTCTAATTTGTGTCGAGATAAAGTACGTAATTCCAAAAGCACAGTTGTCACTCAAATTTATATGAGAGATAGATTATGAATTTTAGAGTAGGTGCTCCATGTGAATCCTCAAAATCTAGCTTTGAAGCAAAACTTTAATGGAATGTGCACTATAAGCTAAATTCAAAATGGTATAAAATCATGCAAGAAAAATACATTGACATAGTGATAACTAAGAAATTTTCATATTGGCCAAATTCCCAAATGGTTCAAATATGTAGAATTTCATCATTCATCAAGTAGAGAGGTGATCCTTCCTAACCTCAAGTGGATAATGCATAAATGGAAATGATTATTATTATTATAGGAAGATCCTTGTAAAGGTCATAAAATGTTACAACAAAGGCATGCTTTATTGGAGACAAAATGGTTCTTCAAGCAATAGTAAGGCAAAAGAGTTGAGGATTATTTTTTAATTTTTGACAGAAATTCAATTTCAAATATTAAACAATAGATCTTTAGTGACTACTCTTTCCTAAAAAATAAAGAAACTTTTCTCCACTTGATCCTAGAGTAGAGGGCAATATTTATTTCTCTTGGTGAAGATGAACTTTCTTGAGTGGTTACAAATCTAAAAAATAGATAATAAAATAGAAATATCATATCCTCTCTCATACATCCTCTTCCTATAGATCTTTGTTGTAAAAGAAATTATTTGCACAAAGTGGTGGATTTTACCTAGTTTTCACTACACAATAGAATCTTGAATAAAAGGTGATTATGAAAATAGGGAAAATGGTTCTCTTCAAATGTGATGTTTTTAAAAGATATGAATAAGATACCATTGATCTCTTAGTATAGCGTAGTTTTAGCCTAAGATGTTGGAATTAGATATATGATAAGTTTTTTAAAAGGAAGTAGGGTACATGGAAACAAATCCTTCATTGATACTCTAAAGATAGTGTTGTGCAAATATTAATCTTTTAACAATTTTAGAAATAAAAAGTACATTTAAATAGAATATAAACAATAAATACCATAATACAGGTATCTGTGGCAAAAACATTTTCAAGAGAAAAATCTCACACTCCAAAGTATTATTCAATTAATCATGATAATAATACACTTGTGAAACAAGTCTTTACAAGAGTACTACCAATTAAAAGATTGGGAGGAATTCTTATACCTTAAATAGTATCTACAAAACTATACACGCAACCTTCATCCCGAAGACTTGATTTATAGGAGATATAAAACCCTTACCATCAAATGGTAGTTATAAACCTATGAGCTTAAACCACCCAAAAGTGGTGCTTAAATTATCCCTCAATAAAATATGTCTTATGATGCATCATAAAATGTGCCATAAGTTGTTAATATGTGTAACTCCCCTTTATAAGTATTTTATGCATCCGAAAATGTTTTACTTTTTCTAAACAAAATTTGAGGGGTCATAAATTATAATCTAGTGGGTCGATTGAGCTCCTTTTTAAAAATTAAAGTACTAGAATAGATCTATGTAATGAGTAGCCCCAAGAAGATGTTGAAAAACCAAGAATTTTTATTTTGGTCAATAGATCAAAATTTAGGGTTTTTTTTTTCCATTTTATGCCTGAAAAGTGCACCTTTTATAATATTAATATTAGAAGCAAGTGTTAGACACCTTTCACAACATTATACCACTTGTCGAACATATTGAAAGAGGAAAGGATGTATCACACCATCTATCTAATTATGAAGGACCGAGAGGCTCGTTGATTCATAGCATCACCTATTTTATTTGGGCTCATTAGATTTATCAATTAATCTAAAATATTCTTCAAAGTCTCAACCTTTCCTAGAATCGCCCTCATATCCTCTACCATATCTTGAACAAAGTGATACTAGAAATCAATATGGTTGACCCTCACATGAAAAGTTGTGTTATTTTCTAGACATGTTTATCACACTTTTAATGTCACAATGAATCAAGAATGAGTTTTTGTCATGTACTCTTCTTCTATAGTGTAATTAGAAATAATGGCCTACCTCTTACTCATCCAAAAAATTACACCACCAAACATAATGAAAACATATCAATTAGTGGATATTCTATTGGAAATATCTCTAGTCCTAGAAAAATCCATAAATACAAATATAATGCATCTTTCCTATTGGATAACCACGATAGTATGAGGAATACTCAAAGGCACCCCATAAATATTTGAATACACTCTTCATAACATCCCAATGTACTCTACCATGATTAGCCATAATTGGATAAGGACTCCCACTTCTTGGGAAATGTCTAGTCTTATATAAACCATAGCATACATAAAACTCCCAACTATTTTCATATCCTCGATCTCTATCAAATAAATTAAATACAAATCAACACATAATATTGTCCAAATTGTAATAGGAAAACACAATGTCTGTAAATTTTCATATTAAAATTTGTCAACATCAAATTTGACATACCTAATCTAGCTTAACCAATTTTTTTTATTAAATACATTTCTTTCAATCTTCATACCTTAGATCCTAAGTCCAACTCAATTTATGTTTGAAGTTGAGACTTAAAATCGCAAATCAAACTTTATCCATTATCAAGAAACAATGTATCATCAACATGCAACGCAATAACGAGAATAAGGTCACCATACATATCATAATAGATGAAATGAACTAATTTTCATATAAGAAATCTCAAACTTAACACAAAATAATAAAAGTTTTGGTACCACATCCTATGAGGCTTAATAACATGCAAAAAATTTTTAACTTATAGACTAAATACTATTTAGCTTTGTCAATGTAGTTCTTTGGCTTTTACATATAAATCTCTTCCTCCAAATCACCATGAATGAATATTGACTTCACATCAATCGACTCAACCTTAAGATCATTTGTTGTAGCAAGAGATAATAAAGATCAAATGGAGTCCAACTTTTCTATAAGATAAAAACTCTCACTTTAATATATTTTCTTAACCTATGAATAAAATTTCACAGCCAATCTTTCATTACACTACAATTAGACCTTATTTGTATTCTAAACACTTGTTTGCATTCAAAAATATTTTATCCATTAGACAAAGGAACTAGGTACCGTTTCTTATTATTCTTCAAAGTGATTGTCTCCTCATCCATGACCACCTTCCAAGACTCTACACCATCCATAATTATATCCCCCTTTACAATTCTGGGCTCATCAATGCTAGTAATCAAAGGAAAAATGTATCTCCAATTATGGGTGTATACCTTTTTGCTTTCTATATTTGTTGAATGTAAATCCTCAATGTCTAAGGTGGAGTTTTTATCTCTTATTTATATCTAAATTTGAGATCTCTTCCATTTTTTCTATGTTTTGGGCTTCTAGTTTAACCTTCTTGGTCTTTGGAGTTATTTGAGTCACATATTTTCCTTTCATCCTTCCCTAGATACAATATGATGGAAGAAGACTTAACCTCTCTAAAGATAACATTGAACTACTATAAAACTTGCTCAACCACAAGGTTCCAAAGTTTACATCCTTTCAAACTAGCACAATAGCCAATGAAGATGCATTTCCAAACTTCGTTCTTCAACATTTTCTACTTCTCCCTTGTTACATATCCATATTCTTTACAACCAAAAACTCTAAGATGTTGCAATGAGGGAATTTTTCCTTATCACACCTCCATGGGTATCTTATCAACAATATTTGATATAGAGAAACTATTAACTATGTATCAAGATATGGAAATCACTTTCCCAAAAGTTGTGTTCAAGGTCAACCTCACTCTACATTATTCTATCTCAATCCCACTCAACATAATGCTATCCCTATCTGAATCAATGTTCTATTTATTCTCTCCACAAATAGATCTGTTTGAGGGATGTATGTATTTTTCTTATTTATTTCTATCCCAAGTTCTTCCTAGGATATATCAAAATATACAAAACAAGCTCGCTTCCATTATTAGTCCTCAAAGTCTTAATCTTCTTACCAATCTAATTTTCTACAAGAGCCAAGAACTGAGCTCTATGAATGATTGAAGGCTTTAGATTAAATTGTAAAGAAATATTCACATGTCCTTCTACTATAATCATAAATGAGAAATGAAATATATAGATTCTGAAATTGAAGAATATTAACAAGGCCAAATACATTAGAATGGATTAAATCCACACCCTCAAACATTTTTAAGAACAAGAGTAAAATTGGATCCATTTTTTCGCATATATGTAATGTTCACATAAATCAAGTTCAAGATTAGAATAATTTAACCTCTCAACAAGGGTTTTACTTTTGAGGTTCCATATAACCTATATGACTCATCATTTTTTGCCATAACAGTATTTTCTCTTCTAATAGATTAGCTTCCAAAACATGAGTACCCTTAGGTACCTAGGAAGCATGACTATAAAAAATAGACACAACACACCCCTTTCTCATTGGTTTCAATGGTAAAGGTAAATATTTTTCATGTATCTTCATGGTAAGAATTGAAGAGCTATTATAAAAATCTATGCATGCATCTAGCTAAAATAGGATGACAATCTAAACAACCTTACCGAGTGTTTGTTTGAGTTTTTATTTTCCTTCTCAATTATCTATTTTTCCTTAGTCCTTGGTTTTTGCACTTTTCAACAAGATTTATTAGTTTAATAAAGAAAATTTAATTAATTAATAATTAGTAGATATAGTATTGATGTGTCGTCATCCTAAAGCAGAGAAGCATTTACTATTTTTATATCACTTGGTGGTCAAATCATATTAGTTGGATTTTACATCTCCATCCCCTCCTTAGTTGCATATAAACTTAGTACGTGACTTATATTTTCATACATTTGTTGCATACTTTGGCATGCATGTACATTGATGTATGCAATTATTTCCTTGAAAATTATATTTGAGCTCCTATTACAATATTATCATCTTGACATTTGTATATATCTTGGAATCATGAGTCTATAGATTTTTTATTTTTGTTATAGTTGTATAGCTTATCCATATCATAGGACGATCTTGTTTATTCATTTGTTTTAAATTTATTTTACCCTTCACTTGAGAACATAGCCTACATAATTGCATTATTTAGTTTATTTATAGAAAGTAGATTTTGTGCCAAATCAAGGATATGAAATACACTATTGATTTTGTTTACTCATCCATAAAACAATCAAATCAAGACTCTACTATGGCCAATAATATTTAGATGAGAATAATCTTTTAGGAACACCTTCCCACCATCATATTCATATTAGTTTGTAAAGAAAATCCACTTTGAGGTCATGTGGAACGATTTTATTGAGTCTATTACACCTCACATCTTCTGATGTGTGAGTAGACAAGGTAGTGAAACATGCATCATTTTCATCCTTGAAGGATGTCACAAAAATTTCCCTCATAATCCACATATTTCCTTCTTTTTTGTTTATAGTATCTTATTATACATCCAATTTTGTTTTATTTTCAACATTTTAGCTTGAACTTACTTGGAGATGGTGATTTATACATATCCTTCTTCTTGTCCTTCTTCTTGCATTTCTTTTAGATCTTTTATGAATTTATAGAGCCTACTTAGCTAACTCAAAACTATTTCTCATTTATTCTAAAAAAGATGCAACCACTTCATCCATATTTAACATGATAGCAGTGCTTTCAATGGCCACAGTAAGGCAGTCCCATGAATTTGGAAAAGAACACAACAAATTCATACATCAATACTTCCCCTTCATTTTCACTCTCATAGTGTGCAACCAAGTAACTATCATGTCAAAGGAGTTTAGATATTTGGCTACACACCCACCATCCTCTATGCTAAGGATGTATAGCTTCTATCTCAAGAAAAAATATTCACCAAAGAATTCACCTTATAAATTTCTCTAGGATTCCTCCAAAGATTTGTTGTAGGAGTCTCTTTGTACATATTGAAAAAAACTTGAATCAACCAAACTGGGTCTAATAAGACCATTTTCCTTTCTATCCAACTTGTCCTAGTCTTCTTTTGATATTGTTATAGGTTAAGATCTAGATACTTGAGCCCATAAATCTCTATCTATGATCATGTCCTCCATCTTAAGCTTTGACAACGCAAATTTTGTGCCTAAGAACTTTTATATCTCAATACTTGATGTTCTTAGCATATTTTATTGCAACAAGATCAAATCCCTTTCTAGGAAATCTCCAACCCAAATTAATATTAGTAAAAAAAACTCACTACCAACACCTATAATTAGAGATGATCAGACTCTAATATCAAATTAAAGAAAGTAGCATATGCAAAAATACTTCCTATAGTAATATTTTGAGTGTTTTGTGAATTTCAATCTTTTAAAAATTACAAAAAGTAGAAACATAGTTAAATAGAAAATAAGAAATAAATATCATAATATACGTGTATGTGGGGAACCCTTTCGAGAGAAAAAATCTCATACTCCAAAGTAGCTCAATGTATTATTTAGTAAACCGTGATTATAATATACTCAAGAAGCAAGCCTTTACAAGAGTACCACCAACTAGAGATCTAGAGGAATGATTACGACTTAAATACTATGTACAAAACTCTACAACCAATCTCCATCTCAAGTACTTAATATATAGGAGATACAAAACCTGAAAGCATCATAAGGTAATTAGAAAGCTACAAGATAAAATCACCCAAATGTGTCATCCCGATCACTCCCCAATCAAATATGAATTGTGATGTGTCATAATATCTATCGTAAATTGTTCAATAGATGTAATTCCCCTTTACACCTCTTTTAGGTGCAACAAATTTTTATATTTCCTACACAATTTTTTGGGGGTCGTAGCTTTTGATTTGGTAGGATAATTAGGCCCCTCTTTTTTAAATTAAAATAATCAAAGAGATATATGCAATGGGCACCCTTGTAGGTGGTTTTGAGTAATTAGGAATTTTTATTTTGGCAAAACACTAAGCCTTTAGCTCAACAATTAAGTTTTCTATTTTATACTTGAAAATCACACTTCTATAATATAAATATTAGGAGCAAGGTTGAGACACCTTTCTTAAGACTCTAATGGAAAGGAAATAATCTGAACACCTGATTTCATCATTTTCCTTACCTAGTCATCCCTCTATAAAAAGTTTCATCTTCTTATGTATTTGGCAAATGAGCCCTTTGATTCTTATTTTTAACTCGTGTCTAGAGAAAAACTGCAAAAAAAAATTAAAAATATATATTTCCAAATTAGAAGTATATAAAGTAAATTGAAAAATCAATATCCAAAACAACTCATGTATGTTTTCTCTAAGTATGTACCTCCAACTGGGTCTTTCATTCCTTGCGACCTAATTATTCTAAGATAATGGCCTCTCCTCAAACCTCCTCCTCTTGTGATCTTGGTTCTTGGTATCAATTTGAAAAGAAAAGAGAGAAATTATTAGGTTGTTTCCTCCTCTCTCCTAGGCAATGTTAAAATTTGATGGAACCTCTTAGGGAAAGCTGAGACCTTCTAAAGTGGGATGTTTTATATTGTGGATAATTTTTTGGAAAGTTGCGAAGGCCAAAGCAATCAATTTTTCTAATGATACAAATAATGAAGAAAAACCATATGCATGATATGCCATCCCAATATGAGGACTACCCATTATAACAATATTCTCATAGAAGGAGATTCACAAATATCATTAATACAAATAGAATAATTAATTATTGGAAAATGTGCTACATCATACAATAAATTTGGTACTTGTAAGATTATCTTTACTCTTATAAAATTAGGCATTGCTACATGGAAGTAAACAAGATTGTCAATGTCTTGGCGAATATGGGAATTGACCAATTTTAAGAAACTGAAATCTATGATTCAACAACAATATAATATTTTCATGGTATAAAAGATACTTTGTTCTAGGACTACAAAGTCCACATACAAGGATCCAATCATTAATCGTAGATGGGTATGTATCATTTATTTTACCTAAGCCATGTAACTTACCTTCCTTGTTGGCTATTCCATGTGGAAAGCTATAATGTGAGATTATAAAACATAAAGTGAAAAAGATTTGAGTATCTCTATTAATCTTGCATTTATTTTGTGGCACCACTTATAGCTTTTGGATCATCAACATTTGACACAACAACTATCACATTAATCAACTTGTCTAGGAAGGTTAGCACCAACTTTCGATTTATTTCATCTTCTTGTTGCAACAATTATTATTACCTTTCCCTTCTTATTCACCTATAAGTATGAAAAGATAGCGAGGAAAAATAATAATTCATTTGTCTCTTCAAAAATGGGATTCACCATTATTATCCCTTTCCATTCCATCATGTTAGTTCATAGATCTTCCTTAGACTTTCCTCATGGTGAATGGGTTATCCAAAAAAAAATAGATGTTAGATTTCTTGGGGAGCTCCAAGGCACCCTTTTTTTATGTTGTCTTATGCTTCCTTTCAAACACCATGAACCTCGCGTAGGATGTTGATCTTTTTTATTTGCTTAGCTTTACTTATATTCAAGACTATCTTCTCTCAAGAGTCGTGTATAGTCAAGTTACTCAAGCTTCATTATTTTAATGGAGGTGGCTTCAATTAAGGGTCTTTTCCATACAAACTATTAGAAGAATATCATGCAACTTGCTATGTCTACAAAGCTCTACAAACCAATTTGGTTAGCAAACCAATTGTGCAATTGTCTTTATGCATACATTATATGTGTATAGAGCTCACCTAGGGGAAAACTTTTCAACAAATATCTCAAAAGTCTTCACAACTCTCAGGTTCATGCACCATCACTCTTCCCCTCAACCCCCTTTGATTTACTAGCCTCCACATCTATTCTTGCATCATTTTCTCTATAACGAATTATTGTAGTTTCCTCCTCTTCTAATTTTCAGTCATTTATTATATTAAATATTATTTTTAATCCTTACAACTTCTAACTCAAAATGTATTCTACTTCTAGATGAGAATTCTAAGTTCTTTACCCTTGTACACAATTGCCATTAAATTAATTTTAAAATTTTAACAATAAAATACTTACAAATGTCCCTCTTCTTTTATTTAAAAATATTATAATATATTAAACACTTAATTTATATTACAAAAAATAAAATATAAAAACAATAATGATATAGTCATGTTATTAAATGTCCCAAAGGTCACAAATAAGTGGGATCAACCGTAGCATCACATTTGGTGAAGGAGAACCTATCAAGCACTATCATTAGCTTGAAAAGCAAGCCAAATCAAACCACTTCAAAATCGACAGCTTAAATAGACATTAACCTTAGATGTCAATTTTTGTTTTTCCGATTGTTGTTGTTTATAAAGTATATAATAATAAATCTTTCAACGAGTTGTTAATATTAGTTGCTTTAAAAGCAACTTCTTAACTAAACGTTGTTTAAGAGAAGCAACGTTTAGAGTAGCCAATAATTGTTGTGGGTTGTGTTGGAAGGATATTATGCCTTTGTTGTTGATAACAAATTTCCAATACATGTTTTGTTTTATGTAATGGTAGGGCATGGGCATAGTGGTCGTAAAATTATTTTCTTTATAAAATTTAATTATATGTTTAGTAATAAAAAATAAATAGGGGAGAGTTTTTATGTATATGCCATAGTAGAATTTTTATTAAATTTAAAAACAACTCAAAATTAATATTGATGAATTTTTATTTAATAAATATTTATAGATTGTAATTTAATATAAAAATAGGAAACTCTTTTTTGATAGCAAGGTGGAATAACAGTGGACAAGACATTTGGTAAGGGGTAAAATTTGTAAAGTAATTAATAGTTTGGATGGGTTTGTTATACTAATGTAAATTTATTGATTTTGGTTCATTTATTCATCATTTTTCGATTGTGATGGCAAGCTTTGTGTTGGCGGTTTTCTATGGCTTCTATTGTTAGTGCTCATTACAAAAGGGGAAAATGATGGACAATGTTCAAAGAAAAGGAAAATAAGTGGTCAATGCACCAAATCTAAGGGAGAGGAAGGTGTTAGAGGAGGCTATTATGGGTTTAATGATGTTTAATGATCAATAGATCACATATCTTGTGCTACAAAAGTGGTTGATTTGCATTTGAGAGTTAGCTAACAACTTGGACGAGTTTCTTAGTGTGCACATTTATGAGGCGATGGGTAAGTTGTTATTGGACCTAGGATATACTAGAAGACAATTGAACACCTTCGATGCAACTCAATCTCAGTCTTCCACAGTTATGCTTTCTACTGTTGCAACTTCTTATCTTCTTTATGCTAATGTTGACGACATTATCCAACAAGGTAATATTCATTTTAAGTATGTTTTGGAGCACTTGCATGTTCCTAAGAAGATGCAAATATGTCTACACATTACCATTGAGATGATTGCCAAGAAGTTATAGGGCTTGTTTCCTGAGAAGGTCACTCCTTAGTTCTTTAGGTGCATGATTCAAAAGAGGATGATGTCAAAGATGAGGTGAGGAATGCCTCAAATCAAAATGTGAAATATACTCGAAGTAAAATAGTGAGTGTGCTAAGCTTGTGGGGGAGAAGCCTACATAAAAATTTTGAATGTGTTTATTCTTATCAATTCAAGTTATAAGATTATTTTTGGTAGATGTTACAACAATTTTGATAGATAGAAAGGATGGGAAGATATAGTAGGTACAATTTGTATTATCACCAACTAGTATAACAATATAGGGTTTGCCCTAGTTTTTAATAGTCCCTAGACCTAAGCTAGATAATATAATAAAAGTATATAAATAGTAAACATTAACTTTAAAATAATAATTTGTTATATTAGAATATTAGATATTTTATTTATTCTTAGTATTATTTTATTTATATGATAAAAAAAGAATATTATAATAGCTCTTTTACATGCATTTTAAGGAGTTCTTATTATTGTAATTTCTACAAAAAAAAAACTAAGAAAAATGTCTACGTTTTAGGTGTCACTAATCACAATTGAATAGAAATTATATAATTCTTAAGTGGTAGCTATTATTTGCTTCTTGACTTTTCTCATTACATTTTTTAGGAAC
Organism: Thuja plicata; assembly: GCA_018584345.1. NCBI lineage: Eukaryota > Viridiplantae > Streptophyta > Pinopsida > Cupressales > Cupressaceae > Thuja > Thuja plicata. The sequence continues at coordinate 5,855,267 of MU227658.1, forward strand.
CCGATGTGGTTATAGGTGGTGCAAATATATCTTATATCTACCAAACTTTTGTATAGCCCTAAAAAGAGTAGTATTGTCTCTAAGATTGAATCATCACTCTCTCTTTTTGTATTACCTTTGTATTTTCCGTTTCATTTTCTTAGCATTTGGAAGGGATGTGATAATAGTCTGTGACAAAAACTACAACTTCATTCAACAATAATGTGTGAGATGACCAATCTTGAATTATAATTTTGTGTTTATGACACACTTATATTTCCCACTAAAATGAATACATTAGTTGATTTTAAAAAATGAAACATATTATACACATGGAAATAGTTCTTATACTTCTTACTACTAGTGATTGATAAGATTAGTTCTCAGGGGTATGCCATGACATCCCTCCATGTTATGTTGATATACTGTGGTTTCCTAAGCACTACACCCTTAGTATAATTGGCCAATTCTTCAAATTTTATTCTCCTAACTTTGACTCTTTAACATCTTCTAATTCATCCTTTGCATCTTGAGTAGAAATGTGTCTTTCTTTCTAATTTTTTCTTCATTTTTAGCATGTTATTCTTCTATTTATTCCTTATAATTGTATTCTTATTTGTCATTATTATCTACATTTACATCTCTTTATTACTCATTGTGTACAAAATTCTATTAGGTTACCTTTGTCTTCTTGTATCAAATCTTCATGATATTTTTAAGCCAAGTCCATATTAACAAGGTTATGGATAGATTTTATGTCCATGCACCGACGTCCTTTTGAATGAATCCATGTGAAAATTAAATATGTTTGAACCTTCATCATACAACTCATCGACATCCATGTAATTTTATTTGTTATCTTAGCTTTAACCTCTATTCTCTAGCACTTCTTCATGTTTTTATTTATTATTCTCTTATTTTTTGACCCCTCTTCACACCCCTAGTCTCCACTAATGCTTTATAATCTTCTTCATTATCTACTTTCCCCTCTTTCTTACATTAGAATTTTCATGTTATCAATCATAATTATTTTCTTCTATCTCCAAATTTGTGGCTCTCTCATTATGTGAAAGTGTTGTTTAGTATCAAGGTTTGAATCAAATTTAGATTTAAAAATAATAATATTTTCTCAAATTCACTCAATTGTATCACATAATTGATATAGTTTTATGTTGTGTATACCTTAGAATTACTTCCATTATAGATTGTAAATTAAATGTTTTGATTCTCCTACATTACACATTATGTCATTACTATGTCAAATATTTTGTCCCTATGTCACATTTGATGTCAAGTTTGAGGCATTGTTTACATCATTTTGTTAAATTAGGTTTAATGTAAGTAACATAATAGCTTTATAATAAAAATGATGCTACATCTACATCAAGATCAATAAGAAATTTAAAACATAAATTTTGGATGAGAAATTTGATTGTCCATTAAAACATTAAATATTATGGAGGATGTTAGACTTTGATGTTAAATATTATTGTCAATTGGAACTCTAAAATTTAGATTAGTAGATAACATAATTAATTTTTAAATTATAAAGGATGATAAATTATATAACAAAATTTATAGATTTTAATTTTAATTAATAACATAATACTTATGGTTTTAAAAATTTTACATTAAAAACATAATCTTTAGAGTAATAACATTAACGTTTAAAATATATTTCAAACATTAGCTTATTAAAATTAAGAGAGACACTGATACAACCTCTATTAATATTTATATAAATTGAACTTAATACCCTCTTTTAAATTTTCATCCTCTCCATCATTATCATGGTCACAAAATCATGACTATTTATTATAGAAAAGTTATGTAGCTTAAATCTTTCTCAAAGGTGGTAAAAGCAATACCTTTTTTTCAAAATGATAAAAAAAATAACAATTTAATATTTATAATTTAAATTAATCAATTTTCATACAGTGGTGTTTTGAATGTGAACTGCTCTACAAACATGCGAATTATAGCAACATATCTTGGGGAACAAAGGTTCCCGACATAATCATCCGGGCAAGAATGACAAGTGATTGTGGGGAACAAAAACAAGAGGAGGCATTCTGCGATTATGTTTCTAGGTTCAGTCAATCAAACTTACAAAAATCCCCTAGTTCATGGTATACCAGGAGGCAAAATGTGGGCAATCTCAATAACAAATAGTGTTCTAGGGTTTTTGGTGAAGCCCAACCAAATTATGTTGGGCAATGTAGGATGGAATTCAAATTATAAAAACTGAGGCAATGCTTCAGGCAAGGGACAATGGTCTAGTTATAAACTAGGGCATCAAGATTACAATCAGAGGAACCATCGAAACCCTCCTCAAATTGTGATGCAACCATGGCAAGATTTTCCCCAATGCATATGCCTGAACTATGTAGCAAGAGTAAACACAGTGGAAACAACCGACTCAAAAATAAGAATAGACAATCAAAATGCCATAATAGATCCTCACATTATCACAAATCAACCATTTACATCATATTGGCCTGCAACATGCAGGTTACAAAATTTCGGCATACATGCCCAATTACAATATAAATCTAGATCTACACCCTAATACTAACCTCAAAAGGTTATCTTCTGAGTACCACACTGCTACCCCTAAAAAAAGATCAAGAGCCTCAATATAGGGCCTTTACAACACATATGTCGGCAAGATCAATTACATTTTCCAAGACTAAGAAAATGTAACGTGTAGAAATATAGGTCATGACCCAAATCATAAGATCTTGATGCCAAGATGTAGAAATGATGCACAATCCATGAGAGACATCGGCCAAAGATCCAGGGACATTGAGATATGAGTCACTAAGCTTTGTCGATCGAGAAAATGCTTTGCGAGATCAGAAAACTCCATCTGATGTTAGAACATGAAGAACACACAAAACTAACCATGAATCTTTAATATCTCCTCAATGAAGCATCCAAATGAGGTGTGAAGCCAAACATAAGTAAAACATGATGTCCAGAACCAACCCTGAGGTTGGCAGAAGAAAATGATCCAAAACCAAGGAACACCACTAAAAATAAAGAACTGCTAACTAAAACAAAACTAAGAACAAACTGGAAGGGAAAAAAAAATTTGGGTGATGCAAGATTGCCAATGACCCAAGGATGCCCCTACATATGACACCCCTAGTGAGAGGAATATGTTCCATAAGAGAAACTTATGAACATCTTACAAAAATAAGGACATAAATCTCATGCTCATTCTTGATCCAAATATCCTCTTTATCTACAACTTTCTTTCTCTACACTTTTCCTCTTCCTTTTATCAAATCCATCATATTAATTTTCTCTGCACTCTCTCTATCTTGCCTCACATTAACATCAGGTAGTAAAGGACCCTTATCACCACCTCTGGTATAAGCCTTCATTCAACCAACAACCAAAGTATTTTGATGCTTCACTTTACCTTTCCTTTTATCTGATACCAACCGGTTCTCAAATCTGCCTTCAAGATTAATCTTCAAATCCATATCAATCTTCGGATTCTATTTCTCTCAATAGTAATTCTTCACAATGCTCAAGTTTCTTGCACTCCTCCCCTCTGCTTCCTTCAAGAGAATCAAAGTAAACTTTTGTCCATCCTTCTCTATTGTGACCAAGTTATTTCTACAATCATGAATAGCTCCCCTATCAAATTTCTAAGGTCTACCCAGTAGAACATGACAAGAACTCATAGATACCACATCACACAATACCTCATCCATGTAAGGCCCAATGATGAAATTGACCAAAAACTATTCTTTCACCTCCACCATATGTTCATCTGAAAACCAAATTACCCATAAGGACAAGGATGTTTAAGCCTCTTCAAGCCAAGATTTTGTACCATCTCCTCTGATACCAAATTATCAATACTACCAACATCCAAAATAACCTTACAACATTTACCTTCTGATTTACAAATAGTCCTAAAAAAATTCCTCCTTTCTAGAGGTTTATCTTCTTTCTTACTCAACATGATTCTCCTAAGAATAAGAGATTCTCCCATCTCAAGTTCTAACATATTCTCCACAAGTTCATTAGTAGTTCGCTCCTCCTATACCATAAGATTCTATTTACCCAAGTTCTTACTAGATCCTTTGAAACATTGAAAATATTGATGTCCTATACCACCACATTTGAAACAAGTACCTTTGAATTCATTTCTACCACTTCCTCTCCTAAGTGTCCTCTTATCAGGTTCCTCTTCAATTTTCATCTTATCCTTACCATTACTACTTTCTTTCTTCTATTTTCCTCTAGCATTACTCAGTCTTCTCTTTAACTTGTCTTCTACCCTTAATGCATACTAATAAGCATCCTCCACTATATAAACCCTCAACATACTTAGCTCATCCTGAATACTAAATCTGAGACCATTAATATATCTGGCCACCTTCTCCTTAGATATATCTCAGTGTCCACATCTAATTGTCATCTTGTAAACCTCCTTGGTGTATTATTTCACACTCGTTTCCTTCTACTTAAAGTTCTGTAACTTCTTGAAAAATTCTAACTCATAATCCTCAGGAAAGAATTTAGTCTTTAGTCTAGAAACCATTACCCTCCATCTAATGATTTTCATTTCACCATTATCTTCTCTATCTTTCTGCAACTCTTTCCATCATAAGGTAGTATGACCTTTCAACTTAGTTTGTGCTAACCTAACTCTCTATGGATCTCTAATATCCTTAAGCTCAAAATAATCTTCTAGTTCACTAATCCAATCTATCAAATCCCCAGAATGCAATGAACCAGATAAATCAAAAACATCCATCCTATGACTTTTACCTACTTGTGCCATAGCCCTCAACAATATTCCCTCTTCTACAAGAATCTCAACACCTATAGACTCTAGATCTTCAACATCTTCCTCATATTCATCCTCAGTCTTAGTATTTCTTCGCAATCCAGTCAAAGAGTTTTAGATCTCATTCTTATAGTCCACCACCATTTTATCTAGCCTCCTAGGATTCATCCTTCTAGGCGAAATCTTTCCAATCCTCAGCTACAACTACCTCATCTTAGGCGATCTATTAGCCACACTTCTATCCTTCCTCCAACTCTTCTATCCTTCCTCCAACTCGATGATCGGTTCACCCTCGATATGCCTTCAAAATTCCAAACAAGGTTTTCAACAAGAAAAATATCCTATGCGATCCCAGTGCGCAAGTACTCTATAATTTCAGGCCAGATCCACATTCTACCACCCCACAACCGATTCAAATAGGTCTTCACAAGATCAGGAGCTTAGATCTGCTAACACATGAACATCAACCTTGCTCTGATACCAACTCATGTAGTCATGGAAGGATTTCCCCAATGTAGATGATCCAAACCATGCAGCAAGAGTCAACACAATAGAAACAACCCACTCATAAACAAGAATAGAGAATCAACATGCCACAACAAATCTTCACATTGTCATAAATCAACCATTTGGATCATATTGGCCTGCAACATGCAAATTACAAACTTTCAGCATACATGCATGATTACAACAAAAATCTAGATCTAAACCTTAATACTAACCTCCAATGGTTATCTTCTGAGTACCACCCTACTACTGCATAAACAAAGATCAAGAGCCTTAATATATAGGGCCTTCACAACACATATGCCGACCGGATCAATTACATTTTCTAAGACTAAGAAAACGTAATGTGTAGAAATATAGGTTAGGACCCAAATCGTAAGATCTAGATGCCAAGATCTAGAAATAATGTGTGATCCAAGAGAGACATCGGCCAAAGATCCAGGAACATCGAGATATGATTCACTAAGCCTCTCCAATCGGGAAAATGCTTCGCGATATCAAAAAACTCCATCTAACTATTAGAACATGAAGAACACATAGTACTGACCATGAATCTTTAATATCTCCTCAACGAAATATCCAAATGAGGTGCAAACCCAGACATAAGTAAAACATGATGTCTAGAACCAACCCTAAGGTTCGCAGAAGCAAATGATCCAAAACCAAGGAACACCACTAGAAACACAGAACTGCTAATTGAAACAAAACTAAGAACAAACTGGAAGGGAAATATTTCTTTTTGGGTGATGCAAGATTGACAACGACCCAAGGATGATCCTGCATCAGATTGATAAGAGGCATAATGCAAATTTCCATCCTGCCAAAACAACTCCCAAACCTTGACCATGGAAATTTTTAAAGACTTGTCAACCGTATCGAACGACTATGATCATCAGATCTGATATTACAGGGCGGGTGATTGATAGATACGGGAAGATAGGGATATTGGAAAAATAGTGTGGTCCTTATTGCCCTGATCAAGATATGGAGGTATGGTGGAAATAATTAATCCACCCACAGGTAAGTATCTTGCCCTTAGAATATAATTTCTTTTTAATTGATTGTGTTACATTAGAAATTAGGGATAAAATTCTTTAAGAAAAAAGTCATAGTTTCCAAAGAGTGTAGTTTTTATATGCTTAAATGGACACTAAAATTTAATCCAAAAACCTACGAACCCTCTAAATGGTCAAAACGAGTTAATCTAGGGTTCTTAGCAGCAGAATACATTTGTATGGAAGCATTGGAAGCTATTAGTAATAAACTAGGATCTCTTTTAGGATTCAAAGAACCAAACTTTGAATCTAAAAAAGTCAGAATTTTAGTCGAGTTAGATTATGACTGTAAATCTCTAGAGCATTTAAAAATAATTCAAGAACCAATAAATGTAAATATAAATCCTAAACTCTATTATGAGAAAATTAATAGGGCTAGGGTTAGATCTAGGTTTTGATTGTCATTAATAAATAGTAATGAAAAATACGGAAGAGATCACAATGATAACATTAAGATTAAATAAGGAAATTGGAGGCTTTGAAATCATTGATCAGGAAAAAATAGGGATGTTCCTGTCGAGGAAGTATCAAGGAGAGTCGACATAAGTAGTGAGGATGCAAATAAGAAGAAAGCAGTATTTGAATCCATTTTACTAGAATAAAAGAGCATTGAGGAAGAAGTGAGAGAACAGATTGCATTACTGAAGAGAGAACAAGATGAGAAAGAAGAAAGAAGTGGAGTATTGAGATCTAATAAAGGAGTCACTGAAGTAGACCCAGAAGTGATGGAAGGATCTGATATGCATGCAAACCTAAAGGTAGTTTATGAGCTTGTGGGGATCTCAGGTGGAGAAGAAGACATGATAGTAGAGGAGGAAGATCTATCTAAGTAAAGTAATAAGTATTAAGAAAATTATGGAATTAATGGATGAAGAGGAAGGAGATGCAAAGGATATCACCTCACAAAATGATAGGGCATTAAGTAGGGTAGAGGAGCCCCCGGGTTTATGTCAGAGCTTCCCAAACAAAGATGATCAAGATAGTGCTAAATCTCCCAAGAAAAGAGGGAGAAAGTCTATGTTTGAGTTTAGGGCCAAAGATGGAGCTACTAATGATCAATCCAAAATTACATTACTCTTTAATGCAGGGAGGGGGAAGTTCCTTCCTACCTCACAATGAAAGTCCTATCCTAGAATGTTAGGGGCATGAATGCCCCTAATAAGAAATGTCTGATTAAGCATTGCATCTTTTTAGTAAATGCAGAGATAGTAATGGTTCAAGAAACAAAATTGGATGAAATAGAGACATAAGAGTTTAAGAAAAAGAGAAGACACTGGAAATGGGAATATGTTGCAGAAAAAGATGCCTCTAGTGGGATGGGTCTATTTTGGGATCCTAGGAAAACTTGTGGAAAAAATAAATAATGAAAAAAATTGGATGTGTGTAAGTGTCAAGAGCTTAATCAATAACTTAATATTCCTCTTTTTCAATATCTATGGCCCAATACCAAATAATAAAAAGAAATAAAGTTGGAAATAAATAGGAAATTAGTTGGCATCACTTCCCAATTGGAATAGCTTTCTAGGGTGAGATTTTAATGCCATCTTAGACCTATCTAAAAAAATAGGAGGAATAAAGAAGGATCCCTAATCATTAAATGATTTTAGAGAATGGGTCAGAATGCACAATATGTTAGATATCAAAATAGAAAATAGGATATACACTTGGAATAATAGAACGGTGGAATTCAGTCAAATAGCTAAAATTTTGGATAGATTCATTTTCAAGGGAGATTTGGTTAGTTTCCATTATAACTTTATAGCAAGAATATTGTCTTTTTAGGTTCTGGTCATTTCCTAGTAGAATTAACAATTTTGGAAGAAGCTAAACCAAGGAGATGTCCCTTTAAGTTTGAAAACATGTGGATGAAGCATTATAAGTTCTTTGAGATAGTAGAGAGCTGGTGGAAGGAGGTAAATGTTAAGAAATCAAAATTGTTCTGCTTTATGAGAAAATTAAAGATGATTAAAAGGAGGCTATTAAAATGGAATAAAGAACATTTTGGAAACATTTTTAGAAATAAAGGGAAAGTTAAAGGGGAAATGGAGAGCCTTAATGAAGAAGTAGTTAGACATGGCATGGATTAGAGTAGGTATTTAAAAGAAAAAGAGATACTACAAAGATATGAAGTTTTATTGGCTAAAGAAGAAATCTATTGGCGACAGAAATCAAGAGAAACTTGGTTGGCTGAGGGATAAGAAATACAAAATTCTTTCACAACAACACTAAGGTCAGAAATGGCATTAGTAGAATCACAAAAAATAAAAACATTGAAAGGGATTTAAGAGAAGACCCTATTGCAATTTTACAAGAAGATGTCAACTACTTCAATAGTATTCTCAACAGTAATAAGAGTTTAAATCTGCTAGCTCAAGAATGAACTCTGAAAAGATCATATCCCTAAATTAGTAACAGAAGAACACAACAAAAAATTAAAAGTCAGATTCACAATTGAAGAAATAGAAACAACTTTAAGACAACTTGATCTTTACAAGGCCCCTGGGCCTGATGGCTGTCTTGTAGGCTTCTTTCAAATATGTTGGTATTTCATGGGGCTAGAACTAGTAGAAGCATTGGAAGGAATGAGGAACTCAAGGAAACTAGTTAGAGAAGTTAACAACACCTTTATTACTCTGATCCCGAAGAAAGAAAATCAGAACTCCTAGATCAATTCAAACCTATTTCCTTATGGAATACACTATACAAAATTCTAGCTAAAGCACTAGCAAACAAATTAAAGAATGTACTACCTATAATAATTTCTGAGGAACAAACTGGCTGTCTCAGGGAGATCTATATTTGATGGTATCATCATAGCTCGTGAAGTAATACATTTAGTACAGGAAAATGGGAATCCAAGTATGCTGATTAAGTTAGATATTAAGAAGGCTTATGATAAGGTAGATTGAAGGTTCTTGAGTAAATTTTTAGAAGCATTTGGATTTACTAAGCAATGGATCAATCTCATCTTTGAATGCATATCAACTCCTAGGATGTTTGTGATTGTCAATGGGTCTCCTGAAGGATTCTTCCAGATCACAAGAGGCCTTAGGCAAGGGGACCCCATCTCCCTCTTTTTATTTATAATTTTAGCAAAGGCATTGGGTAGGACTATAACCAAATGGCAAGAAGAGGGTAATATTAGAGGTATTAAAGTAACTAGAGAATTAGATCATGTGATGCATCAACAATTTGTTAATGATACCCTTCTATTCGAGGAAGGGAATATACAAGAAGCTGATAACATCAAACATATACTGAACTATTATTTTGAGGCATTAGGAAAAGAAGTAAGTCGAGAAAAATTAGAGGTTTTCTTTTTTAACTGTAATCCTAGGCTAGAAACAAAGATTTTGCAATCATTGGGCTATAGGAAAGGGACACTACCCAACAAATATTTAGGGATTGTGTTAGATAAAGGAACCAGATCTATTGAGCTTTGGGACCCAGTATTATAAAAACTAGATAAGAAGATAAATCTTCGAAAATAAAGTGGCTTTCCTTAGTTGGAAAAGTTACTAAGTTGAAATCAATTCTATCAACTATATTGTCTTCTCAAATGTCCTCCCCCCCCATTAATTGTTGGAGTTGGAGATAAAATAGAAAAGAAACTAAATAATTTCTATTGGCAAGGTATAATAAAGAAAAATAAATTAGCATTAATTGCCTGGGACAAAATTTGCAAAACTAAAGAAGAGGGTGGCCTAGGTTTAAGGAAACAAGATAGACAAAACAAAATTCTAGGTGCAAAATTGGTGTCGAAAATGTTTAGATTCCCAGACCTTAAGTGGGCAAATATTTTGTATCACAAATATTTGATTGGGGGAGATTTTGTGAGTCTTTTCAAAATGTCTCTTCCCCCTAAAGGCTTGAGAATTTGGATCTTTATGATAATGTAGAAGCATTATTTATGATTAATTATCTTGGGATGTAGGAAAAGGGAACAATGCCCTATTTTGGGAAGACTCGTGGGGAGGATATACTCCTCTTAGTAATATGGATAACCTATAGGCAATCAAAGACACCTTAGTAAATCAATGGGGAAAGTATGTCAAGGATTACATTGTTTACAATGAAAATAACCTAGAACTAGGATGGAAAAGGAAAATGCTTAAGTCCCTTAATCTGTCAAGGAATGAGATAGTTTCCTTTCAAGAGATTTTACAAGGAAAGAAGATTACTTTAAGTAATAAAGAAGATAGGTTGATTTACAATGGATCGAGCTCTGGGGAATACAACACTAAGGAAGGATTCATCCATTTAAACAAGAAGAAACAATATCCCAAGTCTGATCTACCACTCACTCTCTGTTGGGATAAAGCTTTCTTACCGAAGGCGAGGATTTTGTTATGGGTATCTATGAAAAAGAAAATTCTAACCATGGATTGGTTTAGGAAGGTAGGATATGAGGGTCCTAATAGATGTCCATTGTGTGAAAAGTTAGGTAGACCATCTACTTCTCAATTGTAACTTCACTTACCAATGTTGGACGTGACTTTTGGGGAAGCTTGACTAGAAGACAATTTTAATGAAGTACTACCTCTACTTCAAAGTTGGCCCATGCACTTTAAACACAACCCCTATGGATTAGTATAGATATATGCCCCATCAATTTTTCTATGGGAAGTTTGGAAAGAGAGAAAAAGAAGATTGTTTAAAGGAAAACATATGAGTGTGGAACTTTTTTCCAATAAAATTGAAGCTTCCATCATAGAGGTCACTAATAGCAAGATAAAGGGTATACAATTTAAAGACCATAATTTTACAATTAACAAGGATAAAATGAGGAAGCAAGGGAATGGCTTAGGGAAGGAAACATTAAATCTGATCGGTTAGCTAATATGGACACGAATGGTTTATGGCAAGAGAATATAGGATAAGGTATATTTTAGTGAAGTACAAAGATATGCAGATTGTCCTTCTTTATCAACCTTTTAAATCTATACTCTATCCCTTTAGCTAAACATTGAAATCAGTTAGGTCAAGGAAGGGTTAATGGGCTATTCAACTTATAGTTGGTACATTTATTTACAAGCTCAAGAATAGACCATTAACAACACACTCATAGCATAGCTAGTAATCTGCATCAAGAGTGGGAAGCTAACTCACTCACTGCAAGGGGAGAAGAATGAGCGATAGAGTGATTCTTCCTTTCTCGGCAAACAACCATCCAAGCGATACTATCACTAGGGTCCCCCCACATGGTAGTGTAACCCCCATTGTGGGACAGTCAGCACCAGGGACAGAGTGTTAGCAATATTGTACATCAACTACTAAAGGTTGGAGCATATCAAGAGAAACAATCAGAAAGGGTTTGCACGGCCAAAAGGGACCACACCTACAGCAAGAGGTGGAGTCAGGTCCATCAGATTAGAGAGGGCTAGTTCAACAGCGTCACCTTGGCGGAGGTCATCATCAGCTTGTGAGGAGTCCTCAAAGGGAGAATCAGAGGAAAAACACGGAAGCTTGGATGGTCAAATGGTCATCCTTTATGACGCAAAAGAAAATAGTATGTAGCTAGATGGCTAGTAGAGAAGCATCATCAACATCGAAGGGGAGGCCTTCATAATCCACCGATTGAGTCCAAGGCCTACCCCAAACCATGAGCACCACATCCGCCAGAAGTGTGTGGAGATATCCATGTCAACCAAAATGCAAGCGAAAGTAGAGCGACCCAATGAAGTTGTAGCATCATCCACCTTCAAGAAATGGCCAAACGAGTTTCTCATGGCCTCAAAGCAAGAAATCTCTCAAAAATAGAGTGGAAGATTGGGGAGACGAACCCACTCTGAGCGGTTCAGTAAGAGGGTTGAAAGAGATTGTCCAAGGTTTGGTCAAAAGAGAGTAATTACCCCAAACCCACAACGTGCTTAGCGCCAAATGACAGTCTTCAGAAGAAGAAAAGCAGTAACAAAAACCCCTTTGCATAAGGGAAAACTCAATGTTACCAGAGACTAAGAATCACTAAAAACTTGATACCCAACGATGTAGATCCGAAAGAGAAGGCCAAAGACCAAAAAATCTACAAACCAACCCACGATGTTGGTAGGAATCCACATTATCCACTAGATCCAGGCCACACACCACCATGGGGGAGGTCTTCGCATAGGTAATGGGTAGAGCTTTCACCTTTGGAGAAATAATAGCTAGCAACAAATTTTGCAACATCAGCATAGCTCTGTCCACCAGCCACAAGAGATTTGGGGAGGGCGGTACCCATCCTTAACAACCCCAGAAGCGGAAACTATGCCTCCAACGCTAGGAACGAGTCTCCATACTCACATTCAGGTGTGGGGACGCATACATTGTTTCAAGCAGAGTAGAGGACCCAATCTACACCAAAGCTTCCAGTGCAAGGGCAACAAAAACCTCATTCAAACAGAAAAGAGTTGGTTGGGCGGGCTGAGTGGTCAGAGGCATTTTCAAAAACATGATGCTATAGTTTTCCCCAAATTGATGCTTGCAATACCATGTTTTATTAAGTCAAAAATAAAAGATAAATTGTACCAAAATATTGTAACCAAAATTAAATTGTATAGCATGTTATTGTTGTCTTTTGATGATGACATAAACATCATAAAATAAAACTAAAAACCGTGGGTGTTAAAATTGTTCCTGTTATGTCAATGTGCTTTCTCTTTAATGAAGTGAACTATGTAATATTGCAAAAACCATTAAATTATTTGAATGGACAAATGAACAGTCACACATTGTGTTAGATACAATTCAAAGCAAACATTTTCACACTTATGCTTTGGTAAAACGAGGGTTACCTTGTGATAGTAATCTCAAACGATCAAATATTCCAAGAAAAAGGTACATGGAGTCATAATGATTGTTTACTATGCAAATGATGAAAGGGTGAATAATTAGAGTTTCTTTTGAAGGACAAGCCTCTGATGCAACATCCCATTTGCAGAAAATAATAGTTGAACATGGAGGAACATATTTATATTTATTATATGACAAATAAATGGAGGTTCTTTTGAAAGGGAGTGCTCTTATGCAACTAGAAAATCATAACATCTGTAAATGCAAATCACAGTACTGCAAATTTCTTGATATTGCAGTTTACCTTTTGTAAAGTTACCGGATTCGAACCCAAGACCCTAGATCCAGGTCCGAATTCGTGGACTAGTCTACGTTGGATTTGGGCAAGGTCCGGATCTGGACCTCTGGGTCCCAATCTGGACTTGTGGGTCAGTCGAGATCCGTAGGGTCCGCGTTGGATTCGAGCAGGGTCCAGATCTGGACTTTGTGGGTCCATCGGGATCCATAGGGTCCACGCTGGATCCGAGAAAGGTCTATATCTGGCCCTGTGGGTCTGTCTGGATTTGCAGCCTTCGGATCCAAATGGACCCACAAGTCCAGATCCGGACCCTACCCAGATCCAATGCGGACTCCTGGGTATCCTACGTGGACCCTCGAGGATCCCGCACGGATCACTAGGGACCACCGGCCCAATATAAAAAAAATGGGGTCCAAACCACTTTAAAAACATTTTTATTATTATTATTTTTCTCTCTAACCCTAAAACAACCTTTATTGTGGAGCCCCCAAACACATTTCATTTCTATTTTGCTCTCTCATTCTTGCAAGTTTGTAGTGAGGTGATTCTATTTAAAGGAGATCGATTGTGGAGTGGCAAATACCTTCCAACAAGAAGATTTGAGTGACTACGGTATGCATTTCAACCATGTTCTTTAGTTTTTTTGATAGATTATTTCAAGTTTTTGAAAAGTTTTACATTTTTTTCAAATTTTTGTATAAGTTTTGAAGTATGTTTTTTTTTTCAATTTTTGTTAAAGATTGCAACAATCATACAATGAGAAGTCAAGGCTCAGTGGGTAGGGAGGGGTCTCAAAAATTTAGAGTTGATAAAGGGTCTCCTTTACGGAGACACAACAAGAATTTTTCAATGTCCTGGAGGTGGGGGGGTTTATATGGAAATGTATTTTTTGCCACACACAATATAGAAGCTCCTACTTCCCGGTAAAACTGCATTTTTTTGGCCCTGGGAGTTGAGGGATTAACATGTGTGAGGGCCCAGGGCCAGATAAGAAGGGGTTGTCAGCTGCACAGATAGTAGCTTTTGTAAAAGAACAAGAAGATACTGACAAATTGGTTTCAAAAGGGAAACAAGGTGCTTATACCGGGAAACAAAAAGCAATACCACCATCCTCTCAAACAACCACTAGAACAAATTCCTTCTTGCCTATGCCTTCTAGGGATGATGAAGATGTAGAACAACCCCAAATCACCACCCACAAGAGAGGCCCATTAGATAGGGTATTTCAAAATAAGTCGAGAGATATTGCTGATAAAAAACTTGGGCGTTGCCTCTTTGCGAATGGTGTTTCATTCAACTTAGTGAGATCACCTTATTGGAGGGAGATGGTGCAAGCAATAAATAATGCACCTTATGGTTACCAAGGCCCTAGATATAAAAAGGTGTGCACCTACTTATTACATAGTGAGAGAGAAAAATGTAGAGGCCCAACTAAAACTAATAAGAGATTCTTAGATTCAAATGGGTGTGTTTATTGTTTTAGGTGGATGGAAAGATTGCAAAAATCGTCCATTAATCAATATAATTGTTGTAAGCCCCAAGGGGTCAATATTTTTTAGGGCAGTTGACTGTGAAGGGGAAGTAAAAGATGCAGAGTTCATTGTCAAGATTCTCATTGATTCCATAGAGTCTGTGGGCCATGAAAATGTTGTCCAAGTAATTACAAACAATGCAAAAGTTTGCAAGGCTGCAAGTGCTTTGGTAGAGGCTAGATATGATCACATATTTTGGACACTGTGCGTCGTTCATTCTCTCAATTTGATGATGAAATAAATTGGCACCCAAGTAGAATGGGCGAAACAAATATATGAGGGTGAGGAGATTCAAATATTTGTGACAAATCGCCATATGTCACAAGCACTTTTCAGAACTTGTTCGAGATTGGTTTATTGAAGGTAAATTTTAAAATTTAATTTATTTAGTTTTGCATAAGTGAATAAAATATTTATTGTGGTGTTTACCTATTTAAATATTTTTAATGTGTTACTAACTTACTATTAACATGTTCTTAGGTGGCTGAAACTCGTTTTGCCTCTCACACAATCGTCTTGAGACGACTTGTGAAGGTAAAGCTTGCATTGTCACAAATGGTCATTAGCAACCAATGGGGCATTTGGAAGCAGTCCAATACAAGAAGGGCCCAAAAAGTGAAGGCAACAATACTGGATGATGATTGGTGGGGTTGTGTGGAGTATGTTTTAGAATTCACCGAGCCACAAGATGATGATTGGTGGGGTCGTGTGGAGTATGTCAATGCTTCGCTTTGCTGACACTGATGAACCATGCCTCGGAGATGTCTATGATTCCATGGACAGTGTGTTGGAGGAGATAAAACTGGTTAGTTATAATACATTCCTCTTTGTTTATTGAGAGATCTAGATTCTAAATTACCATAATGATAATTTACATCAAGATAAGTATAACTGACATGAAAATCATTTGATATCCCCGGTCATACAAAAGAGAGAATAATCCTGAGGACACCTTTTACAAAAAGGTGAAAGCAATTGTTCATCATCGTTGGAACAAGATGACCACACCTTTGCACCTCCTAGCATATGTTCTATCCCCCAGGTACTATAGTGCACACGTACTTGGCATTTCAGGTAGAGTGCCACAATTTAGAGATGTTGAGGTTGCAAATGGGTATAGGAGGGCATTAAGTAAAATCTTTCGCAATCCAAAATTTGGGGTAATTGTTAGGAATGAATTTGGATCGTTTATCTCAGGAAGTGATC
>MU227658.1:5876424-5892443 GCA_018584345.1 Thuja plicata
TTAGTCAAAACTTCCCACAATGGAAAGATTATTGCAATTGGCATTGGTGAAAGGGGATTGTAAAAGCTTGTTGAACCCAAGATGACAGTTACTTTGGCATGAAAGAATGGGCTTTTGAATAATTCGTATTTCATTTGTGTATATAGAGAAAGTGTACTATGATGAATAAACTTTTACCCATGCAAGAATGTCAGGGTGTATAGAAGATTAAGATAACAAATGGGAAGACAAAGAACACACCCATTCAATACTAACAAAGAATGGAGGGTCAAAGGAAGGTGCTCATTTGTGTGGCTCGATGAAGATATCCACAATGTCTAAAGCCAATTTTTTCTTGCTGATTGTTGATTACTTGAGGAAGATGTGCCTCTACTTGTTGAAAAGGAATCCAAATTCCAAATATTTCTCTCAACTATTGGCACTCAAATCCATACTCAAAAGAAATTAAATAGACCTATTGATCCAATGAGGGAAAATTCCCATCCAATCAGTTCAAGGAATTCTACAAGGAGAATGGTATACACATAAAATATACTACTCCATATAGTTCACAATACAATGAAGTTGTGGAAAAAAGGAATAGGATGATCATAGAGATGACAAGGTGCATGGTACATAATTAGAATGTATCCTATTGATATTGGGTGGGAGGTGTAAATACAATCATGTAGACCCTTAGCTAAGTCCTTTTAAGGAGTGGTCCACGGGGATGCATCCCCGGCATTTTTGGGGGCCATCCCCATCTCGGGGACGTTCCGGAGACAAGGGACGCCTTGGGGATGTTTTCTAGGCGTCCCCATAAGTATCTTTCTTAGGGGATGTCCCCGATTGAAGGATACATCTCGGAAACACCAACGAGATGGCCAGCCATCCCCGGAACACATTGGAGAAGTCTAAGACATCCCTAAATGTCCAAGGGACAGCTAGCTGTCCCCATTTTTCACTTTTGCTTGGTCTTTTCAATCATTCCCAAAAATAATGTTGGGTTTTTTCTCACATCTAACACTTTGTGTAGCTCATCATTGCTGCCCCTCAAATTTTTGGCCTGCTAAGTCGAGTCCAAGTTGTCAAACTTCGTTTTTCATCATTATGTTTCAGTTTTTGACATTTACAGTGCAAACTTATAGCCTTTGGGCGTTTTCGTGCATGCAGTATTATTTATATCATACGCACATTGACTGTTTGACATGAACTGGAAGCAATTAAGCAGTACTGTTAATTTGTTTGACTCTCATCACTCATGTGAATGTTATTCGTTGTGTTTAATAAGTACATTTGAATCTCTGATACTATTATATATGTGTCAATATGATTACATTTGCAACTTTATCAATTTTATCATATGAATATCTCAAATTTCCCTGTATTTTTACTTTATATATATAGTCGTACTTGTCCCCTAAAAATGACCTACTATGTATTTTGAATCTCTAATATTATAGTATGTGTCTATATGATTACATTTGCTAGTTTACCAATTTTATCATATGAATATCTCAAATTTCCCTATAATTTTACTTTATATATATAGCCGTCATTGTCCCCGTCCCCGTCCCCGTCCCCTAAAAATGGCCTAAGAAAAATCATGTCCCGAAAACACATCCCCTTGTCCTAGAAGCTTGGTGAAACATAGCTTTTAAGGCATATAGAATATCGTTTCTAAGCAAGTATGGTCAAGGAGACCGTCGATAAATTCCTTTTGTATTTTTGGCTATGTTTCTTTTGTATTGATTTCTAAACAATAGGAGTAAATTAGATGCAAAGAGTTAAAAACTTAAAGAGACATGTTTGTCAGCTATGGTGGGCTGGATTTTCTTGTTGATCTTGGCAGTCCCTTTGACCCTTTGTGGTTTATGGTTTGATATTAATAAACTTATCTTATCTTATCTTATCTATATCATTGTTTCTCAGTCAACCCACTTGTTGTGTCTGTGTTTCCTCTGTGTGTGCATGTCATCTAGAGTTTACATATAGCTTTACGTTTTATTCTACAAAACAAATCTGGTATCGACTGCTCAAAAATGTCTATACTTCTACTAAAGTACAGAGGTTGGAATGGCAACAAAGGTCGAGGGACTCGGCTCTTTGGCATCGAATTGCTTACCATGTTTCCATCACTCTTATTTTTATTTTTATTTATACCTTACAATATTTTACCATATATGTGACTCCATTTCTTGAGGAAATCAATCATTCAGGTTTGTGTACTAGTCTTTGCCTCATTTTTTGCATTCATATTTCCTAGGTCAATTGCAACTTCAGCTGGATTTCTATGTCTTTTATATTTTGATCAAAGCCCCATTTAGCACAGGCTGAGTATGCTGGTAACTGTAAATTGATCAGATTAGAGACCTCTCTGTTGCAAATGGTTTTACCTTTTAACTTTTATGTATCTTTCAATAAATCTATTTTGTGCATATCCTAAGAACAATGTATTCCATGGAAACATTTCATGTCAAATCTTGATTCAAGTCTAATGTTATGTGTTAAGCTTCTTAATGTCTAGGAGTAAGGCTTTATCAATGTTATGATATGAATATTTAAATTTGCTCTATATTTTAAAAAATTGCCTATTTTTTAATAGCTGTCCCTTAAAAATGGCCAAAAAGTACCCCCATACCAAAAACGCGTCCCATCATCCTCTGTTGTCCCCATCCCCGAAACTTGGGAGAGCATAGAATTTACTTGATATCTCTATGAATAAGATTGACATTAGTAGAGATGTAGTGTAGATGAGAAGATGTCTACAATTTGACAAATTTATCTCTATTAAAAGGTTTAGTCATTATGTCTGCAATTTGCTTCGGTAAGAATAATTGCAAATGTCTTCATTTTAGACGAGTTGGCAGATATAATAGTAATGAACTTCAATATGCTTGTTGTTGCAACATCTTGAGAATTACTTGATCATCACAAAAGAGTAAAGTTGCTATAGTGGGACCAAGTTGAAGATTGGCTAAGATATGTCAACCACATACCGTTGACTAACTATTTTTATATAGGTGATTTTATGATTATCCCGTGTGCACGTTTGCATGGAATCTACCTTTAAAAGTTTGTGTGCAAAAGTGTACTCTCCAAATGCACAACCATATAAAGCCTAAAGGTCTTTAAGTTATTGTAATGTCCCCTTTTGGGTACATTATCTCATGCCTTATAGTTAGCCCCTTTATCATGGTCCGGTGGGCTAACCGGGGTCTGGCAGAGGATCAGAGGGGTGTTTGGCCTAGGTGTTTTCAGTTTCAGGCCAATCGGATCAGTTTCCGCAAGGTTCCCAGGGTGCTTACTATTTATAGTAAGTAGGAAGAACTCAGTGTACCTGGCATTTCAGTAGTGGGCTCGGAGCGTCTCACTGAGAGCTTTCCGACAAGCTATCACACGTCTCCATCCAAGTTCGTTTGGTCCTCCATTTTAATGCCAGAAGATTCCTCACTTTATTTTATTATGTCACTTTATAACCAATGGTTATATTTATTTAAAAGTGGCTTTAAGTGAGAATATGAAAAGACAGAGAGGGGAAACTGAAGAGTCACAGCCATTGCTTTAAAAGAAGGATTGAAGGTTCGTATGCTTACGCTTAATTTTTATGATATGATATTTTATCTCCAGGAGATATCAAGAAGCTTCAGCTTTCGAATTCAGCCTTCAAGACGGAAACCCTTTTGGCTCAGAGGAGGATTGGACGCAGCCCCAGTTCGTCTCCGGTGCGGATTCACATCAGAGTTCACCTTTGTATTCACAAGCTTTTTTCTGTTAATTGTTATTCTGCTGCATGTTGAGTTCAGATTTGGATTGTGAGAAATCCCATTCTTATTTTATAATGCAACGATGTTGTTGAGGGTTTTAATGGAATATGAAATGTTGGTTAATTATTGTTGAATTCCATAGTTTTATTGCATGAATGTTTTGTTTAAATCTGCATGAGATATATTTGGGGAAAATTTGGAAAATGGCCGGTTAGGGTCATTTCAGTGGTATCAGAGCTATAGATCTTGCCAGCGTGTGAGGTTTTCATCATAAACAAATAAGCAAAAGGAACCACGTTCAGAAATTCACTTTATAAGCTAGCAGTCAAGCAACCTGCACATTCAGCAGTGGTCTTTTGGGACACGAGTCTCAGAATCAATGTCTTGGAGATAAAAGTGAATTTGGGTTTGAAAATTTAGATAAATTTGGAGAATAAAATTTTGCGGGTTGTGTGTATCGGGCCCCATCTTAAAATATGAGCCGACTATTGTAAAGAAGGCGTTGGATACTATTTAATCGATACTTTGAAAGAAGACTTGGGACGAGATTTAATATTTCCAGGCAAATATTCCAAGTGTCCTGGTGTTGCCGCGGGCCTTCTAAGGTTAATACTGAATTGGGAAGCCGTTTCACATTCCTTGGTCTCGTAGAACTTTCTCGCAAACAGAAACGACTGCAGTTTCATTTTGAGAGAACATTCATAGTTGTTGTGCGTCTGGATAAGTTGTAGCAACTGTGCTGGGTTGTTATTAACCTGTGGTCGGGCGACGTAGAAGTTTGATTGTCGGGTGACAGTTACAAGTCTGCCGACGGCTTAGCCAAACGTTAATGATAACACACTCAGTGCCAAGCACGGGTACAGACCAGCCTCTGTATAAACCGATATTCATCTACGTCCAACACATGAGGATATAACTACGCGACTATTGGGAGTTAGAACACTCCATACAGTGCATAGAACTCTCCATTCGTCATGGTGGGACCTTCATATCACTCCGTCTGAACCTTACAGCAGAGTGGATTGTAACAGATGAGGCTACAAGAGTTTAGCGTGTGTAACTACAGCTAGAGACAGGTGGTCGCAAGAACCAATAGGGAATCGTATTTTCCTTACATTGAGATAGTATCAAGTGTAAGACGCGAAAACTCGACAATACGGTGAAACAAGCGGGGAGTATTTTTTTTGAGAAAGGTCTAATTTTCGCCAAAATCATTTGAGTTAAAGAGAAACAATACTGGGGCCGAGTTTATTCTACCAGTTATTCTTGCATTTCAATATATTGAATGAGGTTTGCGGAGGACTGAATTGTGCCGAGCTCATGCCTGGTTGTAAATATCAGTATCTATTTGTAGATGCCTGGAGACTCGTAGAAGAGACCAAGAGATGTTTTGAGCCTAACGACACCTGTACACAAGGCATGAAGTCTATTATCTGCCAAAGAAGAATGAAAATTGCGTAGCTCTCCAACCTGGAAAGTGTGAGTGCAAGAACAGGTGTTTCATATTCCCGTGTTTTGGAAACCCGTGGGAAGTGGTATTGCCGTATGACATTCTCTATTTCGGCAATGACAAGGCAGAATAGTGGCTGTATCCAATGCTCCTTTCAAAATCTCTAACGGAAGTATACCAGGAAAGAACTTGCATGTCAAGGGAGTGTAATGAGCAGGGATGATGCCTTTTGAATTGAATGACTGTTGGGAGAGATAAGGAGATCATCATAGTTGTCATACACAGCTGTAGAATAACTGGAACAGTTCGCACTTGGTCCATGTCAAGGTAAATTGGTCTGTGAGTTGGCCTGTTCTTTGAAGAGCTACGTGGCATCTTGCCGGTGCTGGGTATGGATTCCCATGGACGCTATACTCTCAGATTGACCGGATAATCATGGGAAGCAACCACCATGAATTGAACGATATTCCCCGGGTTGAGGAAATAGGGGCTAAGTACATCCAGTATTAGAGATTGAATAAATTCACATGTGCATGTATTTATTATCCTATATTGAGAAATTATGAAACAGCAAGGCACGTTCATGTTTTATTGAAACTAGTCAAGTATCCATTCTCAGCAATTAAAATTTGGCAATATTATTAAATTCTTGGGGGATTGATGAAGAAGGGACATTCAGACTTTCTTAGACTAGGCAAACAATCTCCCTTATAAATCTGAAACTCTCGCAGTCAAAATTTAATAACCCTCAACCAAAGAACATTACGGTACATATTGCAAATTTTGCTAAAGAATAACAGGGAATTTACTGTTGAAGTTCTTAATTAGGAGCAAAGGAGAGTTTAAAAACTTTCCAGGATGTTTTGTGGATCATTAATGTGATGTTGAGATACAGGTTATTGAAGCAGAGTTGGATATCTTTGTTGGGGGATTTTGTCTTGAAACAGCAAGTAATGATGTTTTGTGGATCATTAATGTGTTGTTGAGATACAGCTTATTGAAGCAGAGTTGGATATCTTTGTTGGCGGATTTTATCTTGAAACAGCATGTCAAGATCATTACAGTGCGACGATTTGGTGAAAATTCAGTTTGGGGAAAAGTTGGTACAAGCAAGGCAGCATAAAACAGATTTGGTCAACGTTGTCACAACTGGAATTGGTTCTCAGTTTGAACTGCAGGATAGATTACGATGGGGAGATCGTTTAGCAACACAGGTATGGAAGGACCTTGCTAAAGTACAACGAGAGTTAGCCCAGATTTCACAACCGGATAAAAGGACTGAAATTCTCAGCATATATGATGAGTACAACACTCTTCCTCCACACGTTCAGAGAGATTTAACTTTCTCTAACTTCTTGGACTTTCATCCAAAAAGCTTCAATGCAAACCTTTAATGGAAAGGAAGCAGTGTTAGGATTTGGCTCGAGATCTACTTGCACAAGACAGGGGCAAAAATTTATATGAAGAGTTTCCAGCTATCATTACTCAACCTATAAGTGAACAAAAAGCTAAGTCAATTATTGAAGAAAAGTCTTATGAGGTTGACATTGAAGCAGGAGATTGCAAAACAAATATTGAACCCATGCATAAAGAAGAGACAGCAAATATACAGGTTACAGAATATGAGGAATCATGTGATTTCTATAGCAACGCATTGCGTATGCATAATGATGAATTGGATGAACAATCTGAGAGTGCATCCCAAAATGACAATGATGAGAAGCATACCATGAAGGGTCAGTTGAAAGTCAATCATGATGCTATTACTGCAGCTCTTGTTCACCATAATAGCAGTCACCAGATCATTGAGGATCTTTGCAGGAAAGCTCAGAAAGAGACAGGACAAGGTGATATAAGGATTGGATCCTATGTTGCAGATTTACAGGAGGTCAAAACAGCATTTGAGGTTTCAAAATCAGAATATCTATGCTTACTGTCGGATCGCGACTACTTGTTACAGGTTGCAGAAATTTATGCTGAGCAGTTGAGGGAAAAAGGTGACGAGGTTAATAAGCTCAACAGAGAGATTAATGTTACTCAGGAAACATTGGAGCACACGCGTCTTGCTCTTCAGGAAGCAAGAAATCAGATTATTGCCTCTAGTCAGTACAGGGAACAGGACGACAAGGAAAGGCATGAATTCTTTCAGGAGGTGATTCAAGAACTCGATAGCATACAACAGACCTATGACTTGGATAGCTGTCCCAAAAGAGCTTTGGATCATCCAGAGTTTCCTTATGAGTTGGATAACTTTCAAGTGATAGACAATTTCTTGTTTGAGATGGATGTTGACTTGATATTTGATAATCCTTTCTTCAAGCTAGATGAGGAAGGTATTCCCTATCTCCATGATGAGGATGAGGTCGATTACAGAATTTGGGACCCAGGGACAGCTGTTAGAGCTGAATCTTGGTCACCAGGTTGGAGTAGCGGGATGAGCTCAGTTGCTCTGCAGTGTGGGTTTTACACCAGCAGTCCAAGATGGGCAGTTATGTCTTGTGGCATGATGGGTGATGTGCCTTTCCGTGCACTACCTCTCATTGATGGTGAGATGTCCTATTTTGGCGAACATCCCTTGGATCATTCCTCTTTCCACATAGCCACGACTCCTCTACACTATCATATTGCTTCATCCAGTGCTTATGGTAATTCTATCACCACATATTTTAGGCATGATGATGATGTTCGGGTAGAGCTTATTCAGTACGGGGTTATTGAGCTTGGTATGATGATTATGCTTGTTGGGGTGAATTTTTCACACCAAGGTGTACACTGTATGACTCCGGGTATTGAGAGACAGTTATGGAATCCTTATGTTGATTCAGGAGCTCCAGCAGAGTTGGTTAGTGCATCGCATGTTGGCCACATTATATGGGATGCATTGGGTTTTTCATTCAGCCCACCTACGAAGAACTTCCTTTTCCGATTATTGCAGAGGTGTGGGGTGAGTGATTGGTTTGGTATGCTTCCTTGCTTGCAGATGGAAGCCTTGTCTGACAGTCTGCGTATCTTGCCTCTTCAGTACAGTCTCTAGTTAGGGCGACAGATCAAAGGGGTAGTGTTATGGCAGTTTGACAGTTCTGGTGATCCACTCAGTAGGAGCATTGGGCATCTGGATATATCAGTCAGCTAGGGAGATGGATGGCCCCTTTGCTTATGGGATCTAGGAGGGACGTACTTGCGGTTAGTATTTATTCAGGGAGTCGAATGGAGTGAGGTTTGGTTCCTCCCTGCTTCTGACTGTAGCGGTGCCAGTACTCTCAGTTGGAGTGAGGTTCTCAGTTGGGTTGAGGACATCCTCACAGATGATGGCGACACAGGGCAATTTAGTATGACTGATCCTGCAGTGATTTGGGATCCTGACAATAGAGTGTTGTTGTTTGGTTGCTGTATGAATGGCTTCACAGGTCAGGGCTTAATATCTGTTTCAGTTTCACACGACAGGTTGGTGGAGCCGTCTCCCTGAGGTTGGTTTGGGATCCTGGTATTACGATTGCAGCATGCAGATATTGATTGCTTGAGGGCAAGCAATCTCCGGGAAGGGATGATTTGTAATGTCCCCTTTTGGGCACATTATCTCATGCCTTGTAGTTAGCCTCTTTATCATGGTCCGGTGGGCTAACCGGGATCTGGCAAAGGATCAGAGAGGTGTTTGGCCTAGGTGTTTTCAGTTTCAGGCCAATCGGATTAGTTTCCGCAGGGTTCCCAGGGTGCTTACTATTTATAGTAAGTAGGAAGAACTCAGTGTACCTGGCATTTCAGTAGTGGACTCGGAGCGTCTCGCCGAGAGCTTTCTGGCAAGTTATCACACGTCTCCATCCGAGTTCGTTTGGTCCTCCATTTTAATGCCAGAAGATTCCTCACTTTATTTTATTATGTCACTTTATAACCAATGGTTATATTTATTTAAAAGTGGCTTTAAGTGAGAATATGAAAAGACAGAGAGGGGAAACTGAAGAGTCACAGCCATTTCTTTAAAAGAAGGATTGAAGGCTCATATGCTTAGGCTTAGTTTTTATGATATGATATTTTATCTCTTGGAGATATCAGGAAGCTTCAGCTTTCGAATTCAGCCTTCAGGACGGAAACCCTTTTGGCTCAAAGGAGGATTGGATGTAGCCCCAGTTCGTCTCCGGTGCAGATTCACATTAGAGTTCGCCTTTGTATTCACAGGTTCTTTTCTGTTAATTGTTATTCTGCTGCATGTTGAGTTCAGATTTGGATTGTGAGAAATCCCATTGTTATTTTATAATGCAACGATGTTGCTGAGGGTTTTAATGGAATATGAAATGCTGGTTAATTACTGTTGAATTCCATAGTTTTATTGCATGAATGTTTTGTTTAAATCTGCATGAGATATATTTGGGGAAAATTTGGAAAATGGCCAGTTAGGGTCATTTCAGCTATATTTTGCACGTACACTTCCCCTTTTACGAGGCATGCCCTTGTAGGCTAAGCATGCAACTATAACATGTTTTAAACAAACATTTAAAGTTTAAAACCTTACACACCCTTCAATATGCCTACAATTCACACTTGAAGTTTTATGTGTATAAGCATACATTTATGCTTCAAGTGCACACTTGCAGACTAGAAATTTCAATTGAAAAACTAAATGTAGAGGTGCATGCCAACCCTCCAAGACCACACCTATATATTCTCCTTTGTGAAATTCATTTTCCCTTTGATTTTTATGTGTACATCTCTTTTATACAAAGATGCCTCTGATCTTAGTTATTATATTTTGAAGTTTACTTCATGAAATGTATCATTTCGTGATATAATCGTGTGCTTGAATATTCCTTATTCAAGGCTGTGCCAGTCAATAGAAATCTATGATTTTGAACTTGCATCTTTTCCCCTTCCCCTTTTTTAGCATGAGAGTACCACTGCATACCAAGCATGCACCTGTGAATGCAAACATGCTTTTCAAATTAAATACTCTTGTGTGACTCTTAATCTCATATGCACACCTGTCAGTAGAGTTTGGTCTCCCCCATCCTGTGAATTCAAGTACATCTTTGGGCATTATTACTTAGTCATCTGATGATCTTTCAAATGCTCCACTCATGAGTGTATGCCTTGAAGTTAGACCTCATTTTTCTTTCAGACACACCTTCATACAGCTGAGCATCTGTTGGATGATTTTTAAATTTTGTAACCATATGCTCTGCTGCAACAAATTTTACTTGCATTTGACTTAACCAAATTTGTTTCCTGCCTTTGTGAGCTTTCTGCCATCTCTTCATTGATTGATCTTCATTCTTTGCCTTTTTTAATATCATTCAAAATTTCTTTCCATTTCTTGGATTAAATCATTAAGATACAGAAAGAGATGAGAAACATAACAGTATTCATATGGATACAACAGATTTGTCAATTAGGAAAATATAACCTAAATATTCATGTAATTTCCATCTTTAACCGATCTTAAATCAAAATTGAAGAGTATTAGATTAATCATTAGATAATGAAACCAAATTTAACAGTTGTTTCCTTGTCTTGTTGTTTTATACTTTGAATGTATAGGGGTCAGCAACTTGTGTGGACATTGGACTTTCCATTCTTATACAGACTGAAGCATGTAGAATCTAGAATGGAACCCATTAAATTAGATTATGAAATTTTATCCGAAATTTCTTCCCTCATCTTGAAGTGTTTTAATTTGGATGTATACAGATCAGTAATTTGCATGGACAATGGAACCCTCAATCTTAAGCCAGAATGAAGCATCTAAAATCTAGAATGAACCCCATTAAATCATATTATGAATCCAATTTCAAAATTGTTTCCTCGTCTTCTAGTGTTTTAAATAAAAACTGGATAAAAGATAAATTTGTATTAATTAATATTATATATAATATGACATACAAAGCTTGAAGAATAAGACATAGAAAGCAAGATAAAATTAGCACTAAAGCCTTTTATACAAAGATAACATTACAACTACAGAGGTGAAAAAAGAGGTCAAAATATTAGAGGAAGATTCAAAGAGGTAGAGAGAGAGGACACTCCAGGTCAATACAATGTTCCCATTACATATAAGAACAGATATTTGGAGAGGAGGATACGCTGATATAGCAGTTAAGGAATCAAGAGGAGAAAATATGTTACACAAGTTTTTAAAAGGCCCACAATGAAAAGAATTCTTAATATATTATTATTGAATGTTTGACATATGACATTTAAATAGAAACGATTCAAGGATTTGAAATGGAAATGGAGCCAGTCATAAAGTAGTATTAAAAATGATATATCAGAAGTTAAGAGAAAATGAACAATACTGATTAGACAAATGGAGACAAATCCAAGAATATCAAATGTGTTTTTTAATGTAGAAGAAATACTTGTCATTACTTGATCAAATATCGGAACAAAATCACAGGGTTGAGTTTAATAATAGTCAATGCATAGCTGAGGACAAGCTTAATAATCATGCTGACATGCAGTGATTGCCAAGAGAATTTTGGCCAAAGATAGATTTTTCAATCTTTTCAATTTTACAGTTGGACTACATGCATTGTAGGCTAGAATTGAATCAGCTAGAGGTTACGGAACCAAAGGTATGAGCATCTACATTATCAGAGTCTAAATTTTCTGAATAAGTATAAGATAGTCAAAGGATTCTCACTTATTTAAGAAATAAGATGGGAATTAATAACGATTATGCTAGTGTTCACAAATGACCAAAGTAGCTCAACTGGACTTAAAAGAGCACGTCCAATTGCAATACAAAACAAATAGGTTAAACCGTTAAATAATCTTGAGTGACATATTTAAACACAGCAGCAGGGTAAGCATTTCTAGAGCAATTAAGTCCAAGGTGGTCAAACCCAAACTATGTACTGCAAGTAAATATTTTGCAAATATTAAGGCAAAATAATCCACTGCATGTGTCCATTGTCAATATAAGACCCATGCAGCAGGACTTCTTAATGTCCATTACATAATTTTCAAGGCTAGGATAGCCAATCTGGACAAGTCTAGTAGGAAGTGTAAGTTTTAGGTGAAAAGATCTGTTTAGCAGCACTGTTCTGTTTCACGCAATGTGATCCATTTTTTTCACATGGCAGCTGGTTTACTGTGAGATGGCAGAATTTGTAATGCATATACAGTAAATTCAAAGCTTGAAACAACATTAGAACAGATGCTAAAAAACACAAGATCTTAATGCATAAAAAAAAATGAAAAACACACCAAACTTAAGGATGACATGGATGTTTGCGCAAGTGCTAAGGGATAAAACCCCCAAAGGGGAAAACCCAGAAGAAAGGAATTTTATTACAAAATGTCTTCAGAAATCATTAGAACAGTAAAACAAAACTCTTAATAATCTCAGAAATTACTTAGCTCAGATTGATGATACTTCTGCTGACTCAGAAAGACCTTCAACAGTCCAACATCAATGCTGTATAAATCAAAACTGGAAACAATCTTAATTTCTGCTAACTATATCAGCTGTGTCAATACAAGTGGGGCTGCTACTACTGTTAACACATTGCTCACCCTCAAAGAATGAGCCCCCCGCTGTCAAGAAGATTTTTACTTATACTGCTGTTATCTCTGCAAAGACCTTTTTTTTGTTTTTTTTTCAATTCTTCCACAAATTCCTAGCCGTCACTCCTTTTTCATTCAATTTCCACTAACAAACCTAAACACTAACCCTAAAGTTAGACAGTGAGGATTAGCACAAAGGGACGGTCCAGATTTAATTCTCATCACCAATGTTTGCATTAGGCAGTCACATGAATGACAAATGAATGGAAACGTTAGAAACTTAAAAAACTAATGCAAATGAGGGGGCAGCACATTACCCTTTTCAAAGATATGGGCATAAAATACTTTTGAAAGGCACTTTCTAAGGTAATATTTAACATTCCCTCTTACCAAGGAAAGTGTTCTTCACCACTCCCAACTTGTCCCTGAAGAAGACATGCTTGCCTCTTGGCAAGGACTTGGTAAGGATTTCTGTAACCTGCTCCTCAATGAATATATGCCCAAGCTCAACTGCTCCTCTCTGAACCCAATCTCGAATGAAGTGATACCTGATCTCAATATCCTTTGACCTGACATGAAACACAAGATTCTTTGTGGATTTAAGGCACCTATGATTATCATAGTATATCACCGTAGGCCTCAGCTCCTGACTAAATAAACCAACCAGTAACTTATGAAGCCAAATAGCCTCACAACTAGCCTGACTGGCTGCAATAATATTAGACTCAGCAGAACTCAAAGCCACTAACTTTTATTTCCGTCTGAACCAAGACACAACTGCCGAGCCCAACCCAAAACAACACCCTGAAGTGCTTTTCCTGTCTGCAGCACATCCTGCCCAATCTAAGTCCATATAACCAACCAATCTAACTCCATCACCCTTGACATAGTTCAGTCCATAACCCACTGTGCCTGCTAAGTATCTCAGAATGTGTTTTGCTGCAATCCAATGCACTCTCCTAGGCTCCATCATGTACTGACTGAGAATGTTCACAGTAAAACAAATGTCTGGTCTAGTGGTCACCAAGTACATCAAAGAGCCAATCAACTCACAATACAATGTGGGATCCACCAACTCTGACTCAGAAGCACTCAACTTCTTTCAGTTGGTGGTCATGGGTGTAGACATAGGCCTGTAGTCTTCCGTATGAATCTCCTCAGAATGTACACAGCATACTTCCCCTACCCCAGAAAGATGTGCCCA
Organism: Thuja plicata; assembly: GCA_018584345.1. Lineage (NCBI taxonomy): Eukaryota > Viridiplantae > Streptophyta > Pinopsida > Cupressales > Cupressaceae > Thuja > Thuja plicata. The sequence continues at coordinate 5,890,322 of MU227658.1, forward strand.
TCCTCCTGCCAAACCTCCAATCCCAAGAAAAAATGCATCGGTCCTATGTCCTTCATCTCAAGCTCCGAAGCAAGATCCTTCTTGCAACTAACTATGAGCCCAATTCCTCCTATAATGAACAAATAATCAACATAAAGTACCAGAATGAGTGGATCATCCCCGACCACTATGTAGTAGAGATTTGGATCTACATCACTCTTCTCGAAGCCCATCTGCTATAAATAGAATCAATCCTAGCATACCAAGCTCGCGGAGCAAGCTTCAAGCCATATAGCACCTTCTTCATACAGCACACATGAGACTCTCTGTCAAACTGCTCAAATCCCTATGGTTGCTTGATGTATACCTCCTCTATGAGACCATCCAAAAAAGTGGTCTTCACATCCATCTAATGAATGCTCCAACCCATCTCTGCTACAATGGCTATGACACTCCATATGGAAGTATATCTCGCTACTGGAGTGAAAGTCTCATCATAATTGATTCCCTCCACATGAGAGAATCCCCTAGCCACAAATTGAGCCTTATACTTCTCTATGTTGCCATCTACAACATACTTGATCTTATATAGCCACTTGGAAGTCACCACTGACTTCCCCTCTGGTCTAGGCACAACCTCCCAAACATCATTCTTCATGATGGAGTCATACTCCTCCACCATGGCATCCCTCCAAACACTTTAATATGTTGCCTCCTCAAAAGTGGTAGGCTAGGGATCTTTGATGTCTGTCACCATGGCTAGATAACCACAAAACCTCTCAGGTGCTCGACTCTCTCTAACCATCTTTTGTGGCTCACCCACCGACTCCTTGGCCTCTTTCAGGGTGTCTTAAAGCCATCTCGACTTCCTCTTTCCTGAAGTGACCTCCTATGGAGCAACATCCTCATGCCTACTAGTCTCCTGTGTGAGTCTAGCCATAGGAGATGTACCTCTAGACCCTGTGCCAGGACATGTGCCTTGTATACTTGAACCTTGTGAATTTGTACTAGTGCCCTATATACCTAGAGTACTTGTATTAGGTGAACTTGTAACCCCAGAACTCTATGTCCTTGAAACCTGTGACTGTGTCCCCTGTGATGTACCATCCTGTACCTATGGAACCTAATCATCACTGCCTCTCAAATCTGACATACCTCCTCACAACAATCTTCCTCTATTGTTGGAATGTAGATCCTATAGGCCTTTGAGGACTCACTGTAGCCTACAAGAATGCCCTTCTTTGCAATGGGCTCCACCTTCATCCTCTTCTCTGAAGGGACATGTGAGTATGTTGCGCGCCCAAAGATGTGAATGTGTCCAATATATGGCCTCCTCCCAGTGAAGGCCTCCTCAAGAGTCTTGCTACCTGTTGTGAGGTTTTCACACCATCGCCCCATTGCAAATGGGGACTCCCCTTTTTCGCTTTGGCGATAGGAGTGGTGGTCTATGGCAGTGGCCTTTTTTTGAAGCCTCTAAGTGAGAGATTTGAAGCTTGAGGATTTGAGGTCTGTCTTGCCTTCAAACGGTGTTTTTTTTTTCAACACCATGGGTGGATTTAGATCATTTTGACGAGATTGAGAATTTTTGTTGTCTTCAACTCTTAGTGGCCTCTTTCTTGGCTTGAGGTTGGTATTTTGATGGCAATTTGGATTTTGAATGATGATAAATCAACTTCGATTTTGGTTTTTCAAAATTGGGGATAATTGGCGATTTTCAGATTTTTGGACGTAAATGATGGAGATTTAGAACGTAAATGTTAATGATTTGCAAGATCGAGATTTTGGCCAAGTCCGGTAATTTTCTAAGAATGGCAATTTTGCAAATCCAGATTAATGATTTAGATTAGGGGATTGATTTTGTGATGATGACTAAAATTCTGGAAATTTTGAGCTTAAGTGTGAAAATTGGATTTTCTAAATTGGAATTTTTGTCTTCCAGCTTTGGCATTTTCAGCTAGCAGGCTCTTGCAAGTTTGATTTTTGGCAAGCCCATCCATGCAAGTTTAAATTCTTGGCGTGGTAGTTCATACAAGTTGCAATCTTGGCATGGTGATTATGTTGTTTTTTCGACATGATGGCTATGACATGATTTTGGGAGTTGGAATTTTAACTTGCAAGATTGGAATCAAATTTGAGCTTTAAA
>MU227658.1:5895130-5908084 GCA_018584345.1 Thuja plicata
ATGTTTCTATGAATGTTCACATGTTTGTTAAGTTTATGAATTGATAAATCTTACACCAAGATAGTATAGAATAGATGGTTGGTTATACAATTGATTACACAATGGATAAAGGTTAAAAGATATAAAAGTTTTAGAGGTACTGATTCACCCCTCCTCTCTCAGTACACACTTCCCATTATTTCCAACAATTGGTATCAGAGTTAGATCTCTTATTTGGAAAGCTTAAAGACTAAAGAGAAAAGATCATACAATGGAGAAGCACAGACTTGACAAGAGTATTGAGAATCAGAAGCTAGAAATTCAGATCTTCTATGAGCAGTATAAAGAAGCTAGAATCAAGATGAGACAGCTGCTGGATGAAAGAAAGATTATGGCATCTCGCTGTAATGAAACAGATTACCATGAGGAAGAAATACCAGATTACTTTGAGTCATCAAGATCTACAACTAGCAAGGCATCAGACACAACAGAAGAAAGCATCACAAGCTTAAATGAAATCAATCAACATCTGACTGGACAAGTGAAATCTCTGCAAATCGGTCAAGAGACACAGATGGTAAGAATGATTGATGTCATGAACAATGCTAACAAGCTGAGCAAGAAAGAACACTAGCTATTGATGATAGAAGGAAGATTACAGAAAAGCTAAAAGAGAAAAAGTCAGAAATACAAAGACTAACAGAACATCATCATGAGATTACAAATCAGATTATTCTTATGAGTCAAGAGGCAAACAGAATGAATACAGAGCTCATTGAGAGAATAGAAGTTATCGGTGAGCTAAGGGAAGAAAATGAAAAGCTGAAACAAGAAATAAGAATTCAGCAACAACATAATGAAATTATCAAGAGAGCTGAAGAAAGCAATAAAAGAATGGATGATTTGCTTGATGGACAACGAAGAGTCAACAACAACACCGGTCTAGGCTATACCGAGAATGGAGAATCATCCAATCAAGTTGATCCAAAGAATGTCTATGCAAATCCAAGACCAAGAAAGCTGACATGCAATCACTGTGGAAAGCAAGGCCACACATCAAATATATGCAGGAGCAAAATGAAAGGTATTCCTAACTCCACATCTTCATTCATAGGATTTTATTATAAATGTAACAAGAAAGGACATAAAGCATATGAATGTAAGTCTGAGATGAAACAACCAAAGAAGGAAACCTACATGGACAAATATTGTCCTACTTGCAAAATGCATGGGCACACTACTCTTGAATGCTGGAAGAAGAAAAGGCAAGCATGGAAGCCTAAACGTCAAGAAACTGCCTATCAACCGAAAAGAGTCGGTAACTAGTATGTATGGGATTACAACACATGGACAAATTGTACAGCATGTGGAAGATTTGGTCAGATTGCTGCAAATTGTATAAGACAGTGGACAAGAAAGTCTAGAGGCTGGACTAACCCCAGAATGACATGTTTACACTATCATAAAGTTGGTCATCTCAAGAAAGACTGCAGAGACCGAATGACAGAGACCAGCACCTTCCCCAATGGAAATACCATTGAAGACATCCAGAAGATGAGAAACAAAATGTGGAGGAAAGCTACTAACACTGATGAAGTTGGACAGAGCAATGCAATTAGTGACACCCTATCCAATGGATCTGGTGACATCACCACCCCCACCTAAGCAGAACAAGTATGGAACTACATTACACCAAGTTATATTTTGCATCAGTTCCAATCGTACATAGTTGAAATGCCAAATTAGCATGATTTAGATGCACTATGGTATTACTTGTTAAAATCTGTGAAAACTAATTCATCGGGTAATACATACCGAAATACAACGGTATACATTCAAAGCTGAATTGTCTGCACTTACCTAGAATTGTCGGTTAAGATGCAAAAGCTAAAAGTCGCTAGTGTAAGCCAAGATCTGTCGATAATCAAGCAAGTTGAAAAGTTGTCTTCGCCAAACACCGAAATCCGTCGATAAAAGAAATAAGTTAACGACTTCCAAGAAGCATCGTGTGTCTACCAAAAAGAGAAGTTAGTGTTTCACCCGACGACTCCGTCTTCACACACCAGGGAGTGGTTGAGCAATAATGACTCGACTTAGGGAAAAAGTCTATAAATAGACGATGGAAGGGTTTCATTTCTCACCAGCGATTTGAGCGAAGCGACCAGAGCAAAGCAACCAGAGCGAAACCAGAGCTAGAAGCGACAGCATTGCAAAGCGACTCCAACCCGATTCAAAGCACTCTAAGCAGATCAATTACAGCTACAGAGGTTAAAGTAAGTACCAAGCATAACCAAGAACTCTGTTTATCATTTACGGAAAGCCCTAAATTCAGAAACAATGGCCACGACATCAAGAACCGCAAAGCTGAAGAGCATCAAGAACAATAAGATCAAACTTATCAAGAACTCTACCTGTGTAGAACCACATTATAAGATATGCCCAGAGGTTGCATAACAACCCGACAATGCTGGAGCATTCTCACGAATACCAGCTAGGGTTTTGCTCGTCAAAGACATGCGAGCATACATACACTGCAAAATTGCAGAAATTGGCAACCTGGAGGTTGAACAAGCTTTCAAGAAGCTATGCAAAGATGATGGCTCTATTAAAGATGAGCACAAACACATCGAAGTGAAAGGGCTCACAAATACCCTATGGTTCACGAAGGTATTCAAGACCAAGTGGATTCGGTTAGTATTAAGCAGGATCCATGACCGAAAGCTATGGCTAGATGAGCCTAAACCAATAACACGAGATGTTATTCATGCGGTCACCAATTATCCAATAACCGATAAAGCAAAGGCATTAAAGCACCCTCCTCGTGCTGAAATTGAGAAGAATACAGGAGCTACATGGGATGGAAGAGGACTAAGAGTATCCACCATCAACGATGATGAAATGAAATTTGGAGCATGTGTCCTAGGATACAAGTTCTTTCAAGCTAACAGGATGAACAACATAGCATCCGAAGCAGTGGATACAACATATAAGATTGTAAAGAAAGGAACTCAATTGGATCTATCAGAACTTCTACTCATGCAGTTAGAAGAAAACTTGAAGACAATAAGAAATGCAAAATCAAATTCATGTAAGTATGGTTCACTTATCATGTGCATATTCTTCTACTTCCAAGAATCCTTTCCATCTATAGGAAATGTGAAATGGGATGCAACAAGACCAGTGACCATACAGATCAGTGAGTTTATAAAATCACTGGGAGACAATTTTGAGTCAGTCATGGATGAATACTTCACTGGATTTAAGGAAAGAATGCAGAAGAGAGTAAGGATACCAGAACAACTAATTGAAAAATTCAAAACTGACATGTTTCATGGTAGACACAGACTTCACATACATCAAGCCTGTTGTACCAAGAACAGCATGGCTACAACCACTTGACTATGAAGTGAACATAGATCAAGCATCCAATGCAATCGATGCATTAATAAATGAGCCATTAGATAAAACACAACACAAGTTTGGCACTTATGAAGAAGCCAAAGAAAGAATCAAAATTGGCTTGGTTGTAAAGAAGATAGACATGAAGAAGGATAAAATGGTCAAGAACTTGAAGAAACGGCTATCGATTACAGAAGAAGAAACCGAGGTACAGTCACCCGTCGATGAAGCTGAGAAGGAAAGTGACTCTGAGTCTACAAAGTCAGATACCCCATTACCTTCACCAGCTAAGAAGCCAAGAACTACAGTTGCTACAAGGACAAGAAGTCAAACAGCTAAGGACACAAGTCCTTCACCATTAAAGAAAGGTCAAGTAAGGACCTATAAGAGGAAAACCGAAACACAGAAAAGAGGGCCAACAAAAAGAAGAAAGTTCATTAGAACTAAGGAGGACATTGAGGACACCGAACAGGATGAAGCTGTTCAAAAGGAAAAGAATAAGATACCTAAAACATTTGATGAAGTATGTGCCTCAATTATCAATTTAGGTACAATAAATAGTAGGAAGGTCAAGAAATGGTTAACATTGGATCCCTTGGATCAAAATAAGATTGAGAAGGCAATCATCAAGATGGTGTGCATATACAAATACCTCCCAATACAACTGGCAGACAACATGCCCAAAGAACTTCAAGATAGGATATCGGCAAGATGGACATTTGCCTTGCACTCTGAGAAAGAAATCAGGGAAAGAGCCCTAGTATCCGTCATGCCTCCCAAATCAAAAATGGAGATCAAAGAAATGATGAAGATTCATTCCAAAAGGTTCTCACCGAAGTTGAGAGCCTACCAAGTGCTTAAAGGACATCTATTGGACCTAGACAGAAAGAGTGAAGCCGAATGGAGAAAAATACTTGATATTCCTAAAAGGGATACGAGTCCCGAGCCACAAAGAGCTCTTACCGAGAATCAAGAGACCAAGGATGATCAGGCTACTCAGAGCACCGAACCAATTACCATCACTGATGTAGAATTGGACAAAGAGGAAGTGGACACTACAGGCAACAAGAATATGGATGTTGCATATGAGACATGGTCGGGCACTACTATGGACAACACTGTGGACAATAAAATTATTGACATCACCGATGATCCTACACATGAAATACAAAAAGATGAAGATGTCATTGTTCTCCAAAGACCAAACTGACGAACAGGACACAACTACAGATACTTCACAGGTGAACATATCAGGCAACATGCCAATATTGATGGAAGCCATCAATATACTCCAGGAAAAGGAGAAATCACCTACCAACGATGAAAGCGTACCCAAAGACAAGGGTGATGCAGAACAAAAAGATGCATTTGAAGAACAAAAAGACACATCTGAAGAACCGAAAGATGCTACTGATGTACAACAAGTCAAATCTACTGATCAGAAAAGTGAAGAAGAACAACAAGCTAAAGATGGAGAGCAGAAAGAGAAAAGTGAAGAGAAGAAAGATGATACACCATAGAATACAAAAGAAAAATCTGTAGATACACCCAAGGTTAATGAGGAGACGTCTTCACCTAACCGACAGGTTGACACCGAGCAGAAGGTAAAAGAAAATCCATCTACCAAGCCTTCACCGAGCACTTCAAAGAAGACAAATGAACTAGCAATAGTAGTTCACACATCTGCATCCACACAAATCTCAAAGAAGAAGAAAAAGAATAAGAATCCATTTACTTTGGATGAAATTATTGAGATTTCAGTATGTGATCCTAGAACATTGGATCCAACTGAACTAATAAAGTATGCAAGACTTTGTGAGAGAAAAGCTATCTAAGATAAGCTTAGGAAGGCAATAATAGAAACAAAGGTACTCGAAACTACAAAAGACATACTAAACAGATAGTACATGACACTAACATTGATCAAGATACTCCTATACTTGATCAATTGGCCGTTCTCACAGAAGCTATCACATCTCAGAATGTAGATGCGGAAAAGGCAATTGAAGAACGACAAGAACAGAAATTTCAATTCAAACTAGCAAAGAAAATCAGCCAAGAAGTGGCAGAGAACAAGGTGAAGCTGTTTGAATTTGTAAGTGCATTGGATCCCATTATTTCAGAAGCTATAACCTTAATCCAAAAATTATGCACTTTAGATCAACTCACTAAGGAGTATAGTGAGAAGATAGCACAAATCGATGTTGATCTACAAGCAAGTGCACAAGGTCTCACTAATAGTGAAGATGCAATCAAATTGCACTATGAATAGCTAAAGCAAGCAAAAAAGCTGAGACAAGACATTCAAAACGCAGAATCAAAGTTTCGAGATGAGGTAACCGAGCTCCAAGCTCTAATTTTACCCAATCTCACATTATTGCAGAAGCACATGACACTGGCAAGAACACTGGTTGTCACCCCAAAAAATGTCTGTCCTAGACAGCATTTATGATATGCATGCCAGAATTGCATTAGAGCACATGGCTCTGGAACACCTTAAAGAGAAATGGGAACAAATGAAGGAAGAATTGAAAAACTCTCATTCCCACATTCTGGACAATCTGTAAGTTACACATTATTGCCAAAATTTTGACAACTTGTAAGTTGTACATCTTTGTCCTTAATATCAAAAAGGGGGGAAATGACATGTTCATATATGTTCAAAATATGAACATAATAAGGTGAAAAAGAGAAATAAAGAAAGGCAAGTATAAGTATACATGTACATATATACTATAATGTATACAGTTAGGGGGAGTCATATAAAGACAAGTTATATACATGCTGTACATACTAAACATTTTAGTATTCATGCACATATCAGTTTTTGATACTAAAGTCAAAGGGGGAGATTGAAGACATTATTTTTCCATTAGTATGCAAAGGGAAAACAGTTTCAGAACCTTCGGTAAACCTACACCGAAAGTCAGACTTTCAGGAACACCAAAAGTACAGATATCAGAGATCACCGAATGTGTAAAGTTCAAGAGAAACCCAACGAGACAAATCTCAAGCGAAACTGAAAGAGCAGAAAAAGAGGAACCCGACAGAGCAAGGGAACCTGACAGCCAATTCAATCAAAGGAACACCGAAAGACAGGCAAACTGATTTCAGAGCAAACCGAGCACCAGACACCAAAAGTTAGTTACATCCCAAAAAAAGTTTATCTGACTTCCACGTCAGATAAAAGATAAAACAATTGTATTCTATTTTTAGAGCCTTGATTTGTTTTAAAGCCATTACTTAAGGGACAAACAACATTATTGTAATTGTTTTTAATTAGTCTAACTGATTAAAAACATGCAGACTAGGAGATCAAGGTCAAGTTGTAAACCTATGATCATAGAGTTAAAGTTGTAATACGTGAAACTACATTAGGTCAATTTATCTTATAAATAGATGTTGTAATCATTCATTACCATGGATGAGAGGATGAATGTAGCCAACGAGCACATCTATGGATCAGACTAAGAGTTTCAAGAAGCAAAACAGCAAAAGATGAAATTGGTTATCAAGAACCAAGAACAAAGGCTACTGAGCAACAGAGGTATTATTCAATCACATTAGGTGATACATATATACATGTAATCTTGAATGGATCTATAATCAACAATATTAGATTGCATACACTCAGGTCAATGAGTAATTTGCTTACATTCTAACAAGTGAAGCAAAGTGTAAAAATCCTTTCAAGAAAGGTGGATTTAACAATCCTTTTGTAAATCTCTTAACCGAGTGCACACCAAACAGTGTTGCAAAAATTCTTAACAGAGTAGACTTTAATAGGTCTCCACAAATACTCCTAACAGGGTATATCATCAAAAGTGATCAAATTGTAAGCCTTAGACGGCCCCTTCTAATCTGCAAATAGTGATGATTTTTGTGGGTGCTATCCCCACCACAGTTTTTACCTTCTTACAGAGGTTTTCTGCATTATCATATCTTGTGTTATGTGTCAATTACTTTCGTGAATGTTTCTATGAATGTTCACATGTTTGTTAAGTTTATGAATTGATAAATCTTACACCAAGATAGTATAGAACAGATGGTTGGTTATACAATTGATTACACAATGGATAAAGGTTAAAAGATATAAAAGTTTTAAAGGTATTGATTCACCCCTCCCCTCTCAGTACACACTTCCCATTATTTCCAACAGATTTTTCACCAGCAAGAGAAGGATTTGATGTGATGAGCAACTTTTCCAATCAAGCAAGGTGTTGGCGATCCATTTTGAGACCCTAAACAAGATCATAACTCCTTGGAAGTATCCAAATTTGAATGCATGTCTCAGATCAGAATTCAAGGGTTGGTGAATTCATTGTTTTGGAGAGCAATCAAGACCAATTTCGTGTCCTATCAGTATTGCCAAATCGATTAGAGTGCTGCAAGTAATCTTTTTCCAACTTGCAAGGTAAGAATTTGATGATTTTCCATGGATGTGAGGGGGTATTTGTCGTTATTGACAAGCAGATCTGGGTTATATTTTGCATCATCATAGGCAGAACTGGGCATGTTCATGTGTTGTTTTGATGGTTAACCTTGTTAGTTTGATGGTTTCGTGTTATAGATCAGATTGCAAGGAAGAGTAAGGACTTTAGGTGCAAATCTATAGGTGTTGTTCCAATCACTTGAAGGCTGATAGAGCACAGTTGGATAATATTTGTTGCCTTCAAGAGTGCAGATCTTTGGTGGACTTGGGCTTCTCCCTCCACCATTCATTTCTGCTTAAGAGATATCTTGATAACATTGTAAGGGTTTGAATCATAATATTGAATTCGGTTTTGAGGAGGGTCCTCCATTGATCGAAGTTCGCCAACGAAGTGGTGAACTTCCCTTTGTCTCTTGCTGCTTTCCTAGCATTAGCTTGTGTTGTTGCTTTAATTTTAATGGCAAATCAAACTAAGTAACACACACTAGTTCAACTAAGTTAACAATCAAATGCAAACTCTAAGCTAACTAGTTGGCAAGGGTTAAATAAACATCAATTTGACAATCAATGCTAATGGTAATCAATGAACAATTAATGGCAAATTTCCAACTTAGGTAATTAGAAGGCTAAAATTTATAATCTAAGTTGGAATCAATCTAAGGTTTAAGCAAGGTTACCTGGAGACGGGGAGACTTAGAGGGCTTTGGTACTGGTACCGATACCAATACGGCTATTTTTCAAAAATAGGAGACAAGCGTACTTGGAGACGGCAAATTTTTTTTAATATAATTTAATAATTTCTAAGAAATACCATAGATTCATAACATAGTGATTTGAAAACAAGAACAATGGAAAGTTATAAGTATGAACGTTGAACATTAAAAGTTTAAAGAGTCAAAGACTAATACTAAATAGTAATGTCATTAATATAGAGTTAAATAGTTCAAAACTCACATTGCATATCTCATAGTCATCTGATTTCAGAATATCGCATATGATCATCATCTATCAAATTAATAATCCCTGACATTATCATTACATATTGAAATTTGAAATTCAAAAATATATAGTTTGATGCTAAATCGCTAATATGAAAACAAAAAACTCAGAACTGTAAACAAAAATCAAAAATCTATTAGTATCATCTACTCCACAAGGTTGTGATCTTCCATCTCAAGGTCTTCAACTATGATGTTGTCCAAAAAATCATCACTCTCCAACTTAGGTTCCTCTGATGGTAGTACAACTGGGGGCAATTCATTAAGGCCATCTGGTTCAACCACTTCTTCCACCATTGTTGCAGCATTTCCATCATGTGCAATTTGGTCCCATTTTGCTGAAGAAATAAAATTTAAAAATGTTCATTGTTTATCGTAGCTAAGTTTAGGAATGAATATAAATGTTTATCGTAGCTGCCTTCAGGAAAGAATAAAATTTTTAAATGTTTCTACTAACTTTCTAATGTCCGTGCCTTATAAAATAAAATAACTTAAATAATTTAAAATTGCCTTGCTAAAAAAACATTAAAATGAGGGTCAAAATCATAAAATGACTTAATGTTGTATTTTAAATTTGTTTTTTAACCAAGAGACGAGCGCGAGACCTCATTTTTTGGAATCGGAGACTCGGATTATTCGGGAGACTTTGCCATGAAGTCTCCAACCATTTTTGAAGACTCTAGAGACGCAAAAAGTCTCGGAGACGCATCTTCGTCTCCGAGACGTGTCTGGAGGGGGGAGACGGGTAACACTGGGTTTAAGTGATCAAGTTAATTGAACTCAACAACATGGCAATCTTAAGTCAAGTAACTTAATCAAATTTTCAAGTTTTAATGGTAATGTTTTATCGAATCAAATGAAGTAAGACGTGTTTTTGCTCTTTGCAGGTTGGCAAGGATAGGGTGCCAAGTTCAAGCTTGAGAAATTCACAAACGAAAGGAAGGGCAACCAAAGCGAAAGGTGGATATGGAGAAAGGGCTAAATCAAGATTCATCATTGAGACAACTTAGAAGATCAGAGCATTGTTGGTATACATATCCTCCATCATCACGCCAACAAGTGAGCTCTTCAAGCTCATGTTCAAAGATCTCAAGTGGGAAGGAAGTTCACACCAAGTTATCAGAAGACAAGTTCAAGGCAAGATGAAGTTGTTCAAGGGAGATGCAAGTTCAATCAAGATTCGAATCAGGGCAAGGAGAAACTTCCAAGAACAAAGATTAATCAGAGCTACATGAGTTGAGAAGATGAGGTGGCAATTGGGTGTTTTCTCCAATCAAAAAATTCTAATTTCAAGCACAAGCAATCACAGTGTGCCAAGTGTCCTATTTTCTCATTGGTTGAAAAATCATTGTAATTTTTTTATTGGCCCATGATTTGGTGCCCTCGTGTAATTGGTTGAAAATTTGGCAACCCTAATTAGGATTTCTAGGGATGAATCTTGGCCCTTGATCTCAAGTGGATCTTGGCGCTTCGTTGTAATTGGACATCTATAAAAGGCCAAGGCCTTCTCATTTGTAAGGGATTAGATTGGGAGATTAGACTAGGAGAGAAGTTAGATTAGAGTAGGTTAGCCAAGGGAGAGACTTGATCAAATTGTTGTTATGATGCTATTGAAGTAATGGATAATTCATTGTTGGTTCATCATGGTGAATTACTTAATATTGCTTTGAAGTGTTGCATGGTTTCTTCAATCTTTTACTTGGAGTAGATTTCATTTCATGATGTTAGAAGTAGCTTAGTTGGATGAAAGCAATTGTGGATGTTTGCTTGTTTGGCTCGAATATAAACTAGGCCACTAGCCCTCTTGTTGATTGTAAGGGAGCCGTGTGTGGTAAGCTAGTGATTGCTCTTAACTTCAATTGATATTCAATCTTTAAGTTGCATCCATTGATGGGATTGGAGAAGAGATAATGATTTGAAAACCTTAGAAGCTTGCACTAGGTGAAGTTGAGGTTGCTGATAAGATTTCACTTAGTAGAGTCCAAGTAATCCATGATTCCTTGCATTCCTAGTTAGAAGTAGCAGTAGAAGCTAAATTTAAGTTTAAGTTGAAGTAGAAATTGGGAAAGCAAAACTATATTTTCATTGCACATTGTGAGGCTAAATCTTTAGAAGTGCAAGTAAGTTGATATCCATTGAATGAATAGCATAAGTCCCCCTAAGTGATTACCAACAAATCACATTATTTCACTGAGCGAGTTTCCACAATTGAAGGGAACCTTGAAGTCATTTCATTATCTTACTTTGCAAGCTTAGCATGAGAGATGACCTTATATCAAGAGAGGATTGAGTATTATTTGGTATTTCATCTTGGAATACTAAGTGTTTGATTCTGCATGTTGCAGTGGAACAAAACTCACATCAACACTACCCAATGCCCTATGTGGACTCTTGTTCTATAGGTAAATTGTCGTATTACAAGCCTCAACCCAAAAGAATAGTGGTAAGCCCTGATCATGTATCATAGTTTGTGCTACCCCAACAATTGCTTTGTTCTTTCTCTCTACAACCCTATTTTGTTGGGGATTATAAGGTATTGTTAGCTCCCTCCTAATGCCCTCTTGTTTGCAATAGTCTGCAAACTTAACTGAGGTGTACTCATCCCCGTTATCCAACCTTAGGATTTTGATCTTCACCCCTGTCTAGTTCTCCACAAGAGCTTTGAACTCTTGAAACCATTTGAGGGCCTCATTCTTGGTCCTCACGAATAAGATCCAGATCCTCTTAGAGTAGTCATCAATGGTCACATAGTACTCATGACCGCTAAAGAAAACTATAGACATGGGCTCACATACGTCAAATTGTACCAAGTCTAGAATGCTCGTTGATCTACTATCACTAATGGGAAAGACAGTATTAGTGTACTTTCTCAAAGTACATCCCTTGCATACCTCTTAGTGCTCAATACTAAATTGTGGCAACCCTGTCACTATCTCCCTCACTACCCTCAAAGCTCCATGATGCAAGTGAGGCATCCTCCTATAACATAGGTCACACAAGTGACTGCTACTATTGTTGGTCAAGGCATGGATAGGCTAAAAAGAAAGCTGATACAGGGTCCCTTGTCGAATCCCAATCACTTTAGCTGAAGTGACGCTAGACCCCTTTGGGTGAATAAGTACCTAACCTCCTCTGAAGATCACCTCAAATCCCCTATTCTCAATGGCAGAGACTGAAATTGTTAAATAATAGCATCGATTTGATTGATATAATCAAATAAGTTATATTGTTATTATTATTATTATTATTATTATATACATATATATAATAAGTTATATTGTTAAGTTATATTATTCTAAACATATATATATATATATATATATATATATATATATTATCATATAAATTGGGAGCGGTCTATTTAACCGAGCGACATGTTTAATAGAAGTAATCAACACAGTCGATAATCACAATGGAATGCTACGTAACTATTGGTTGATAGTTAACATAACATATATATATGTTACGTTAACTGTCAACCGATAGTTAAGCGTAACTATGTTTAATATACCCGTTCGACCATAATATATGCAACGCTAACCGATAAGGCATGTCTACATATAGACATGGCTCTACGTGGCTTCAGCCACGTAGAGTCATGTCTCTACGTAGAGATGCCATTGTATGATACTTAATGTATTATGTGTTGTGAGGAAAGACAATCAATCACAGCGGCATCATCTTCTCCTCTGCAACACAGCAATACATAATCAGTAATATATATAAATAATATATATATACAAATTATATATATATATGTAAAACAATATATATAATCAGTAAAAATACATACAATGTACAGCACAATAATAAGCACCAGATTTTCTCTATTGAACGGTCTTATATTCCTAACATGGTATCAGAGCCTCAATAGAAGAAACTCCTCAAGGCTAAATCTTATATTACTGATTATCTCATTATAAAAGAAGGGAGAATAATTAAAATGGCCAGCAGCATTAAAGTAGAAGACAAACTCGAAGGAGCATCTAACTTCTCATGGAAAATTCAAATTCTTACCTTGCTTCAAGAACTTGAGTTAGATTCTTATGTTGAAGAAGACAAAAGCATGCCGGAAGAAGAAACAAAAAAAGCAACTTGGAAAAGACGTAACAACAAAGCAAAGAAGATTATAATTGATGCTGTAAA
>MU227658.1:5912503-5924853 GCA_018584345.1 Thuja plicata
AACCGATAGTTAAACGTAACCATGTTTAATATACCCGTTCGACCATAATATATGCAGCGCTAACCGGTAAGGCATGTCTACGTATAGACATGGCTCTACGTGGCTTCAGCCACGTAGAGTCATGTCTCTATGTAGAGATGCCATTGTATGATACTTAATGTATTGTGTTGTGAGGAAAGACAATCAATCACAGCGGCATCGTCTTCTCCTCTGCAACACACAGCAATACATAATCAGTAATATATATAAATAATATATATATACAAATTATATATATATGTAAAACAATATATATAATCAGTAAAAATACATACAGTGTACAGCACAATAATAAGCACCAGATTTTCTCTATTGAACGGTCTTATATTCCTAACAGAAATCAGATTCTTTTTCAGCCCTGGAACATACAACACATCCTGAAGTAGCATAGGGAGAGTCTCCCTCTGAAAAGATACAGTACCATGTCCTACTGCCCTAACGCTGGTGTCATCTCCAAGTACAATCTCAATGTCATTTCCTACCTCTGTAAGATCTGAAAAATACTCTCTAACACCTGCCATATGGCAAGATGCTCCACTATCTATATACCACATACTCAATGATATGGCACTAGCAGATAGACATAACTAATGAGAAATCATTCTCAAACTTTGAGGCAAACTTATCCACCTCAGCTGAAGCTGCCACGCCCTTCTTCTTGCTAGGACATTGACTAGCATGGTGTCCATCAACCCACAAGCAAAGCATTTTATTTTTCTTAAATCCTTCTTTGGCTGCTCATCCCCTTCTGCTGCTTGGCCCTGCCCATGGGACCATTTACCTTGGTCTTCTTCTTGCCCTTAGCTGCAAGAGCCACATTATCCTCCTCATCCCCACCACGTTACCTTTTAGAAGATCCAAAACTAAGTCTCAGCTCCTCCTGCACAAAATCATCCCAAAGACTCTCCCAACTAGGCATGTTTTTACATGCTACAATGCCTCTCACGAAGCTCTCCCGTGACTTAAAAAAGCCATTCAGTGTTGTCCTTACTAGCTTAGCTGAATCAACACTCTCACCTACAGCAACTAATTCATCTCGAACCTGAGATAACTTGGTGAGATATGAGGGGACTGTATCAGACTTTGTCATTTGAGTACTTCTCAACTCCTCCCTAAGTACCATTTTGTTGTTCTTCCCTACACTCTGGTAAAGACCCTTCAAGGCCTACCACATCTCAAATGCATTAGCCTTGGTACTTACATGAGGTATGATTTGGTCTTTCATGGCATCTAAAATTATCCTTTTGGCTTTAATATTCTTCGTCTTGAACTCTGCAAGTAACGTTGGGTCCTGAGGTAAAGTTACAGGTTTCTCCACAATGTCCCACAGTTCACTCTCCTCCAAAAGTAAGACAATTCTAGCCTCCAGGCACTACAATTTCTGCCCCACTCTATCTGTCCTCATACCTAAGTCCAGATGAAGTCATGACTGTCAATACTTCTCTAAAGAAAACCAATCAGCAAAAATGAACTGCAAATTCTGCTCTATGTGACAAGTTTACTGTGTCAAAATTTTGAATCTGAGTTTCATGTGAAATTTCAGACCCCTTATGCATCCGGTAGCTCTGATACCATGTAAGTTTTAGGTGAAAATATGTTTTTAGTAGCACTTTCTGTTTCATGCAATGTGATCTATGTTTTTTTGCATGTTATTCACTTTCATGAACTACTGGTTTACCATGAGATGGCAGAATTTGCAATACGTATACAGTAGAATTCAAAGCTTGAAACAACATGAACGCATACTAAAAAACACCAGATCTTAAAGCATAAAAAAAAATGAAACACACACCAAGCTTAACGATGACACAGATGTTTGAGCTAATGCTCAGGGATAAAAATCCCCGAAGGGGAAAACCCAGAAAAACAAAACTCATAATATTCTCAGAAATTACTTAGCTCAGATCGATGATACTCTTCTGCTGACTCAGAAAGACCTTCAACAGTCCAACATCAGAGCTGTATAAATCGAAACTGGAAACGGTCCTAATTTCTGCTTATATATATATCAGTTGTTCTAATACAAGCGGCTGCTACTACTGTTGACACATCGCTCACCCTCAGAGAATGAGCCTCCTGCTGTCAAGAAGATTTTTCCTTATACGGCTGTTATCTCTACAAAGACCCTTTTTTTGTTTTTTTCCGATTCTTCCACAAATGCCCAGCTGCCACTCCTTTTTCATTCAATTTCGACTAACAAACCTAAACACAAACCATAACATTAGGCGTTGCGGATTAGCAGAAAGGGATGGTCCAGATTTAATTCTCATCACCAATGTTTGCATTAGGCAGTCATGTGAATTACAAATGAATGGACACGTTAGAAACATAGAAAACTAACGCAAATGAGGGGGGGACCCACATTACCCTTTCAAAAGATAAAGGCATAAAATACTCAATTATGATTTGCAAAACTGAAAATTAGCCTCAATGCAACTGACATGAACTTATGACAATGCTGGTGCTAGATTCCAAAGGTGTCAACACCCTTGATTTCAGATGCTCCCTTGTGAGGGGGAGGGGAAAAGGGGCCGCAAAAGTTACTACTTGACACTACTCTGCAGGTAATGCCTAGAAGACTAACCACCATGCATGGAAGAACGCCTATTTCATCTTCAATGATGACTTTCATCATCTTAAAATTTCTACAATATGTACATATGCATTTGAATCAGTTAGCAATTCATACATATCCTCAAAGACTCCCGACATTGGATTAACATAGATATGATTAATATCTTTCTTGCAACATGTGAATGGATGAGCATTCTTTTCATTTCTACTTCCTATAGTAATTTGCTTCTGCCACTAAAATATCAAATGATACAATGTAGTATACTCTACCCCAGATATCTCCTAGCACAAGATCATGCTCAAAGCCAATGACTCTCTAGATGTACAGAGAAAACAAGTAATGCCCACATGGGCCCAAAAAACAAGCCATGGGCAAGGAAAAACGGATGACCCTTAATGTCAAAATCAATCAGATCCACAACGCCTATAATTTGAGCAAGAGTTTTGGTGCCACAGTGGTAGTACATGAAGATGAAAATCATCTCCTTTATCTCTCCCCATTCACGTGTGTATAAATATCTAAACTGCATTTTGATCCTCAAGTGTATCAGACGAATTTAAAGGAGGTAATAAATCTGTAGCCATCAATGTACCCTATAAATTCCTACAAATTTTAAGTGATGACCTCTTCAAGAAATAAGGGGTAGCCACCTATAGCCACGATAGTCAAAGAAAATGAAACTACACAAAAGGTGATACCTCTTCAAATCTCAATGTCAACAACACTCCTTAACATAAAATCAAAAGGCTGTTCAAGCATCTCTTCCTAGGTAAGGCAAAGATGATAAATCCTACCATCATCTCTCCTAGCACAAGATCACTCTCAAGGCCAATGAACCTCTAAATGTAGAAAGAAAACTAATAATGTACACATAGGCCTCCGAACCAGGCCACAGACAAGGAAACATAAATGGCTTTTAATGTCAAAATCAATCAAACCCATAATGTGAGCAACAGTTTAGGTGTCACAATGATAGTTGAGGAAGATAAAAGCCATCTCATTGACCTTTCTCCATTCATGTGTAAATTATAATATCTAAAGGGCATTTGTCACCTTAAATTTTTAAGATAGATTTAAATAAAGTGATCAATCTATAGCAATACAGGAACCCTATAAAGTGCTGCACATGTAAGCGATGACCTATTCAAAAATAGGAGTAGCCACCTCTAACCATGATAATAAAAGAAAATGCAAACACAAAGAAAGTGATAGCTTCTCAAATTTCAACATCAACAACACACTTAAACATAGAATGATCATCAAGATTCTCTTCCATGGGAAGGCAAAGACAACAGATCCTAACATCATGCGGAACATAGAAAGAAAACTCAGACTCAGCAGCCCAAATTTTTTGACTTGGACTCAAGAGTCCAGGACACAGCAAAACTCAGCGAAAAATATACATAATTACACCCAATAAAAAACACAAATTGGAGCATGAGAAGCACTAAAAATGAATTTAATGAATGAGTAAGTCTTCTAATTTTGCACCTGCCAAAGACGAGAATGAAAAAAACTGATAAAAAATGGTTTTGAAACCCCTGCCGCAGTTTTCCTTCAGAAGGTTAGTCCAAGTCTGAAACTCATAAGTTAACAGGACTCAACCTGGGAGTCCTCAGAAAGTAACTCTCTAGCCAAATAAACTCACTTGGTCTCACATGTCTGGTGAACACTTGGAGAGATTTCCAACTTTAATGTGGAATATTGTGATTTCCCTCAATTTATAATTGGTGGAAACACACCCCCAGTGAGCAAAGGAGAATTGTTAGACCAAGCAACCAATAATGCTGAGGAAACAAACTGAAGTTAACACATCAATGATCAAACTATACAAATATTGAGAAAAAAAACTCTATATTTAGAAAATCAACAAAAACCATTGCCCCTTTCATGTGAACTCGTGATGAAGATTTAGGCAGATCAATGTTGGTAGATATTAGACATATGCAGAGCCAGAAGCGGCTACCTTGACCTATTGTGCTTACTGATTTCCACATGTTTGTACCCCTATTTCCACTTTCCAACAATCAATACAGTTATTGGACATTTGATATCAAAAAATATTGTTAACAAGTAGAGATCATCCACATTTAAAAAGCTCCAATAATAAAAATTAACATACAATAACAATTATGACAATTATGTGTGAAGAGTGTCGACATGCAAACCCAAGAGACTAAACAAATATTTTCACTGTCCTCACCTTATTATATACAGGTTGAGGAACTTCAACTCCAAGTTTTATCTTACATGCCTCATTTATGTCCACCTTACGAATGGCTGCACCAGGGCCCTTGGTACGAAGAAGTGCAATAACCACATTCCTGCATGAAAGCAATGCATTAGCACACAAAGGCAAATAATCTTGCATTCAAGTAATACACAAGATAAGAATAATGAATATTCAAGACTAACCTGAAAGGATCTAAATCCTTGTTCCCCAAAGAAGATAAGAAGTATACACTATTTATATTTGTAGCAACCTGATCGATAACACTTTTTAACTCAGGCTCAGGTGCAGATGCCCCCTTTGAAGCAGCTACAGCAGCTGCAACTGCCTTCGGATTTAATTTTTGGGCAGACAACTTTTCTTTAGCCAAATTTTGTAAAGATTGGCGAATTTGTGACAAGCTATGCACATGAAATTACATTTTTTCTCAATTATAATATTCATTCAACATAACCAATAACTTTTACAATAAAAGATTCACAAAAATCAAAATGTCAGTACAAAAAACGAGAACACAGAGCTAAGTAAAGTTGAATATACCAAAGTTTAAAATGCAACTCACATTGTTAATCTTTTACCTCTATACATACAAGCTGTAAGGAAATAGACCTATCAGTGGAAGTTGGAAATGAATAAATGCAAAGATAAATCTTATTTTAGAGTTTGGAAGTTGAAAGTTACTTGCAAACACGGTTGGCCAATATTTCCCGCAAAGCTCCAGGAAGAGCTGCTCGAGTTTCTTCGGCCATTGTCCTCACAGAGAGATCTCCATTCCCCACACCCCTACTTGCAACTTGACCACTGTCAGCAACTTTTGCTGACTTGATACCTTGGTATGCACCATTGATGCTTGGTTTCATTGAACCCATGCTTCCAGCTATACCTTTATCTGAATCTTGTAGAGAAACATCTGCAGATTTCAACTTATCCCTATTTCCCATTGCAACATTCAATGCTGCATTCCTAATACCATCTTCATTCTCTGACCATCTCTGATTTTGTTCCTTCACAATATTTTGGTGGCTCTTTATAAAGGACCTATCAGTAGATTCTTGAAATTCCCAGCCACCAGTTGCAGGTCTCTGGATAGCCAATGATACTAATACTTCTCTTAAAGTTTCTTTGGGAACTTTTAGTTCTTCCAGTTGCTCATAGCGCACTAAACGATTCTTATTGAACAAGAGAAGAATATAGTCCCTAACTTTGCATATTTCTCCATTGTAACGAAGAGGACTAGCTGGTACCCAGCATCCTTGAACAAGAAGTGCATATTGCTGCAGAACATCAAGTACTTCATGCTCTGTTGAACCAGCAGGGGCAAGCCGCATGAGGCGTTCAAACTGAAGAACTTGAACACGTCCCTGACACATAAAACACAGGTAGAATGAACAAATTCAGAAATTCTTAGATGAACTTTTTTTGAAAATACAGAGCAAATATAACTCAAAATCTTTTTCATAGATTCGTTAGCTTACCTTTTTTCCTTCAATTTAAATTCCTACTCCTTTTCATCATTAAATTGGCCTTTATTAACAGTTCAATCAGGATGGAAAGCCTAAAATCACTCCACATTGAAGAAAAAACTAGTAAATATAGAATTGGTGAGGCAAGGGATACAAGGAATAAATCGTTTTAATACAACTAGAAAATGGATGCCACATATATCATATCCTAGGTTGTCAGTTTATCAAAGTATTCTGCTCTCAACACGTGTAGGAAATAATAGTTCAACAATTTGCATCAACCCTTGAAAAATGAGTGGGCATACCATTGGCAGATTTGGATTATTTGCAAAAATTTCTTTTGGTAAAATAAATTATTCCACTACAGATGATGAATGAAAAGTCCCAACAAGGGCAATAAGTACATTGTTCTAGTACTGATGATTAACAATTCACTTAATTTTTTTTATTTAGATAAATATAAGCTAAGTGGAAAATATAAATATTTTAAAAATTATATTTGTGCACGCAATTGCTATCTATGATTTTGATTAGTTCCTATTGGCTTTGGCATGCTGTCTGTAGATATATTTAATGAGCACATTGAAATTCTCGGAAAAAGTTAATGCTCTTTAAAACATGGAATTCCTGAACTTTTTTAGAGTACTGAATTTATCTTTTGAAATTTGTATTTCACAAAGTCATTTGCTCAGGGATCAAACATGAGAATATATATATATATATATATATATATGAGTCAGAGATTGACCAATAAAAGAAGGCACATAAACACAACAGTACTTAGTTAATACTAAAGAGTCTAATAAAGATATGACATTGCGATAGTAGCAGTCGTAACACATTCCATGAAATGATCAAGTGGAAATAAAGATAGAGCAATGTACAAAAACCCTAAATGCTAGTGACAGTATAGTTACTCTTCTCTAGCTTTTGATCCTACTCTAACAACCCAATATATTATGTGTCTTCTTATTGTACAGTTAATAATTGGGATAAGTATTTTAGAATTAAAGTAGGGCCTCTCAAAGACTTCCAAACCATGAAAACAGTTTGCATCAATGTCTCAGGATATGAAGAGCTTTTGCTAAGACGGACTATTATAGTCTAATAGGGTTTTGTGAGGCTTTATACAGGTCTAAAGTTAACAGGGTTCCACTGACCAAAGCAGTGCTTTGACCACCACCTCTCCATGTTATCAGTTTTTGTTATAACTTTGGTTTCAATGACCAATTCTGGACTCTCGTGGTCATTAATATAACCATTTAATTTCTTCAATTGTGACAGGAAACATGAGACTGTGTTCAGCATTTCTAATGGAAACTAACAGTACAATACATCAGCTCACAAGAACCTCTAATTGTTCACATAGTTCAATGATCCTTGATGCTTCTGAGGATTGGCTCATTTTGTGCTTTGAAAACCACCCTTCTCAACAGAGATATATATAAACATTACTCGATGTCTAGTGCCTCCACAACAACAGCACAATAAAAAATGGTAGAAATGAACCTTTTAATACCCAAAAGTTCCATCCTTTTTTCTAGATTTACCTTGTTCAAGGACATTTCATATCTCCTAAAATCAAACATCAACTTATCCAAAAAAGGAGCAGAAGATATCAATAGAAATTGTTCATGTCTTTATTTTGCATGGTTTCCACTAAACATGTCATCCAGAGATTTGCCAATATCAGAGACATTGTGAATTCAGCATTCTTACTAGGTCCTTGGAATATTCCATAATTCTGATTCCTCTGCATCTTAATGATCACTTGTAAATAGTGTATACACATTGGGCAATCAAGCTAAGGACATATTTTTCACTCTATAGAAATTGGAAGATATCTTCTGCATGCATGGTGGTAGGCAATGCTGACAGAGAGTCAGAAGAAACTATGTAAGGAAAAACGTAAATAAGGAACCATTGGTATTCCCCACAAGTAATCGGAAAGCAGCATAAAGGAGTACATTATAGTAAACTGAAAAAATTGTTGTTAAGACACCAAAAATGCAATAATGCAAATGTGTCATTCTTAACAACAATTTTTTCAGTTTGCCAGAAGGTACTCCTTTATGCTGCTTTCTGATTACTTGTGGGAAACACCAAGGGTTCCTTATTTACCTTTTTCCTTTGTACCTTATAGTTCTATCCAATAATGCAATAGCGTGATTCTTAAGAACAATTCTGAAAGTATATATAATCCAATGTTACAATAACAAAGCACAAGCTAATGTCAAATACAGTTGTATAAGCATGATGTTACCAAGATCATCCAAAACTTCCAACTATGTATCATAACAGAAAGTACTTTTTCAATATATGTTCCTAGGATAATACATAAATTAATGACGCAAATATAGTTTATAATACAAAATTAAATGCACCCAAACACAAATAGACACAAAATGTGGTGACCCAAAACCATTTGCTGGTGCTGGAAAAGAAACACTAACCTTTGAAAGCAACACTTCAAACCGTTGTTCTAGTGGTAATGTATCCAAGAAACTGCAGCCAAGAAATCAACACTAGTAAGTATGTTGTTGGCACAGAAACCTTACAATATTAACAAATCCATCAAATCCTTTTAAAGCAATCATAAATCCAAAGCTTTTCAAAATATGTTTTTTGTGTCATGAGAATATTGATTATAACTAAATTGCCAGTTAGAGTACATATGCAAGCACCAAAACCTGGTACAGTGGTAAAGCAAAAAGAAAATCCTTGGGTCCTTGGGTAGGGGTACGGACACATACATACATACACACACATATATATACATATATGTATATACACACACACGTGCGCACACATAAACATCTGTGTGTGTGTGTGTGTGTGTGTGTGTGTAAATTTAATTATAAGAAAAGTGAATACTCATAATTGCCAACAAGTAGGATATTTAAATATCTCATATTCATAATTTACAAAAGTGAAAGTAATTAAGTCTCAAAATGTCATTAAACAATGAAAATTCAAATTACGATCAATATTTAATAGTCTTCATATTCTTCTTCATCTAAAGCATCAAGGTGAAAATATGGTTTAATTTCATTTAAACCATGATCAACTAAATTGCTACTCCTGCTAGGCGTGTCAAGTGCAGAAGCTGCCTCATCTATGAAGACTTCGGCAAGCTATGCAACTGTAGCATCTATATCAGCACACTCAAGGGTTAGATCCCAATTCTTTGTCACACCCTCATTATATTTAGGATTCTTATGCGATAAGAGATGTAGATTGGAGTGTATATAAACCAAACCCTCTGCTTTGTTTACATCCAAATGGTTTTGGTTGACTGAGTGCATAAAAGAGTATGTATTATGATTCTGCTCAGCTGAAGAACTTGCAACCCGTTGAGTTCGCATACAATATTTTGTATTAATTTTAACATTTCAAAACAAAAATATAAATTTATATTATTATAAAGTATCATATATAGCATAACACTAAATAGCTTCAAATGAAAAATGAGAAAAATAAAAATAAAAAAGATAAATACTTGGGAGAGTACTATAATTGTAACAGGCTGCAAGTAAATGGAGCCTTGACCATGTATATACCACCACTCATCAGCACTTTTCCTATATTTGTTTAGATGAGCAAAAACATCGTGACTTTTTGAAGATATGATGAGGCCAAACTTGCTCAAGGAAAACCTTTGGATATCTTCATCTGAAAATATCTTTCCAAATGCAAGCCTTATAGCCAGTAGCAACCTCCCTATCCCTATATGGTGGCACCCTCCTTGACAATGAAAGCACCTCTTTGCTACAATTCTTCAAGGGGGTGTTCATCTTGTTCAAACAGTCAATTATAATCTTTTGCACAATTTTGAAAAATGTTTCTGTTGGGTCAAGTTACTTGGCTTCTATTATTGCTCTTATTTTCTCCACCATGGAGTCCATGCCATCATAAGTCTCACTCAAACATGGGCAATCAATATCAGCATACCTAATTATGCTCATGATGGGCTCAACGAAATTCAAAACATATTTCACATGAGCATGCCACTCATCATCTAGGATCAATGCTTTTACTTATTGGGCTCTTTTTGTGCTTGATTGCCTCCATACACTCCACATGTTGTTAATGACCATAGCCCTCAAGGCCTCTCACATCTTCATAAATCACCTTAAGATATTTGTGTGAGATGCAAATCAATTTTCAACAACCTAACATTGTATAAAAATATACACGTGACCTATCAACAATAAAAAAAAATTTAAAAAAACTAAATTTAAATTACCTTCAACAACTCCAACTTGGAGGTCTTGAAGATGCCTTGTGACATATAATGATTAGTCACAAAAATTTGGATCTCCTCACCCTCCATGTATTTTTGTTTGACCCACTCAAATTCAGTGCCAATTTTTTGCAATATCAAATTGAGTGACTAGACAGTACATGGCATCCAAAAGATGTGACTATATGTACCCTCCACAATAGACTCAATTGCCTTACAATTTTTAGCATTGACCATTATGACTTGGACAACATTTTTCAGACCCTGCCATTCCAATGGATTCTATGATGATCTGGGCCTTGGCAATGAAACTTGCATCTTTTACTTGCCCCTTACAATGAACTACCTTCAAAAACACTGCCCCTCTAGGGGACCCAAAACACTACTATAACATTGATCAATGGTCTACTTTTGCAATCTTTCCATCCATCAAAAATGATGGACACACTTGTTTTGGCATGCACATCCTTGATTACTTTCAATGATGTCTGTATTGAAAGTTTCTCCTTTGCCAATAAGGTGGTTCACACCTTCATACCGAAGACTAATATTATCACGTGGTGTATTGCAAAGAGTCTTCACTATAATCAGCCAATAAAGTGATCAAACAATGTGGAAAGGAAGACCATTGCCATAAATGCAACAAGAAATGCTCTTATTTGCAACCTTCCTAATTTCATTTTTGAAGGCCTTGTCCAATGGGCCTCTTTTTAGTGAAACTATAATGGGCTGCCCCGTTGTGTCTCTATTTTTTGTTTTATTGCAATTATTGAAAACATATAAACTCAATCCAACAAGGAGATATCTATGAAATAATTATTAACAGCAAATAAGCAAATACAGACTTATGCTAAAGACTGAAATTGCATTGTCATTAATTTCCCTTGAACATCTGCAACAAATGATATCAACACATACAACTATCTTATTTCCAACAGCAATGTGATAAAGTAATACTCATCAAAAGGTACTAGACGTCAAACAGTAAATACAACACAAGCATACCAATTCAGTGTCCTAACTTATATCAAACCTGGTGCAGCTCCAGTAAGCATGTATGACACTCTATATTTGCTGTCAACCATGTACGCCACACTTCTAATCCATCTCGGACCTGTACGACATCATTTCCATGCATATTCAGGCTGTACGGCATAAATAAAGGGGTTATCTGACTGATTCAATCCTTTTCTCGACTTGTACAACCTACTATGGACTGGTACAACACTCTACAACAGGTACGACCCCCTTATTGAGACATCTATCTAGCACGACAGCCTTAATTTCTCAGACCAAACTTTTCACATTTATAGCACTGTGTTTTAGAGAAGTTCCTCTTGTGAAATTTCTTATTTTTAAAGTCCCTCCCTTTCCTTCCTTTATCATTTGAGTTTCCTTCGTGATTGATTCTTTTATTCTTTTCTTCCCTTCCTTGAAATTTCCTTTTATTTTGACTTCTCTCTTCTTTAAGGGTATGAGAATATAAGACTTGAATATCTTCTTTGAAGTTTGATCCTCTGGATATCAACCTAGATTCTGCTAAGAAATTATGGATCAGAAGATAAGATATAAACTGAATGTATGTAGTAGAATGCAATTGCCTTGGTTATTGATTGATTCTACATATTTGAATATCTTATCTTCTGATCCATAATTTCTTAGCATGGTATCAAAGCAGCAAGGTTATTAAAAGGAGATAAAATATAAACCTTAGAAAATCTATAGTTGAGCATATTTTCAAATTACGTAATTCTTGAGCATAATTCTTTAGAGATGGCTCATTGCATGAGAATGGAAGAT
>MU227658.1:5936272-5959742 GCA_018584345.1 Thuja plicata
ATATATATATATATATATATATATATATATTATATGCAAGGCATTCATTAAACACGAACGAACAATAATTTAACAGATTCTTCTTGAAGACAATCTGTTTTTAATCTATCAAGTGTAGGAAGTTCTGGACAGGCACTGATTCCCTGAATAAAAGCATCCCAGGCAAGCGGTAATCCATTTAGGGCTATCACAGTTAGTTCTTTTTCATCATAAGTGAATCCAATGGACGCCAGTTGATTTCTCAGATCAATGATCTTCATGAAGTAGGATGTAACTGTCTCTCCTTGTCTTATTTTAATTCTAGAGAGGTCATTTTTAAGAGCTAGAACTCTATTTGTATTGTTGATCTGATACATCCCTTTTAATGTAGTAAACATTTCGTATGCATTTTCTAGACTTGCAATGGTAGGGACAATGTGATCTTTAACACTGTCAACAATAATTCTCATAGCTTTATTGTTATTTTTATTCCATTCCTTTTTCTCATCTTAGCTTTATTGTTATTTTTATTCCATTCCTTTTTCTCATCTGCATCCATGTTGGTTTGGGGAGGATTCTCTTAGAGTGATCATAATCCTCAATTTCCAAGATGTATAATTTATGTCTCCCTCAAGTCTATCTTCGGGTCTAACCCCAGTTGACGTGATGTCTCTCTTAGTTTGAAAGAGTTAGATTGAATTCCTAAATCTGAAATTAGATCTTTTCTTTGCCTAGGCTCTGATACCATGTTAATGTTTTCAGATTCTAGCAAGGAATATACAATCTATAGAGGTCTTCCAACAACTAAGCACAGGATATAAAATAAATATACACAACAAAGAAAGATAGTACCTGGAATAAAGTCCTGAAATTTATCCTTTGTGTCCTCAAATCTGAGCCTTGTTGTCTTCAAGGTTGCCCTTCAATATTGATCTAATTTGAGTGCTTTATTTCAGAGATATGTTTAAGCCAAATTTTCCCGCCTAGGGCTCCTTTATTACTGTTCCAAGAAGCCACCGATCTGCACTTTGAATGTCCTCAGATTAGTACTCTAATCTGCTATAGCTCGAATCCTTTAATCTGCTACAATCAGATGTCAAGGCTGCAAGTATTCGCCCCTTGAGGTCTGCCTATAAATGTCTTGTAGATTGCTCTTGCTGGGACCTAGAGAGTTCACTCAAAGACTGCAGAAGTTCAATCTTGTAATCGCAGCCAAAGTATGCAAGATTTTGATCTTGAAGTCGCTGCCTAAAAGCAGTCTTAAATCGCACCAAGGAGCAGACCCTATTCGCACCTTTAAGCAGCCTTAAATGCTTCTACTTCTACTCCAAATTATGTCTTTTGAATCTGCTCTTTTATTGATTTAATCTCCTTAATAAATTGATGAAATTCGCTCCTATGGATGCAAGAATAAATCGCACTTTTGTATTCACTTATTAATTCGCTCCAAGCATTGATGAAGAGGACATTCACATGTTATGTTTTGGATATGATTGTCCTTCATCAAAAACTCCAATATATATGAGCATCCTTGGATAAACTCTACCACCTCAAGGTGGCCGACTTGGGCCCTCCCAAGTATAAATTAAATATAAACTTATTTATGCAAATCGATCAAACAATAAATAATAAATATTACTTATATTTATTATTATTATTTATATCATTTGCAATAATAAATATATATATCCTATATATATTTATTATTATTATTATTACTGCCTTTAATTAGTTCAAGATGGTTGATCTATTGCCGTAAAGGCCATAATATCAACACCATGTAGGTGGCAAGGATCTTATTATTGATTTTAGCTCATCCCAACGTTGTTGTTGAATAGGCATAATGTATTGTAATGCTTTCTCCTTTTTGGCTAAATGTTTGATGGTGAAAGGAACTTAGAGCACATTTGAATTTGGGGTCAAAATGAATAGGGTGTTGGAGAACATTCAATTTTAGCTTAATTAGATCTTGTGTTGTTTCGTCCCCCTATTTTGGGAGGTGTGTGTGAGGACCTTCCATAGGGAGTTGACCTTTTGAATCTCTTGGTAAAAGGACGAGTAGGGCATGTTGGGAACATTTCCCTTTGTCCCTCATGTCCTCGAATTCATGTTGGAATTCCTTGTAAGCCTCCCATTTTATGGGGAGAAATTCCTTCATTTGCTTGGGTGTTAGAGATTGGGTATGGTTGTCCCTATTGGTCTCTTGTCATTTTCAGTTATTTTGAAGTTCATTTGCGTTGTGGTCTTGTTTTTGTGAATCCTGGGAGTTATCCTAGTGTGTGGCTTGAGGCATTACAACCAACAATATACCTTCATCCTACTTTTCTTACTCTACACATGGGTCAACCACCATTCGTCCTCCCGATTCAATGGGATGTTTCAAAAGTGTCTTATGAGCTTCGTTCCCACTACTAGAGGATCACTAACCATGAAATTTAGAAGAGTTTTCAAGAGACATTATTTGCACCCCCAAGGATCACCTAGCCAAGCTCAGTGAATATAGACCATTCTCCCATGGATATCATTACAATTTGTATTGTTTCTCCACTGCCTGATTCAGACTGAGCAATCATCAACTCCAACAAAGACATTTATAATACATGGCATTATTTTCTTGACATATTTAAAAGTTTATTAACTCCTTTTCTTTCAGCCCCCTGTTAATATGAATCCTTCATTGTTGTTAGCCAGGGACATGGGAACGTCCCTGGGTTCTTCCCTCAAATCCAGATTTTGTAGGAAACATCCCCAGTACCAGGGGATGCCGAGGCTTGACGTTGGAGACAATCACCTGTCCCAGGGACGGCTGGGGATTTTCTAGATGTCCCCCACCCAGCCCAATGATAGCCCGACGTCCCTGGCATCATGCCTCTTTTAAACAAAAAATGTACACAAGTCTCTAGGTTTAATGTTTGTATATTTGGGTCTTCTGCCCTTGGGCTGTAATGTGATAAATTGTTGTTTCTTGACATACAAAGTTTGCTCTGGTTTTTATTATTTGAGTTTCATATATATATATATAGTGACAGCGGACCCTAACCTTTACTGATCAAAAGAAGATATTATGATATATGTAATTAATATTAATAGTCAATGGGAAATGCTGAGACATGTTTTATAGGATGAGTATATTCTAATGATGCTGTGGTTAGCAATGGTTGTTGAGTTGATACCAGAACACCAAGTTAATACCAGAACACCAAGAGATAAATATCTGTTCCAGTATTTGCATGAAGCTGATTGTGAGAAATTGGCAATGGGAAGAGATTAATCTAGGAGCTATCAACTTTAAATGTTTTTGAATACAAATTCTGCTGCAAACATCACCACCAAAGAATTTCTGAATAGGCTTGCTCAAAAGATATACAAGCTTCTGTTGGTTTCTAGACAAGAACTTGGCTTGGAGAAGGACCTCGACTCCTTCAGCCTCCTATACAGGGCTATGAAAGGAGAAAAAGTTGACAAAATGAACTTCTCCAAATTAGTTAATAAATACTCTTTTTAAAAGGACCAAAATAGAAGAAACAGAAGGCGCTCCAGTTGAAGTCTTCTAAGCTCTCCACTTAAAGGATTTAACTTGTATGCTATTTTTAAATATTACACGCATATTCACAATGAATTCTGAAAGCACTTTGAATTAAGTATTAATGATTGAAATTTTGAATTAATGTCTGAATTTAACACAAATGTTATATGTTAATGGTCTATAATGTATACATGAATGCTTTATCCATGTTTTCATATGAATATTTTAAATTTCCCCATATATTTTGAATTTTCCCTATATTTTATATAGTTGTCCCCTTTGTCATCCTCTTTACCATCCCCTAGCCACCAGTTGGGGACACAGAAATGCAACCCCCCGGCCCACCATCCTGGAAACGCAGGGTAACATACATTTTATTTTTTCTTTTAGCTTGTAGCCTTTGTGGGGAGATATTTGCTCCCTCATGCTATTTCTACAAATAGTACTTTTAGGTACTGTTGACGTCCTCTCAATATCTGTGAACAATAATATAATTTCTTTTGATTTTTCAATCTTCCTAATTTTATGTTTGGGTACTTGTAATAAGTGAACAGTGTCATATACTGATTTATCGATTTATATTTTAAGTATCAATCTTTCTAATTTTCCATTATTATTTGATTTTTGTTCAAGTGACTCAATGTTGCTAACTTTTTGTCTTCTTTGTTCTTCGCCAATGTGAGTTCTTTGTTTCTACATTTGTTCTAGTTTTATTGGTCCCTCCCTTTGTAGCTTGTGCCTATGTCTTGTAGTACCATCCTACACAATTCTAATTTATTAAAAGCTTTGTGTGCTTATGGATTATGAACAATAGTAGCCCAAACAAATCCATGAAACCAAGAAACATACCAAAGGAAGGTCCCAATCAAGGCCATCACTAAGGGCACCAAAAATTGGGAAGAAGTAAACCCAAATTTATTTATTGCAAAGAAGTAAACCCAAATTTATTTAGCTCTATTCCAGATCTAGTCCTCTTTCTAAGTGGAACTTTAGAACTGCATAAGCATCTAACTTTGTATTAGTAACACAATATATCATAAATTTATAAGCTAAGTAAAGCATGTATACCTTGAAAGTGGGACAAATACATAATTGAGGAACTATGACCAAAAAGATGCATGCAAGAGAAGGGTCAAAAAAAGGGTATGGCAAAATCTTTCTCAATGTCTACATATTATATAGATGAGATAAACAATGTTTTGAGGAAACAACCATGAACAACTCAGTCAGCAAGCAGTAAAGTACC
Source organism: Thuja plicata (assembly GCA_018584345.1). NCBI lineage: Eukaryota > Viridiplantae > Streptophyta > Pinopsida > Cupressales > Cupressaceae > Thuja > Thuja plicata. The sequence continues at coordinate 5,941,024 of MU227658.1, forward strand.
CCCTCCATTGACAAGTTCTCCATGAGGCTCTATAGCAAGACAACAGTGTTACTTGGAAATGTGTTTCGACCCTAAATGCACAAGTACCGTAAACAGAAACCAGTTCAAGGACGGGGGGATGGCTGAAAATGTTTCCAAACCATCCCCGGTCATGCAAAAATATTGGAAACCATCCTGGAAACTTGGAAACGCTCAACACTAGTCCCGGAAACCGTTGACCGACCCCCGGACAGCTGGGGACAACCAAGCCACCCGCTAAGTATCCTGGGGACAGACAGCCATCTCCAGTGGCGGGAGGCACAAAGCAAGTCATTTAAATAATTTATATTGCAATTTTTTCTAATCTAGTCTCAAAATTTTGAAACATTGATGAGTTTGTTCAGAGCTTTAAAAAATCTCATCCTCAGTAGAAATAGAATGTTCATATCAAGGTTTTTGAATGAAAGTAATTTTGAAGAGAGCTGTTATCACCAAGGAAAGTCTGTCCTCCATCACATTTCTTGTAATCAAAGTATCATGATTCATAATTCACAGGGAAAAGTTTAAGCTATTTGGTATGTTTCAGTTGAGACCTCAAGTTCCATTGAAATTTGATGCATGCATCTCATACGCCTATGCCACTCTCCTGAACAGAATGAAGTTTGTTACAGGCCATGCACAACCACACAGTGGTCTGTGTCATATATCCCAGGTATACATTTCAAGTGTGGAGGTGGACTGCAGTGTGCAATATCTGCGTGCATGTGCCTTAGTATTAAATCTCAGTCTCAATTCTGGTGCAATTAACCTTACTTAACAAGATTTAGCTTAAGCCTTAAAAAACAGGGTGCTCATTCAGGATATCATGAGAACAATACGTGATAGCACATTAGTGCTGGGTAAAAGGTCTCTATTACTTGCAGAGCCGGATCCTATAACAATGCTCCTCATTGTGCTGCAACACACTTTGATCTCAATAGTGCAGTTGTATTGCTCCTCAGTGCATCACCTTTCAGATATGCACACTTCTGCAGAATGTAACTGTTGCCTCCATGCAACCCAGGGATATTTTCTTTGACTGCTCTGCAACCGGAGAATATTAAAGCAAAACATATGTTAAATCTGTGGTTCATTATTTAATAATTCATGCTTTGATAAAATAGCCATACACTGATACCATATTTCCTTCCCATTACTCAGCAAGCATGCATCTAAGGCATTCATAACTACATCTTTCAATACAACATGACTATCGTATCATAAGGTGCACAGCACTCACAAATTCGTCGGTATACAATGTTTTCTTGAAGTATGATAGTCTTCAATGCTGGTGAAGCAGTGTTGATCTCATGCACAGCAGGATTATTAAGATAACAGTAAGGGTGATGTAAAGAACAATTGGATAACCATTGAAGACAAAAAAGAATCATTCTCAGATATGTATGATAGTCCACACATGAATGAATCATTCACAATGCTACAAGAAAGTGGCATTGTGAATGGTGATTGAGAATGTCAGTTAGATGCCTGAAAAGATTTGAAGACAGTGTAATGTCCCTCATTGGGAATTGCCTTGATTTACCCTAAAATTCACAATTAGGGTTTGGACTGCACTTGGGAATGGCAACTTGTAAAGTTCCCTACTAAGAGAATGCCAATTTCCAATAGATTAGCATATGACACTTTGCATTTAAATCAGAATATTAAGGACAATCACATATATATAATTCTGATCTCATTATTACTAATATATATATATAAGATCACTCTTGTAACTAGCTATATTAGATCTTTCAGAAATATATTATAGTACATTCAAATGGATATTTCACATATATATTTCAGATATATACTTCATATTATTTTTCATATATATATATATTTCTGATTCCACATATATTTATACAATTCGAATTTTGATATATATACACACATACATATATCAATAATTTTATTATTAAGAAGTGTATATATATATGAAATTCTAATTTTATTATTAACAAATATATATATATATATATATATATATATATATAATTCTGATTCATTATTATTAACAGATGTCTATATATGTCCCTTATACTTTCCTTTATTCGACGGTCTATATTTGATGCAGATTTTGGATTATAATGCTGACTGTATATCTCTTTTCCCTCTGGCTGTGTCCTCTTATATTGATTGGCTTTCAAGGTCAATGCTGGCTGTGTATGAAAAGTTGACTGGCTGTGAATGAATAGGAAACTGGGAATATCAATGCTGAGTCTTACCCAAGTCTAATTTGCTGTTGTTTTATATATGCTCTGCTGATTGGATGTTTTCCAAGTGCTGACTGTAATGTTTATAAACACTGATTGGATTGTTTAAGTCTGAAGTTTGTTCAGATTGCTATATTCTCTTAATCGCATTAATACTCCAATGTTTGTCAGAATAAATCATCCCATTATATACTTCGTCTTACGATCCCCCGTATGATGTTGCTGGAGTTGCTGACTGTGTATAGATTGTAGATTGAATATATGTCATTGGCTGACCTGGAGTTGCTGACTGTGTATAGATTGCCGATTGGATATATGTCATTGGTTGGCCTGGATTACTAACTGCTGTTTAGTTCTTTTCATGTCCATTTCCAAGGTTCTAAGCCTACGTGTATCTCTCTTCCCAAATTGAAGTTTGATTCCCCGCTATATATCCTTACGGGGGATTAAGGAGAGACATGACTCTCCTAAAATACATTTAGTATTTGTTATTAATAAATAATATATTAATAACATATTATTATTATATAATATATTATATATTGTTGATTATTATTATAATAATATTATAATATATTAATAATATATCATTAATTATTAGTATATAATCTATTAATATTATACTATTATTTTTATATATTGTTAATTGTTAATATATAATATTAATAATGGATTATATTATTTTATTATTTTATTATTTAAATGCTATTTTGTTTTCCTATTATATTGTTATTTAATATTATTATTATGAAATGATATTATATTAATTATTATATTTTTATTTTTATTATGATATAATACTAAATATTATATTATTAATATATTATATTCATTCATTAACATATAATATAATATTATACTACATTTAATATATTATATTCTATATTAATAATATAATTAATTTAATAATAAATTATATTATAACTTATTATTTATTCATCTATTAATTTATTATTATTATTTTATTATTTATTATTAAATCCTATTTCAAAACGGGGACATCACAGTCCTCCCCTCTCAAATTTTGCTTGTCCTCAAGCAAGGATTGAGTCTAATCCATGATCCATCTTCTGTTGCATCATATGCTGCAAACTCAACTTCATAGATGTTTTATTCAAGGTGTGAGTTATAAGGTCATCTTTTAAATGACTTATATTCATGATCGTAAATGAATTCATAGCTTTTGGTTTACTTTTAGTTATTCTATTCCTCTTAGATCAACCCAAAAATATAGAGCAAGGCAAGGAGCATACACTTGGAAACACAAAATACACACATGAAGACACGAAGTAGACACATGAATGCATGAAGACACGAAGCATACACGATGTATACACATAATACACGCATTGTTAGATGACTTGACTAAACCCTACAATTTACAATTTGCAATGAGCCAGGGTTAGGGAAATGATTTACAAATTTTACTTTGTCGTTATGCTTTTGATTATGAACCTTGCAACCAGAAAGTGAACATAAGTACATACATATGCATATATAAGTTTCGAAGAAAAATTGAGTCATGATAAGTTAGTCCAAGCCAATCCCATACTAAGCCCAAAAGCGAAACTTTGGTCCCCTTGGCCTCGGTGGCAGGTGTTAGGCATCCACATGAGGTGGTCTACATAGCAGGATGCTTGCTTTGTTTATCTCCTTTGTCTTAGAAAATTAGAGCGAATTTCCTTTATCTAGTACTGCAATAGGGTGCTCTAGTAGTTCTCCCTTAATTGCAGACTCGTAGGAGAAGTACTTAAAAAAAATGTGTCCTTAGCAACTCTCCTTAATCAAGTGCTGCAATAGGGTGCTCTAGGAGTTTTCCCTTAATTGCAAACTCATAGCAAAAGTGCTTACAAAAATGTGTCCTTAGCGACTCTCCTTTATCAAGTGTTGCAATAGGGTGCTCTAATAGTTTTCCCTTAATTGTAGACTCATAGGAAAAGTGCCTACAAAAATATGTCCTTAGCGACTCTCCTTTATCAAGTGTAGCAATAGGGTGCTCTAGCAGTTTTCCCTTAATTGCAGACTCATAGGAAAAGTGCTTACAAAAATGTGTCCTTAGTGACTCCTTTATCAAGTGTTGCAATAGGGTGCTCTAGCAGTTTTCCCTTAATTGCAGACTCATAGGAAAAGTGTCTACAAAAATGTGTCCTAGCAGTTCTCCCTTAATCGCAAACTCTGTAGGAAAGCTACAATGGAGGATGGTAGACTTATTGTACCAAGGGCACGTGAAACAATCTACAAGGGACTTCCTCATGGTTCATACCCATTTCGGGACTCTCCACCTCAATGTGACCGGATTACTCCGCCTTTCCCTCCACAAATCCCCTATTCTAAGTTCTTTGACATGTTACTCATCAGGTTAACTCCTACCCTAAGTAATGCCCGCATCATCATAAATATAAATTTCAAATGTTGAAATTTATATTAACACAACGTAATAATTATATGCATAATACTAAAAGGAAACTTATGTGTGTTTACTGCTATGACATTACTAATTCAATTCTTATTAAATAATATAATAATGACTTATCTTCCTTTTATGGGTGCAATGTTTGGTAGTAGGGTTGTAACAAGTTGTACATTGCTCCATAACTTCTATCCTACACATTGATATTTCATGGTGAACCACTTTTGTATATCTTCTTCTACCCTGCAGGATGGCAGGATCATGCTCTGATACCACTTTTAATGTCCCTCATTGGGAATTGCCTTGATTTACCCTAAAATTCACAATTAGGGTTTGGACTACACTTGGGAATGGCAACTTGTAAAGTTCCCTACTAAGAGAATGTCAATTTCCAATAGTTTAGCATATGACACTTCGCATTTAAATCAGAATATTAAGGACAATAACAAATATATAACTCTGATCTCATTGTTACTAATATATATATATATATGTAAGATCATTCTTGTAACTAGCTATCTTAGATCTTTCAGAAATATATTATAGTACATTAAAATAGATATTTCACATATATATTTCAGATATATACTTCATATTATTCTTCATATATATATATATATTTCTGATTCCACAGATATATTTATACAATTCGAATTTTGATATATACACACACATGCATATATAAATAATTTTATTATTAAGAAGTGTATATATATATATAATTCTAATATTATTATTAACAAATATATATATATATATATTGTCACAGGGTTCGCCGAATTTTCGGCTTCAAGTTCGAAATTCGGCGAACTTATAAAAATAATTGGAAATTCGTTAAAATTCGTCTAAAAATACGTATGAAACAGGTCGACTATAGTTTTATTCAAAAAAAAATGTGGAGAAGGTTTTTTGAATTTTCATATCGACAAATCTTCTATCGCTGGCGGCTACGACAAAGCAAATTTCTTCTATCCGCGTGACAGAGATCTGAACGACACAAGTTGCAGCAGCCGACGAACACAGGGCAAGGAAATTTGAAAATTGTGAGAGCCAGATCGACACATTTCTAGTTTCTCGTTTTCACGGACAGTCCCACGGGAAGAGCTTTGCACGATGGTTATTGTTTATAGATTTTAAGGAATGATTTTTTAATTAATAAATAAAATAATAAACAAATTAAATATATTTAAAAGAGGTCGATTCGAAATCTCCAGGAAAAAATCCTTTTCACTTTTTCGTCTTGAGGTTATTGTTTATAGATTTTAAGGAATGATTTTTTTTATATTGTTATAATGACTAAGGCTGAACACGTTCAAAAAAATCCTATTATTTTGGTAATAAGTTTTTTAGTTTACAATTTAGCATTTTAAAAAAGATAATATTTAGCATTTTTTATTTTGTTTTCTAAAGTTAAAATAAAAATTAATATTTTTTATTTTATTTTTTAGTTAAAAATATAAATATTATATCTTTATTTTATTTTTTAAATAAAATTTAGTATTTTGTGGATATATTATCTATATTTAAAAATTTATATTTATACAAGGCGAATTTAATGTCGAATTTTTTTCCGAATTTTTTCTTTTGTCGAACTTCATCCGAATTTGATTGTCGTCGAATACGAATTCGAATTCGAACCTTGTGACTTAGTATATATATATAATTCTGATTCATTATTATTAACAGATGTCTATATATGTCCCTTATACTTTCCTTTATTGGACGGTCTATATTTGATGCAGATTTTGGATTATAATGCTGACTGTATATCTCTTTTCCCTCTGGCTGTGTCCTCTTATATTGATTGGCTTTCAAGGTCAATGTTGGCTGTGTATGAAAAGTTGACTGGCTGTGAATGAATAGGACACTGGGAATATCGATGCTGATCCTTACCCAAGTCTAATTTTCTGTTGTTTTATATATGCTCCGCTGATTGGATGTTTTCCAAGTGCTGACTGTAATGTTTATAAACACTGATTGGATTGTTTAAGTCTGAAGTTCGTTCAGATTGCTATATTCTCTTAATCGCATTAATACTCCAATGATTGTCAGAATAAATCATCCTATTATATACTTTGTCTTACGATCCCCCGTATGACGTTGCTGGAGTCGCTGACTGTGTATAGATTGTAGATTGAATATATGTCATTGGCTGACCTGGAGTTGCTGACTGTGTATAGATTGCAGATTGGATATATGTCATTGGTTGGCCTGGATTACTAACTGCTGTTTAGTTCTTTTCATGTCCATTTCCAAGGTTCTAAGCCTCGTGTATTTCTCTTCCCAAATTGAAGTTTGATTCCCCAATATATATCCTTACGGGGCATTAAGGAGAGACACGACTCTCCTAAAATACATTTAGTATTTGTTATTAATAAATAATATATTAATAACATATTATTATTATATAATATATTATATATTGTTGATTATTATTATAATAATATTATAATATATTAATAATATATCATTAATTATTAGTATATAATCTATTAATATTATACTATTATTTTTATATATTGTTAATTGTTAATATATAATATTAATAATGGATTATATTATTTTATTATTTTATTATTTAAATGCTATTTTGTTTTCCTATTATATTGTTATTTAATATTATTATTATGAAATGATATTATATTAATTATTATATTTTTATTTTTATTATGATATAATACTAAATATTATATTATTAATATATTATATTCATTCATTAACATATAATATAATATTATACTACATTTAATATATTATATTCTATATTAATAATATAATTAATTCAATAATAAATTATATTATAACTTATTATTATTTATTCATCTATTAATTTATTATTTATTATTAAATCCTATTTCAAAACGGGGACATCACAGACAGCATGAAGTGCGTGAGAGACACAGCTATGAGGAATACATGGTATACCCATGACAGGGAGAAAGCGAACAATAAAGACATGACTGTCATGAAATAAACAAACATTGAAGCTTGTATGCATGTTCTATGTTGATTCGATGAATGATCATTGATTTTAGATTTATCAATGTTATTACGTTGCTATGATGATTGTTAGTGTTATATTAGTCGTGAATATATTTGAAATTTCAGATTTCCATATCAATACATACATGTATATAGCAGTCCCCTGCCATCCCGTGCTCTGGGAACAAAAAAGTCGGAAACCCGTTTCCCTGTCCCCCCATCCTGGAAACTCGGGATTACATAGCAATACAACCTAAAATGTTAGTGTGATTAATTACATGATCCTGGAGTTGATAGCTAGAGATGCAAAAGTAGATTTTATCTTATTAAGATTCTTTTTTAACCTAGAAATTTCTTCTATAAAAAGGGGTGAGTTGAGACTGCAACTAGGAGCATAAGAAAGAGTAGATTAATCATATGCAATTGCTCTAACTACAATGGAAATATAAATAAGCACATGATAAACTAGATAACACTCAGAGAAATGGGAAATAAAATATCAAAGGCACCTATCTCTTTAACTACACAAATATTTTTGGTCATTAGAGATTCCACATGACCATTTGGAAGCCCTTAAAATATGCAAGTTGGATCTATTGGAGTTGTCAAACTGATAGGAAGCATACATGAAAATATGCTACATTCCTTTATGATTTCAAATTATGTCTTGTTAAAATGGAATTAATATGAGATATCCAGCACCAAATACATAAACAAACTTCTGGAAAGTAATAGACAATAGTATGCTACCATATATCAACCAGGGCATATCACACCAGATTCAGAAAAAGATAACACAAAAACAAATTTTACAGATTAATTATAAGAAAGCCATCGGCAAGGCAAGAATTCCACACCTTCTTGAGAATCCTTCATTTCCATTGTCTTCATTAAGTTTTGCCTCATTTAAACTGGAACTTGTCCTCCCTGGTACCAGTGTATTGACATAATCATACCTACAATGCAACAGAAAGATGTTATTAATGCATAGATTCAGTAGCGAAATTAATATAAAAACATAGTTTCCTAGTCAAGGTTTGTACATACGGGTTCATGCTAAATGGTATTTGAAAATTCTCAGCTGCCACCATTTTCTGTCGAATTCCGTCAGTCACAGGGCTATCAATACCATGTGCTTCCAGCGGAATCCAAGGCTGCAGAATCACTGCATCCATCAGTTAAATAATAGAAGCAAATAAGCATATCAGTTTATAATTTAATACAAGGCAAGAATGGTCCCTGTGCCTACCAAAAATATGTGAAGGTTAGTGGATTGTTCATTTGCATGTATTTACGATTTTATCCATGTAATTGTGAGTCAAAGGATGCAACAGGGAAAACCTATTGCTGGGTAATGCTTAAATTTTATTGAGGAACCTCATTCGTTTGGTTAACTAGAATCGCCTTTGGTGAGGTGTCTCCAAGGCACCCATGGTAATCATCATCACACTTTCAAAAATGGCAATCAATCATCCTAAAGTGGTGTTTGAATATATGAGTTTTATTTACAGGTTTGAACTTTGATAATATAATGTCTTCTTCTCAGGCCTAGTCAGCAGGGGTGATCATTGGCCTATTTCCTGACATCCCATAGGCTAATTGGCATTGGTAAGGAAACTTCACAGTTCTTGGAGTGCGCCATTTTAGTATTTCTTGGTTTCCATTGATGGCATTGAGCTCAGTCAGCATTATTAATTGTTAGAGTGAAACTTTCAAAAGCGATTTCAGACTCCTAGGGTGTACTCCAAACTTCTTGGAGACCACATCTATTTTTAGTAAGTCTCTGAGTTGGCACCACTCAGCACACCACTGCTTCAGTTACATCTTGGCATAATCAGATTTGGATTCCGAAGCCTTGGCAGTGCTTTCCACAACTCAGATGGGAATATCTAAAATATACACTTAAGTTCTAATGTTTAATGTTAAATTAGTTAATGAGTGTTGTATTTTTTAATTTTTATAAAGTTGCTTTGTGTTCCCCCAGAAGTGGACACCTAGGGAAAAGTGAAGGGGGACTTGCACACAAAAATCATTTTAATAATTCAGAAAAAGGCTTATTTGGTGGGAAATGAATTATTTTATATTTTCAAATTGGTTTGTTTTTCCTCCAAGGCTGTAAGAAAGGGTTAGGCGTCTCACTCGCTAATATGTTGAAGATTACGTGTATTGTTATGTTGCTGGATTGTCCTTCAATTTTTTGAGACGACAACCCTGAATAGATTACTACTTTAGGGTTTGGAAGACAATCCCTAGTTAGTTTCAGCAGTATTATTCAAGAATCACCATTGTGCTTCAACAAAGTTCCAGTTTCCAAGGTTTTAGAATGAAGATTTTCAAAGCATTTTGATGTGCATATTTTTGGTTGTGTTTAGCATTGACTTTCAGAGTTGTTTTGGTGTGTTTGAAAATGATTCCAGTGGGTTTTTGCTGGCCATACCATCCTCCTGGAACAGCACTTACCACTCTTGTTTGCAGGGAAAGTTGTTGATAGGGTTTGAAAAATCAATGGGGATTATGTTGGTTGTGATTTCTATAGCTGGGTGACTCATTTTCAGAGGGTTGAGACTATTTGCAAGATTCGCAATTTCCAAGAAGGGCCCTACCACAAAACAGTTACTCCTGAAGCATGGCATGGGAAGCTAGGAGCAAAGCACTTCCATTTTTTAGGGTTTAATTGGTTGTATGGTAGTGCCTTGGTGTTTGAAGGTGGTTTGCAGGATTTTTTGTAGTGTATTTCTTGTTGTTGGGGTCACAATGAATACAGCTCCATGTACTGGCCTCACTAAATGTTTGAGTGTAATACCAGGTCTGCAAACTGACAACTTGTATATCCCCTATTGATTGCCTTTCACGGAGGAAAGTTTAGTTGCATAAAAGAGTTCTAAAGGGTTTTAAGTGACTGTTTGAACTTGCAACACATATTCTAATGAAAATGGACCAGCATTTTTGCAATATAATGTGTGTGTTCTTGTTGTGATTGTCCCAAATCTCATTACAAGGTATTTTCCTTTATTGTTGTAAGGAAGCAAAGGTGTGCGGAAACGCTTCCTACACTTATCTCAACTCAAGCTTGGAGGAACTTCACTAGCATCCTTCTAGCACCCGATCTTGCAAACAAAACTCAATGCTCAAACTCCTCAAGCCCTCATTTTATAGGCTTCTCACAAACAGGAAACCATTAGTGGTTTACAAAACCATGAGCAAAAGCTCCTTGACACATGTCGCCCATCCTTGACATGTGTTTCCCAAGATAAGATAGAATCTGGTTAAAAATAATCTCTCACGTCCAAAGTCTTATCCCCTATTTTTGACCCTCTGAGTTTAATGAAATGTGTCATACACTCTAAAAATGGCCCTCCTATATTATACTATGGACAGGGCATCCTTTGACAACTAATTTTCCCTTTTCCAAGCCACCGGCACATAGGAAAAATGCCAACTAATTTTAGAACTATTTGCAAGGTTGAGACATGTGTTTCTCAACAATTGTTTCCTTCTGGGTGCCAGTTTTATGCAATTTGGACGGTCAGGAAAGTGTATTTTCTCTGAGATGTTCTGTACCAGCATTTACATCAGCTTTGCAACCTTAATTAGTACTTATAACAGCAGAGATATCATTGTTTCAATTTGCATGTGATCCTATACATTGTCAAAAATTTAAAAGAAAACTCGGAGGATGGTTATTACAGATAATGATCATCATAGCATTTTCCCTATTATGTAGTTTTAAAGATATATTAAATATTACTGAACATTAACAAGGCCACTGCATTGCCTGAGTGGCTATGTATATATAGTAGAATACTTATCTATAAACTAGTTACATGTCTCTTTCGAGTCAGGACCAAGAAAATGCAAAGAGGTGCTAGCGCTACATTTTAAACCCCAGAAGACATAGACCATGATCCAGATAAAATATTGAGTAATCATAAGTATCATAAGAAAGATGAAAAAGCTTTAGAAAAAGACATAAAAATGTTGGACAAAAGTACTTTAATCTTACAAAAGATGATCGGAGAGACAGAAAAAAAAATGTAGCAACCAGATGAGTGTTAACTTTTAAGTTTATTAGACGAGGAGAAAACAGAAACACTGCAAGAAATCAAATTTATATCTTTGCTACAGAAAATCCATCTTAAGTTCCTAGATTATTTACCAACAAGTTTTTCACAGCTTCAGAAAATTGAAGTTAAGTCACTGAAGTTCAAATTATAAAAGGAACGTATACCAATGACTGGTAAATCATGGTCAGCTAATTTCTTATAGTCAAGCAAGTGGCTACCAATCCAACCTCCACTGCTAAAGTCAGCAGAAAATCTCCTCACAAAACTGCTCCTCAAGTCCCCTCATCTTTATAGTTCAACTTTGTATAATAACTTAATGGAATGGAGAATAATAAATTATTATCTTAATAGTGCTTTTGTCAATTGACAAGTACTGTGGAAGCTTGGCATCATGTATTACCAAAGACTGTCATTCTCAAGTAAAAAATTTATCAAGTCATTTCCATGTCAGAGTCTGAGATGTTCAATCCAAACATATCTCTCCCACATCCGAGACGTGCAACAAATAACAGCATAGCTATTCAACAAGAGGATCTCACACAGGACCTTGTCTTTCATTTGGAAAATTATCCATTGCAAACATCATATCTTACTTCGTTAGGTCTTGCCAAAATTGAAGTGATGTACTGACTCTGTCAGTAAACATGGGATCAATAGGTTGCCTTTAGCTTTGACCCATATTTGTGCATGAAACTAATCATTTTTGTGCAAAGTTGCACAACGCAAATAAGCTAACAGATAACTATGTAATATTAACTATAAGACTATCAAGGCAAGATACACTTAAAACATGCAAGGCAATTGCAATACACATATCGTATTAATGAATGCACTCTTGAGACGGATCACATTCATGAATACAATTCAAATAATCTAATAGATAACTATGTACAAACTATAATACTAACTACTTCAAGGCAGGAAGCACTTCATCATGCATTATAAATGAATACACTCTAATGAATTGCACCAAGATGCTCATTGAATAATTAAGGTGTATTTGATGATCTTCCACTAGAAAGGATACGGATCATGTTATTAAAATTAAAATTGCATATCTTTACTCCACTGCATTGGTATCTTCACTTCATGAAGAAGAAAATCTGAACATAAAAAAGACCTCAAGGAATCAAGTACCATAGCTCCAATTAAGATTTTTTTTGAAGCCAAGTCATGCTGATAAGATAAAAACTTATTTTATGTGTTGACTATCAGGTCATGAATAAGGTCAGATAAAACATAGATTTCTAGTTCCTTGAATAGATGAGCTCCCCAATGACCTACAAGGTATAATGCTCTTACAAAGACATACCTACATTCCTGGACATTATCAGATGTAGTTAACATAGGAGGATACTACAAGGCTACCTTCTGCATCCAGGAAGTGCAATATCAACCATGTCTGATGCCCAAATTGTGTACTGTCCCTGTCATCTTCCAAGCCAAAATGAATAAGGCATCAGAGCCACATTAGAAATACTTTTACCTCCGTCCTTTTAATAAGATCTTTATGTGTACAAAAAATTGCAACTACGACTTCCAAACCACAACAATAGTTAAATAAGAAAAGCAGTGAAGCTATTCAAGGGATATATATTGGTGGTGTGGCTTGCAAATAATACTTCCAAGGTCCACAAGAAAAAAGCTCAATTTCCTACATATTTGTGAGCCATACTAAGAAAATCAATTGTTTGCAGGTGATTAAAACTTAAAAGTATTATATTTAATGTATCACAAGCCCCATTCCATTCTGCAATTTGTATTCGTGTGTTCCATCAAATTAAGAAATTAGTCTCCATGGTCATGATCTATGCCTATCCAAGTTGGGACTGCCAGTTGGATATGATCTTTACTAGATTACAAAATCTGTGTTCTGTAACGACAATATTCATCACCATTCACAGGGCTTACACCAGGTTGTGGAATCTAGATCTCAACAACATCGTGCAAATCCTCTGATAATTATCGGGATCCAGTGTTTGCAGGGACAGATTTCCTGCAAGTTGACTTTCCACTGGCAAAGTTCCCACAATGAGAGCTTATTGAAACACCTAAGAGATGTGGATCCTTCTCTTGCTAAATGAAAATTAATTGTACTAGAACTTTGCAAAAGCATTAAAAAAGGCATTCAGGAAGAATCGAGTGAGACTTGTCTTAACTAATGGAAGAAGTTATATAGTGTAGCCAACTTTAAATCAGATGAAGACAATAGAAAGAAAACTAGTGGAAAAGGAAGTCCCGTATGAATCGCTCAGCCACAATATCCAAAAAAGCTATACATTAGAAAATTCCCATAGAACCCTTCCTACCTATTGTCTTTCAAGTTTCAGCACTATGCTAAATTAAATCAGTACTAAGCCTGTGATTTTATGGTTAGACAAATTTGAGGTATTTCTTCCAATCAAATGAATCCAGAATCATCCCAAATTATCATTAATATTTACTTAAAAGCTCAGATCTCAGAATAAACACGACACCAGCAACATTTGGAACATAACTGCAATGTTATTCTATTTAAGTGACTTTCACATATAAAGTAAACTCAACCAAATTTACCAAGAGCATTCTCAGTGCTAGGAAATGCACTGATTCAAGATTTTCTGTTTCAAGAATGCTTACAGGAATGTGGAAAACAGGCAAATTGCCTATCCAAGTCAAAGGAATTTCCTAGGAGTACAAATATAACCACCAAACAAAAGGATCATCTAAATATGGGAATGTCGAAAACCCTTCATAGAACCAAGGTTGCTAATCCATCATTATTAACATGACTAACTTGTAGGAAACAAAACATTAATCTGTATTATTATTTAGAACGTAGTTGAAGACTTGCTAAGGCTTGTGCAGACTCGTGTTGAAATCAGTCATGAAAGAAAACAAGCAACTCATCCAAAACTTGTGGGTCAAGTTCTAAAAATTATTTGGTGAGTTGTTTCACCAGAACTTAACAAGAGCCAGGCTTGAACTCATGAATCCTGGGCTTGAACTCACAAGTCCTGAGCACAGACTTGGCTGTCCCAAAAAGGGCAAATCAGTGTCTTAAACACAATGTTTTCTCATTTTTTTCTGAATTTTGGTCTTCAACAGGTGCAAATCAAGTAGAAAGGAATGAATTGATAAGCAGTTTGCCATCAGATTTGAAGATTATTTCAAGGTGCATCAAGCAAAGCCTTTTTTTCCTTTTGTTTTCTCAAAATTTCAAAGTTCAAACACTGAAAACCTGCTGTGTATGCTGCTGAAATTTTATGTTTTTCAGATTTCCCAACCCTCCCTGCTAGTGCTGTGCTGTGTTTTGTTTTATATTTCTTTTCTTTTTTTCCTTTCATTTTTTTTTCAGATTTCATTGTCAAAGACTCAAAACCCTGCTGATTTGCTTTTTGTTTTCAATATACAAAATCTGCAATTGCAATGAAAAGAAGCAGCGAAATGGCAAGCTGCATGACACCAAGGGCACAATGACCTTCATTTTTTGTCGATTTAGTATAAGGAAGAATTATTAGATTAAAATCCACCTTGCTTGAATTGTTGGTTGGGTTGTAAAGTTGTATCCTAAATACCAAAAGAAGTGGGCAAAGAAATGAATACCCTACTTTCCAATTGTGAGGAGAAAAGAAAGACGAGGGAAGCAAAAACATCAGCAATGAATTCCTAAGCCACTCTGAATCATCTAGTGATTATTTTATTGGCACATGGATTCAGAATTCCTCCACTAAGATGAGTTTTAACCATTTACATTCTCAACCAAATTCCTTTATTCCATGCAATGTTTTAAAGGCACTGCTATAAAACTTAATAGTATGATATTAAACAATGGAGATCCAATCTCCTTAAATAAAGAAATTACAAAGGGTTTCTAAAAAAGAAACGAATTAACAAAATAGAAACTACGTAAACGACTAAAACTAAGATGCCCATTATAGAAATATTACAATATTTAATACCCTCCCTTAATGGTCATCGTACTAACTATAGAAAAAGCATAAAAAGTTGGCCCCTTCTCTTCAAAAGACTCTACGACATAACCTTATTGTTGAGACCCTAAATCTATAGAATTTGTAGAAATGACCAAGAGTACCAGAATCCGTCCAACCTAATGTTGGGTAACAAAGCTATCCCTCTAAGATCAGTTGCTAAAATCTGAAACCACGATTTTGTGGAAAAATCGGCAAACCCTTGTGTGCAGATTGTTGCCCTAGAAACTCTAGGTGCGATCTAGAATAGCTCCAAAAAACCCACAATTTTTGTGGAAAAATTTGCCAAACCTTGAAATTGAAGTTAACAAAGCAGTGGTTTTTCGGAAAAAATAGTAAAAACCCTAAAATAGGAGCACCTGGCATAAGTTTTTGTGGAAAAAAAATAAAAAACCCTCCAAACAAGAACTAATGATTTTTTAGGACAAAATCATACAAAACCCAGAAACAATTTTTGCAGATAAAATTGAAAAAACCGAACACAATTTTTAAGGACAAAATCAATCCAAACCCAAGACACAAAATCCGAGACACAGATCATAATACAATACTTCATTTTTGAGGAAAAACAGTAAAATCCTATTACAAAACAATTTTTGAGGCAAAAAAATCACAAAACCCACAATAATATTTTAAGAACTTATAAAACCCTCCCAGAATTTTTTAAGGAAAATTTATAAAAACCCACCCATAATTTTTGTAAGGAGAAAAAATTATTAAAAAACCCATAAAAAAATTTAGGGAAAAAAATATTAAAAACCCACTAGAATTTTTTTGAGAAAAAATTATTAAAAACCCCAGAATAATTTTTTTAGGGACAAAATTATAAACTCAAAATATTTTCAGGTAAAATTATAAACCCACTAAATAATATTTTTCATGGGAAAAATTTAAAAAAAAAACCTCAGTGAGAAAGATCCCATGATTTTTGTTGGAAAAAAATAGGATAAAACAAAAAATCGCAGTTTTTGTAGAGAAAATCGTGCAAAACCTAGCTCTGAAAATCTGCAACACACCCAAAAAATTGTGATTTTGAAGAATCATGTTTGCAAATTGTTGCCGAATAACAAACATAGAACCGTCGTCAACCCTAGCAGCCAGGGGTTGCACAGAAAAAGACGGCCATGATGATGATATAGCTTCAAGAGATATCTTTCTCTCAAATATCTGAGATAGTCATCTTTGTGTTGTGTTGTTGATCCACTTTCCTCATGAAGTGTTCATACTCTGCTGATGTCATTTCATGTCTTTATAAATAATTATCTATACTCTCTGCAGTTGTTTCTTCTAGACAGTCGGTGATCTCTCTTTTACAGTAGCAGTTATCGTTTCATATGCTAGGACAATTCAAGACATGGAAGAGCTATTTTTCTTGTGTAACGGCGGTTGCTTGAAGACAAAGAAGAGTTAAGTGTTTTGGAGTAACTTCAATGGTAACAACAGACTCTTCATTGTCAAAGACAATGA
The DNA here is from genome assembly GCA_018584345.1 of Thuja plicata. Classification (NCBI taxonomy): domain Eukaryota; kingdom Viridiplantae; phylum Streptophyta; class Pinopsida; order Cupressales; family Cupressaceae; genus Thuja; species Thuja plicata. Next base: position 5,958,152 of record MU227658.1, read on the forward strand.
AGAGTGCATCTTCATGCGCACTATATGGTTCCTACTTTAACTTGGCATTTCGCATTTCCTAGAAGTTACCTTTTTTTTTGGCTGAGACAATTGTATCTAGACAATACTCCTTGTTTGCAGAGATTTCATATGCTATGTTTTTATTGTCTCAGAGCGGTTATGGACTATGTATAATGAGTTGCTATTGCCTTTAATCTGTAGAGTCGGTTTTGTGTGTATTGTAAAATTCAGAGTTCTGCTTATTTATCAATAAAGAAACATTTTTGCGGTTGGGTTTTTCTCCCTCAGGTTGGAGGGTTTTCCCAAGGTAATCCTATGTGTGGAGTTCTCTATTTTTATTTTGTGTTGTGTTCTTTCAATTCTGGAATAAAATCAACATGGTATTAAAGTGGGTTTGAGCAAGATCAAGAACTAGATTCATTCAAGTAGTGAAGTCTTCTTCTTTTCTTCTCATCTAAGATCAGATTCATTCAAGCATCAACAATGGTGAACGGACTCAAAGTTGAAGATAGACTTGATGGTGCATCGAACTTCAGTTCTTGGAAATTCAAAGTTCTAATTGCTTTAGAAGAAAAAGATCTTCTAAACTTCGTGGAGAATGATGTGCTCGAGTGTTAATGTTTGTAGCTTCAGTCGTATGATCATTAGAATCTATATAATACATGTTGATTAATAATAATATACTATATATGTTATATTATTATTAATCATATGAAATTTAATATTCAATATTAAATTATTATATTGTTCTTAATTAATAATTGATTGATGAAACATTCTAAAATTGATTAAATTATAATTAATGGGAAGAGGCATGTCCTTTCTTATAAATAATAATGAATAGACATGTCCCATGAAGGGACATGTCTCTCCTAGCCTCATTCCCAATATAAATGAAAGAGAGATTGTTGCATTTGGAAAACATATACAACATTACATTTGCAGCTATCCTAAAAACTCAACATGGTATCAAAGCCAGACTCCAAATGTAAGAGAGTAGTTTGTTGATGGTGAATGTGTGACTGTCTCAGAAAATATAGTCTCGGTAAAAGGACCATATCTCACAAATTCGCCGTTGGATTTTGCTAAATTTCGGATATGTTGGTGAAAACCTAATTTCAAAAAATCTCACCGTAGCAATTAGAGAGAAAGTCTTGGATTCAATTATATAGTGTCACCTCTCTTGGAGCATTCAAGTCATTTAACAAGAAGACATGAGTATTGTTCAACGATATAAGAGTGTGAATTGTACATTGTGGGGGGAATAATAACCAATGTTACATTTCCATTTGAACCATCCTTAGTGGAGAGTGAGAAAATGATGATCATCCACTCTAGGTTGTCGCTCTACATGAAGGTCGTCAACATGGCTAGCACGAATAACATTATGATCTCCTATAGCGTGTCCTCCACAAACAACTTCAAAATTTGATGAGAGTTGATATTTCCTATATGGGCTCACCCTACAAAAGGAAATATTTGAAACTTAAGATAAGTATTTCATGTTTTATTAATGCACATGAATTATTGAGTTTGAAATTTATGCTATAATATTGGCTAGTAAAATCTTGTATGCTTCTATCTTTGGTAT
>MU227658.1:5959957-5975820 GCA_018584345.1 Thuja plicata
TCTTCTCAATGAGTTCTTCTCTATGAGAGAAGTTCGAGGTGAAATCCCTTGTTTTCACCCTCTGCATTGAGGCATGATGGATGTCATGTGTGTGACTCCATATTTTTAATGGGTCTGCCCCCTGTGTGCATCATGAGGAAGTGACGACTTCCAAATGATTATCACCTGTATTTGTAAGAGTTATTGAAAGGTGACAATCTTACAATAACTTGACCTTCTATTGTGATAGACATCTTGTGATGGCTGAAACATATCATAATAGATAGAACTTGTGGATAGAATCGCCGATTGAGGCAATCCGCATTAAAGCTCGTGAGTTTGTGGTAGAATCGTCGATGGAGGCAATCCACACGAGAGCTTGTGGATAGAATCGCCGATTGAGGCAATCCACCCGGGAACTTGTGGATAGAATCGCCGATTGAGGCAATCCACATTAAAGCTCGTGAGTTTGTGGATAGAATCGCCAATGGAGGCAATCCACACGAGAGCTTGTGGATAGAATCGCCGATTGAGGCAATCCACCCGGGAACTCTATACCAATTGAGGCTATCCACATTAAAGCTCGTGAGTTTGTGGATAGAATCGCCGATTGAGGAAATCCACCCGGGAACTTGTGGATAGAATTGCCGATTGAGGCAATCCACATTAAACCTCGTGAGTTTGTGGATAGAATCGCCGATGGAGGCAATCCACAGGAGAGCTTGTGGATAGAATCGCCGATTGAGACAATCCACCCGGGAACTTGTGGATAGAATCGCCGATTGAGGCAATCCACATTAAAGCTCGTGAGTTTGTGGATAAAATCGCCAATGGAGGCAATCCACACAAGAGCTTGTGGATAGAATCGTCGATTGAGGCAATCCACCTGGGAACTTGTGGATAGAATAGTCGATGGAGGCAATCCACTCTAAAGCTCGTGCGCTTGTGGATAAAATCACCGATGGAGGTAATCCACCTGAGAGCTTATGGATAGAATCGTCGATGGAGGCAATCCACATCTTGAAACTATGTTTCTATTGATTACATCATGAGGATGATGCTTTTATTGCTTACATCATCTGATTGATGTTATCAAGTGTCATATAAGTGTTGGCACTAGATTGATTTATCCTCCCTAGCTAAGAGGGAGTGTTGATGTTTTGTATAGCTATGGTGAGGGTCATAAGTATTGACACAGGAGACCACTACACATTTTGTTTGATCATCCTCCCTAGCTAAGAGGGAGTGTTAATGTTTGTAGCTTCAGTCGTATGATCATTAGAATATATATAATACATGTTGATTAATAATTATATACTATATATGTTATATTATTATTAATAATATGAAATTTAATATTCAATACTAAATTATTATATTATTCTTAATTAATAATTGATTGATGAAACATTATAAGATTGATTAAATTATAATTAATGGGAAGAGGCATGTCTTTTCTTATAAATAATAATGAATAGACATGTCTCATGAAGGGACATGTCTCTCCTAGCCTCATTCCCAATATAAATGAAAGAGAGATTGTTGCATTTGGAAAACATATACAACATAGAGTGATATTACATTTGCAGCTATCCTAAAAACTTAACACCGAGCCATCTGATGAGGCTGAGAAAACTCAATGGAAGAAGAATAACATTATGGCTAGGAAGATCTTAATAGATTCTGTGAAGAATCATCTTGTGCATATTATTTCTAAGATGAAGTCAGTTGAAGTCATGTTCGAGACTCTTCAAGGCCTGTATGAGATCAAAAATACTAGTAGAGCTCTTGCTTTGAGACATCAGCTCCATCATATAAAAATGGCTAAAGTAGATTTGGTCACCTCCTTCATGAAAATTACTAAGTTGAAAGATCAACTATATGTCATTGGAGATATAATTGAAGATAGAGATCTAGCTATGTTGGCAATGAATGATCTTTCTCAATCTTGGGAGTCTTTTATCTAAGGCATTAGTGGAAGATCTGAATTACCCAAGTTTGATCGTCTTAGAGTTGACTGCATTCAAGAGGAATTTAGATTGGCAACAAGAGGAAATGGACAAAGCTCTCATTACAAAGAAAAACATGTCAGTTCAATTGTTGAACCAAAGAAGAAGGATCTCTCTCACATTCAATGTTTCAAATGTGAACAGTATAGTCACTATGCTCGAGATTGTGTAAAAAGACCTAAAAATCATGTTGTTGCAAATGTTGATGAGGTGTCACCCAAAAAGGAATCCAAAGATAACTCAGGAGGATTTTTCTTCATCGCAGCTCTTTCAAGCAATGTTTCAACTGACAACAACACTTGGTTGATTGATAGTGATGCTTCTCATCACATTACAAGATATCGGGAGCATCTTTCTCATTTAAAAGAAAGAGAAACCAATTTACAAGTGATAATTGGAGATAATGTGTGCTATTTAGTAAAAAGTGTTGGAGCCACTTCTCTTCATCTAGATTTTGGCATCCCTCTTCATTTGAGTGAGGTCTTGTTTGTTCCAGGAATCAAAAGGAATCTAGTCTCAATTTTAGCATTGGAGGACAAAGGCTATCAAGTTGCATTTTCTAAAGAAAAAGTTCTTGCTTGGACAAAGAATTCTAGCATCAAATCCATCCATGTGATTGGTGCTCATCAAGAGAGTCTATACAAACTTTCTCTTTGTCCAATTCAAGCATTAGTGCATGACTCCATCAATTCAAGTGAGCTATGGCATGGGAGACTTGCTCACTTACACTTCAAAGCTCTTCCCTCCATGAAGAAAATGGTTTCTGGTTTACCAAAGCTCAGTCAGGAGCATGATGGCATTTGCAAAGGATGTGCACTGGGTAAGAATGTTAAAGGTTCTTTTCTAAGTAGTGAAAGTAGATCAAAAGGAATTTTAATCTAATTCATTCTGATTTATGTGGACCAATGTCTGTGGCATTTTTGAGTGGATGTTGGTATTATGTGATTTTTATTGATGACTATTCTTGAAAGACTTGGATTTATTTCTTGAAATCTAAGGGGTCTGAAGAAGTACTTAATAGATTCAAAGAATTCAAAGCTCAGGTTAAAAACATGTCTGGAAAAAGGGTCAAGGTTTTGAGATCCGATAATGGAGGAGAATACACTTCTGGAGGTTTTCAAAATTTCTGCATTGAGGCAAGGATCAAGAGGAAGTTTTGTGTCCCCTACAACCCTTAGCAAAATGGAGTTGTTGAAAGGAAAACCAAATCCATAGTTGAGGCAGCCAAAGCCATGATGCATGATCAAAATTAGTAATTACAAACCTTTCTTTGGGCAGAAGCTTCCAAAATTGTTGTCTATATTCAGAACTGAAGCCCTCATAAAATATTAGCATATATGACTCCTGAAGAGGCCTTCTCAGGTGTCAAACCTGAAGTTAGTCACTTAAGAATTTTTGGTAGTTCTATTTACATTCATATGCCTAAAGATAAAAGATCTAAACTAGAACCATCAGGCAAGAAAGGAATGTTTGTAGGTTACAGTGAGTATTCAAAGGCCTATGGAGGTCAGTAAGGATGTATCTTTTGAAGAGGAAGTTGCCTTTAAAAGATCAAAAGGATCTTCCATGGAGATAGACAACGAAGAACAAGAGACACCTCAGGAGATGGAAATTTATCCTGATCATTCTCCTAAGATTCAAAGAGAGTCTACTGAACCAGAGAGATTTTTGTTTCAATTGATCCCATAGAACCAACTGATGGACCAAGTAACATTTCTACAGCTAGAAAGAGACCTCTATGGGCTAGACAAGCTATGCAGCTCCTTGTGGCACTTTGAGAGAAAGCAAGAGACCGCAGCAATTTTCAGAATATGTGGCATTAATAAGTCATATCATTGAGTCTGAGCCTTCTAGCTTTGAGAAAGCATCCAATTAGCAAGTTTGGAGAGATGCTATGTTAGAAGAATATCAGTCTATCATCAAGAACGATGTTTGGGATGTTGTACCAAGGCCTAAAGAAAAATCAGTTGTATCTTCCAAGTGGCTTTTCAAGATCAAGCATGCAGCTGATGTAAGTATTGATAAGTACAAAGCAAGATTTGTGGCAAGAGGTTTCTCTCAAAAGGAGGGAATAGATTATGAGGAGACGTTTGCTCATGTAGCTCGTTATAGATCTATCAGGACTATTATTGCTATTGCATCAGCTAAAGGCTGCTAATTACATCAAATGGATGTAAAGACTGCATTTCTTAATGGTGTAATTGAAGAGGAAGTGTTCATTGAACAGCAGATGGTTTTGTGATTCATGGGAAGGAGTCTCATGTATGAAAAATTGAAGAAGGCGTTGTATGGCCTTAAGCAAGCACCTCGTGCATGGAATTAAAGGATTGATCAATACTTGATGAGCTTGGGATTCTCCAAGACTGATGTTGATTCAAATCTTTACTTCAAAATAGTTAATGGTAAGACATTAATATTGGTTCTTTATGTTGAGATTTATTTCTTACTGGAGAAGATAGTCTCATTGTCAAATGCAAGAAAGATTTAGCCTCTGAGTTTGAGATGAAGGATCTTGGTCTTATGCATTACTTTCTAGAACTGGAAGTGTGGAAAAGACCCAATGAGATTATTCGTAGTCAAGGGAAATACACCATAGATATCTTGAAGAGGTTTGGGATGATGGATTGCAAGTCCGTGTCTACACCCATGGAAACAAATTTGAAGAAGTTAAGAGATGCTAGAACTAGCTCTAATTTGGTAAATCCCACCATGTACAGGCAACTGATTGGATCTTTGATGTATCTAGTGAATATTAGACCAGATATTTAATATGCAGTGAGTGCTCTTAGTCAATTCATGTGTGAACCAAGACAAATTCATCTAGTTGCAGCCAAGCATATCTTGAGATACTTGTGTGGCACAGTTGGATATGGCTTGAGATATACTTCTGATGAAGATCTGAAATTACAAGGCTATTCTGATTATGATTGGGTCGAGAGTGTAATTGATATGAAAAGCACTTCTGGATGTTGTTTCAGTTTGGGGTCTGCTTATTTCCTGGTGTAGCAGGAAGCAGACCTCTGTGGCACAAAGCACTGCAGAAGCTTAATACATTGCAGCATGTGTAGCAGCTCGAGAAGCAATGTGGCTTTGAAAGCTTCTTGCAGGATTGTTTAATCAAACATTGGAACCAACTGTGATTCATTGTGATAATCAAAGTTGTGTGAAGCTTTCTATGAATCTTGTGTTTCATGATAGAACAAAACATGTGGAGATCAAATATCATTACATCAGAGATATGGTGCTGAGGAAAACTATTCAACTCAAGTATATTTGCACTAATGAACAGACAGCTAACATTCTCACCAAGCCTCTCTCGGGTGAAATTTGCACATTTTCGAGAATGTTTCTCTTTCAGAAAGGGAGTCTCAACATCAATGATCCTTACTATGTGATAAAATGCATATTTCTCTAAGATGGAGAAATATGAGGTGAAAGCCCTTGAGAGATGTTACTATGCTAAAATGCATATTTCTCTGAGATGGAGAAATATGAGGTGAAAGCCCTTGAGAGATGTTGTTATTTCCACTAATGGGAGTAGCCATGGTGAACACCATGTTGGGAGATTCCATGACAACATCACGTTCAGTGATTCCGTGATGGGCACTTGTGTATATGTTCTTCCACACATGGGAGTAGCCATAGTAGACGTCATGTGAGTGACTCCATGACATTATCACGTTGAGAGATTCCGTGATAAAATCCTTTCCACAAATGGGTGTAGTCATTGTGGGTATCATGTTGAGAGACTCCGTGACATGGATATCTGAAAAGATACCTCCCTAGCTAAGAGGGAGTGTTGATAATATAGCTTAGAGAGATATCTTTCTCTCAAATATCTGAGATAGTCATCTTTGTGTTGTGTTTCTGATCCACTTTCCTTGTGATGTGTTCAGACTCTGCTGATGTCATTTCTTGTCTTTATAAATAATTATCTATACTCTCTGCAGTCATTTCTTCTAGACAGTCGGTGGTCTCTCTTTTACGGCTGCAATTATCGTTTGATATGTTGGGAAGGTTCAAGACATGACAGAGATATTTTTCTTGTGTAACGGCAGTCGCTTGAAGACAATGAATAGTTATGTGTTTTGGCGTAACTTCAATGGTAACGGAAGGCTCTTCATTGACAACGACAATGAAGAGCCCACCTCTTCATGTATGCTATGCGGTTCTTACTTTTACTTGGCATTTCGCATTTACTGGAGATTACGTTATTTTTAGTTGAGACGATTGTATGTAAACGATACTCCTTGTTTGCAAAGATTTCATATGCTATGTTTTTATTGTCTCAGAGAGTGGTTATGGACTGTGTATAATGAGTTGTTATTGCATTTCATTTATAGAGTCAGTTTTGTGTGTATTGTGAAATTCAGACTTCTGCTTATTTATCAATAAAGAAACATTTTTGTGGCTGGGTTTTTCTCCCTTAGGTTGGAGGGTTTTCCCAAGGTAATCCTGTGTGTGTTCTCTATTTTTGTTTTGTGTTGTGTTCTTTCATTTCTGGAATAAAATCAACAGGCCAAACAGCAGCAAGACAGCTTGAACACAAAAATAAAATGGTTCAAAAACTCTTGCAACTGCTAAATGCAGACACAAAATGTTGCAAGTTTGTTCTCCAAAAACACGTGCAAACGGAAACCCTCCTGTCGATGTCGACCATGGTAAAACCAACACAAAAAAACTCAAAGACATCACTCAAAAAAAGAAGACGCGCGGGCATAGCACAGATACAACGCTTTTGTAGAGAAACTCTCAAAAAAATCTGTCGAAATACACATAAAGAAACCCTCAAAATTGCTCCAACAATTTTCTTCAAAAAACCAACAACGATTTTTTTTCATAAAAAATCAATGTTAGAAAATTCTGGAAAAAAAATATTTCCAAGTAAGAGGAGGTCACGAGTTTTAATTTAAAAAATTGTCAATTTCTATAAAACCCCATTGACCTGCTTTGATGCCATGTTAATAAACTTAATAGTTTGATATTAAACAATGGAGATCTGATCTCCTTAAATAGAGAAATTACAAACAAAGAGTTTATAAAAAAGAAACGAACTAACAAAATAGGAACTACCTAAATGACTAAAACTAAGATGACCATTATAGAAACATTACAATATTTAATAGGTACAACCTTCACTCGAAGATGCCACATGGTATAGAGAGAAACACCAATAAGCTAGGAAGGTAGTAGCAAAATTTTACAATAATATATTGCTTAATGTGGCAACAACCCATAATGGGAAGGGTTGGTAGATACATTAAAAATTCCCCATGTAGATTCTAGAGATTCTTTATTGGCCTAGAGATTCAACAATACCTCCATTGTGGAGAGTTTTGTTCATCTACATTCTCAACCAAATTCCTCTGTTCCATGTAATGTTTTAGAGGCACAACCCCCACTCAAAGATGACACTTGGTATCAAGAGTGTTAAATTCCATAGATCGGTTGCAAATGTAGTCTCACTGCTTTTAAAATATGTAATTTCCAAATGCATCGATCTCTTGTATTTATACATGGCAAAGTCAAGAAGAGACATGTCCCTTCATGGGCCATATCTATTCATTAATCAAATTTATTGACTATATAGTTATCATAAATATAGATTAACTTTATATATATATATATATATATATATATATGTATGTATGTATGTATGTATGTATGTATATTAATATATAAAATAATATCAATTATTATATATATTAATATATATATGTATATGTAATAAATCATTTCTCATAATAATCATATAGTCAGTTTTATTTATCTGACCGATGCTACATACATCAACACTCCCTCTTAGCTAGGGAGGATAAATCAATCCAATGTCAACACATATGACACCTGATAGAATCAACCCTAAGATGTAAGCAATAGAAGCATCATCCTCATGATGTAATTAATATATATTACATGATTCTATCCATCGGTGATTCTATCCACAAGTTCTATCTATTATGATCTATTTTACCCATCACAAGATGTCTTATCACAATAAAAGGTCAAGTTGTTGTAAGATCGTCACTTTCCAATAACTTTAACAAATACAAGTGATAAACATTACATTATAATCATTGCATACTCTACTGTTGTGCATAGTATCATATCATTACACGATCCTTAATATAGATGATATACGATTATTACCTAATCTGTTTAATGCAGCCGCCAATGTTCATTTCTCGATACATGGCAAGAGAAGATGAAAGGAATCTGTTTACACAGACTAGTATTTCGATGATATACAAGGATGATGGTAAGACATTTAGAATGATTATTCTTATAAGCACATTGTGAACTAACATACATACATACATACTCATTTTGTTTAAATAATCAAAGCAATCATCCTTATATTTGACCAAAGCTACTATGCATAAACACTCCCTCTTAGATAGGGAAGATAAAATTATATATATCACATTTCTCGTGATAAGAAGTCACACATAACTCGTGAAGACAAACATCACAAAACATGTGATGATAAGTATCATGTAACTTGGGAGGTGTCACATAACTCGTGACACTAAGTATATCACATAACTTGTGAGGAAGTATCACCTAACTCGTTATACAGAGTATAACATATCAAATAACTCGTGATATGAAGTATCACCTAACATGTGATACCAAGTTTTACATATCACCTAACATGTGATATGAGGAATCACCTAACACGTGATACCTAGTTTCCACATCACTTTAGATCGTGATATGAGGAATCACCTTAGATCGTGATACCTAGTTTTCACATCACCTTAGATCGTGATATGAGGAATCACCTTAGATCGTGATACCTGATTTTTATATCACCTTAGATCGTGACACAAGGATATAGTAATTAGAGAACATTACGTTCCCCTTACATATAACCCTATTATGGTATGTGCATTGACATATCAAAATGTCTACCATAACGAATCTCAATTACAAGATCATCACCTTGTAACATCAAATACAAGTGTTCGTTGTCGAAGAAGTTGTCACCTCTCAAAAATGTACACAGGATGGATGAGCCCATAAAGTCATACATCAACACATGACAGAAGAAGTTTACACATTAAACATCTTATAAGTTTACATATATATCATTAAATATTACAATGCAAATTACAATTTAATCATACCAAGACCTTTCCTGAAGTATTCAACTTTCACTCTGGCAAGTGGCTTGGTGAGTATATCTATTGTCTGATCTCCTGTACTGATATATTCCAACTAAATCACATTCATATCCATCATGTCTCTCACATAATGATAAGGAATCTCTATAAGATACAAAATAATAGATCACAGATGTTGAAACTCTTTTTCATCTAAGGCTTCATTCTCCAATATACCAAGTTTATCTTGAAAGTACACAACGTTCTCTCTAGCAAGAAACTTGGTGAGAATATCAGTCATCTATTCTGTAGTGACAATGTACCTTGAATAGAATACTTATGTACTATATCTCTTATATAGTTTGCATCACTCTTGGTGAACCCCAAGTCATCCAGGAATAGCATGACGTAGGAGTTAGCATAAAGGCATTTCAGCCATAGTCCTACCATAATCCTCTGATTGTAACAAATAAACATCTCCACTGTTGACTCCCTCTAAACCAATATGACCAAATTCCTTGGAGATCAAAATGAATCAAATCCTCTAAATGCTCCCTTTAAATTTTGAGGTTTTGCAACAACCCCCTGACCTCCTCGTCCAAAGTTATGGTCTTGCAACAACCTCTTGACCTCCTCGTCCAAGGTTACTTTTAAATGAACTATCTGACTCCCTCTGAACCTGAATTCTTTCTCTTCGAAGAAACATCGTCAGTCATCAACTCAGTCCCATGACTGCAAGCATCAAGTTCTTTCTCCCTTGAATGCAATCTCTTATGCTTCTTGATCCATCCTTAAAGCATTTCAAAGAGAGATTACAAATAGTTCATAAAACTAAACTATCCTGAAGGGAAATACCAAGGATAGAAGCATATAAGATTTACTATCCCAATGTTATAGTATGAATTAATGACTCAAAAATCATGAACATTATTCAAGGGTATGAAATACTTATCTCTTTATTATCAAATATTGCAGCCCTATGACAACTTCTTCCACTAAACTCAGTCTCCCTTGTGCTTTGCAGTGAAGGCTTCCTGTCCACATGCTTTGAACAACAATTTCATCATCAGATCCACATTGATTGATTTGGGAACATATAGCAATCGACAATTCATTGTGGTCAATCATCTTGATTGCGGCTCCTACAAGATATCCGAAATCCGCATTGTCACCCGTGACTACATAGAGATTTCGAACACCACCATTGTTGCCGAAATCAACATTATTGCTTTCTCGAGGTCCATGCTATCTCTATATCATGCATAGGCTCCTCTAGCAATAGATGTATAGACATATTGATTTACCACAGTGGTGTCCTCTGCTCACAGATTCTAATACGACCACATTTGTATGGGACTCATAGCATATGCAAGTACTCAAGGCTTTCTCATCTTTCAGATGAAGACTTCCATCTCTTTTGAATATTAGGAAGACAATTTGACAAGGCCAACAGCGGCAGAACTTCCCCTGTTTGTCCCTTAGTACTATGGCTATTTTGTACACTCAGGTCACCAGTAAGAGTTCATTCTCATATTCCCCGTAGCCTGCCGATGATCAGAGATTGCTATCAATGAATGTTTGAGGATTATCCTTGTTAGTTGCAGATGTCCGTTGAGTTGCTATGTCCGATCATAACTTCCTATTTCCAACATTGATTGTGATATTTAATGTTGATTGTATTAAATAAAGACTCTGATTTATTGTTTGTTGATCCTCCGTATATCACCTCTCAATAACTCCAAAGAGTGCCCCTATAACCATTGATCAGTGCAAACTCAATGATAATCACTTAATCGATTATCTATATGTCATGTAGTCACAAATACCTCCTTCCAAAGCTTGAAACATATCTTTGTAATACATCACCTCAAATCTTCCAAAGTCATGGTAATCGCTAGCAATGGAATGACATGATTTTAGAGGCACATGTAACGTCTTCATCCATGCTCGAGAACATTGGTCAAATATATATGTTGGGATTGTTCGCAAATCCTACTGCCATCAGTTTGAATTCTTCAGAAATCCATTCTTTGACTCTCGTGTTTGAATGCTCATTGGTAACTGTCACTATTTTGACCATTAGGTGCCATTTAACTCAATTGTCAATCTTGATCCCCATATGAATGAATAAAGACCAATTTGATGATCGTTGGTGATGTGAGTCTTTTGCATAGATGTTGTTTTGAGGTATATTGAGCCCTCTATGAATCTAGACAATAATTCAACTCGGAGCTGTCAATAGTTGATGCCCGCATTTTGTTTTTGTATCTTTGTTTAACATCAACTTAAGACTTCGCCGAGCCCGAGCGATATGTTGTTGTCACGTGTTGATATTCAAGGGTGTTGTTTAATATATATATATATATTGGTTTTGATATCTTTGACCATGGAGGGTGACATAATCTCGGCAGTAAGGAATCGATTGTTAATTCTCATGTACGCACAAATATGATATGAATCACACAACTCTCGCATACTACCAACGATATCATCAAAGATAGGGGGCAGCACCCTCCCTCCGTATATAATTCCCTTAATGACTCCAGACATATGCGGCTTGGATAGAAAAAATAGTTTGCCGCTGTAGCTACTCATGAAATGCTTAATATGGAGTGTCGAGTATGATTGTTGTGTATGCTCCATTCTCCATTGCCACAACTATCGTGTCTCCTTTTGTCTTCCTTCGCAATGAGTAGAAGCATATAGTATCCATGAACGATTTTGATGACCCCTATTCGCTGGTGCCTGTGACGTGCATATCCTACTATCCTTTCATCCATGTCCGTCTTTGCCCTATTCCACTGCTCCCAACGTGCACAGCCAAAGAGGACGTTGGTAATGGTTGTTGAATCTAATTTCACATCTGTCGATTGTATTTGTTTGATGCTTTGAAAGCGTTTTCAGCAAATCCCATTTTAAACATATCGTGTTCCAAGGCTGCCACCACACACAGGCATTGGGGACGTTCATGGAATTTGACAATATACCTGCCAATTACATTTGTTTTAAGGCTTCGAATCCATTTTTGTGTATCCAAATTGAGTCAATAGAAATTCCTTGCAGCCCTAAACCCGAACCCTCACAACAGGAAGGAATCTTCCCGCTCTGATACCATGTTAAATTCCATAGATCGGTTGCAAATGTAGTCTCACTGCTTTTAAAATATGTAATTTCCAAATGCATCGATCTCTTGTATCTATACATGGCAAAGACAAGAAGAGACATGTCCCTTCATGGGACATGTCTAGAAGGGACATGTCTATTCATTAATGAAATTTATTGACTATATAGTTATCATAAATATAGATTAACTTTATATATATATATATATATATATATATATATATATATATATNATTAATATATAAAATAATATCAATTATTACATATATATATATATATATATATATATATGAAATTTATTGACTATATAGTTATCATAAATATAGATTAACTTTATATATATATATATATATATATGTTTATTAATATATAAAATAATATCAATTATTACATATATATATATATGTAATAAATCATTTCTCATAATAATCATATGGTCAGTTTTATTTATCTGGCCGATGCTCTACATACATCAACAAAGAGAAACACCAAGAAGCTAGGATGGTAGCGGCAAACAACAACAATAATATACTAATTAGTATGGGAAGCAACCCATATTGGAAAAGGTTAATAAATGCAATAAAAATTACCCATGTAGAGTTTAAGAATTCAACTACTATGGATTTTAATAGCCCATTGCTAGAGGTTGCCATAAAAAATGCATGGCTTGTAGTAGATGATCAAAGATAAGTATAGTGGTTTGATGGCTACATCATTTTATCAGATGGATGGGCAAATGGCAGGAACAAGACACCAATAATCTATTTAGTGTCTTTATGTTGCACATTGGTGTTCTTAAAGTTTATAGATGCCTTGCATGAAGTAAACAACATTGAAACTTTGTGCAATTTACTAGAGGGAGTGATCGAGGAGATTGGGGTTGAAGTTGTCCAAGTTATCACAAACAGTGCAGCAACAACATTTGTAGTTATGTGAAGACTTATTCAAGAGAGGCATCCCACCATTGTTTGAAGCACTTGTATAGAGAATAGCTCATTTTTAATGCTTAAGGACATTGGGAAGATTGGATAGATCTAAAATGTGATTGAAGATGCTAGATACATTACCAAATTTATTTATAATCATACTTGTGTAGTTAGTTTGACTTAAGGCAAGGAGCTTGTGCAATTGAGTGTGACGAGCCACCAACTTCCTCACTTCGTAATGCATTGTAGACTCAGCTTCCTCTCTCAAGCAAATGTTTGCAATATTCCTAGATGGGCACATATTCCAAAAAAATGAAATGAAAGCTATTAAGACAATTTTCCATGAGGTGTTCTTCAAACATGCAAAGGAGATACTCAAAGTACTATTAGAGTCACCAATGGACTCAAGCCTCGATCACCTACAAAACCAAAAGATGTCTTCCACAAGAGAGAGCAAGAGCAAAATAATGTTTGATTATGGCTACAATGGATTGGATTGAATTGGATACATCACAAAATGTACTTATAAGGCCTTGCTTATATAGGCAAGATTGATAGGTAGGATTGGACAAGATCACGACAATTGTCTTAACCTTATGACATGAGACAACTAGCAATAAGATAACATAAGATTATATAGCAACTAAAGCTTTCTAGGAAAATTCCTAGGTCCCTAAGTAAACATGTGAGGACCTACTAATGAGCTAATTGGGTAAAATACCTTATTCACACCAACAGCCCCCTTGAGTGCAACTTAGGGAGTAGTAGAAAATGCAAAACATGATGATGATGATGATGATAGGTCATGTCGACTAGGCCATGTTAGGTACCCATTTACAAATGCAATCTCTCACAAATAGAGAAAAGGAGAAAGCCCTATGGGTCATAATGCCTCTCCAAAAGAGAGAGAGAAAATACAAATAAATATGAACAAGTAATGGATGGAGAACACAAGACCCCCTATGGACTACATCCATCACAAATATACAAGCAATTGTCCCTCCATAGGGAGGAGGGAGAGAGACTATGTAGCTTCCCCATAATTTATAATGTCCTGCAAAAATGGTGAATGCTTCGAGACAAAACATGATCCAATGCTTAAAAACATTTTGTCTTTAATTGGGAAGAAACAAAATGTTTCACATTCTAGATGGAATTGGTAGGAAGAAGATTCCAAATGTATGAAGATTGTGTTTCTAAAATCTGCTCATGTGTTGCCATGTCTTTGGTAGATAAGAATGCCACAATCAAATCAAATACACGCCCAATCAAAAAAGAAGGTGACAAACTAGGATTAAGAGAAAACTGATGTTGAGCTAGATCCAAAGACAAAGATGATGTGACAATGGCTGTGATGGGGCGGTCATCAAAGAGGAGAGATAATACCTCAAATTCATCCTCCTAATTTGAAATGTAAGTCTCCACAAACAAGGTTAAAATACCTGTCAAGTAATCATCCCACAAAGATGAATATGAAAGAGTATAATTTACCTACTGCAAAGAATCACTAGAAGCTCTCAATAAAGCATCACTAGAATCTAATGTAGCAATAGGCCATGGATTGTCTTGTTGGACACAAATGATGGGAACCTCAATCAATCACTTTGCACAAGGAATCACTGAAGGTGAAGGATTAACAACTGTCTCTGTAGGTGGAGAAGGATCAACTTTAGATTTGGATGTAGCATCAAGTAATGGAAGAAATGCACATCAAGCAAGAGTTGTTTGACATTATGTGAGATGAAGAAATAATTCATTCCCATATTGATTGCTCCGACAATATGTGCATCGACAAATTTTATACATGATTCACTCAAATGATAATATCTCCAAGAATGTACAAAGACAGAAATTTTGTAATTGCAATTTACATTAAATTTACGTTTTATTTTTTTTAATTGCTGAGTTTTAACCAAGAACTCTCCAAGTTGGAACTTTTTTGCCTAGCTGAGTACTCTCCAAGTCAGCTATGCGATACTTGAACAAGAAAATAGCATCTGGACTGGAAACATAAGGGTGGGAACACATACTTGTCAAGAATTAGTTTTAATGATTTTGGTTTTCGAAAAATATTAGTTGGATCAAATTTTGGTTTTCCTATTGCTCTAACTTTTGTGTTGTAAGTTTACTTTCGTTTGAGTTTCCTTTATGCTGAGCACTGTTGTCTGTTTCTGGCATGTTGAATCACTGCACACACTGTGTTTAAGTGCTTTACGACTATAATTGTTACTGGGTGTGTACCCCGTAGTGTAGGGCCTATTATTGGCTATCCTTGATAATGTCCCAATTGTTTTATGCTGGATGTAGGACAGTTAGCAGGATGATTTAATCCTTGATGACTCTCTGCTGGGACCCACAGTGCCTTTTTGTCTTGACTTGATCCTAAAACTGTAAAACAGCAATTTCTTTAACGTCTATATGGTATGGACTATGTTACCAAGTTCATACCAAAGCCCCTGCATCCAATGCGGATGTGCCCGGATGCAGATCTGCAGCCGAGTGCAGTTCAAATGTTGTCTAGATACGCATCCACAAGCGTGGATGAGCACCTAGACAACATCTGAAGCGCATCCAAAGAGCATCCGGACCCCACTGTAATGTCCCCTTCACTGCAGTAATGCAACTTTATGCCGGATTAGCCTATCTCGCCATCCGGATAGTCTAATGGCCGCTTTTCAGAGGATGCCAGTCAGTCACAGGCGCTACACGGACATTTATTA